>OX328127.1:30451461-30768961 GCA_946811695.1 Gonocerus acuteangulatus
AAATAATAAAAAAAAACACAATTAAAAAAAACGACATATTAGTAATGATATAACGCAACAGCTACAATTAGTGTGAAAAATAATATATGATAAGTTAATCTCATTTTTTTTTTTTTATTGAATGCAATGAAAAGAATAAACCTATTTCTGTGTTGTTTTTTGTACCAACCACAATTGTTGTGTTTGTTTGTTGTTCTCATATTCCTTCGTTTTTGTAGAATATTTTGGGATTTTTCTGAAAAAACTGTATAAATGAAATGTAAATACCAACTAAAGGCCTTAAGGACAATAACCATTATATTGCATATACATATATTGCAATATTCAAGCAAAATAATTATACATATTATGTATAATTAATTTTGCTAAATTAGCAATTAGTGAAAACAGGCAGTTAATTCTTTTAGCTATCATTTTAGGCATTAGCTTCATCTATAGTTACAATTACAAACTAATAAATTAAATTGTAAGAACAAATAATTATTACGAGGAGTGAGCGATGGAAATATCTTCACATTTTAACTGTTTATTATTTTAAATTAGGAAAGATATAGAAGAGGCATATTACGAATGATATAGAAGTGCTAATTAGGAACGATATAGAGGTGCTAATTAGGAAAGATATACGACAGTATATTATGAATGATATTGGGGTGCATGATAGGATATATATGCTATATTATTAAAGATATAGAAGAGCTCATTATGAAGGACATAGAAGGGCTTATTAGAAAGAATATTGAAGAGCATATTATAAAGGGTATAGAATGTCATATTGTGAAGGATTTAGGAGGGCTTATTATGAATGACATAGAAGAGCATATTATAAAGGGTATAGAATACCATATTAAGAGTTTAGGAGGATACGGTATGAAGGATGTAGAAGGGCATTGTAAAGGATAAATCATTGCATTGTGATGGATATAGAATGGCACAGTGAAGGATATCGAAGGACATAATATGAAGGAAATATAATGGAATATTATGAGGGAAATAGAATGGAATATTATGAAGGAAACAGAATGGCATATTACAAAGGTTATAGACTTTAATAGTAAAGGATATAGATCGCTTTCGGTGCCACAGGGAACTCTCAGTCGTTTAGAAATAAAAATATGTATTTGATTGAGCATCACAACTTAAAGGATAATAGAATTGAAAAGAATTGTATCTCTCAATCCAGTAGCTTGAGAATCAATAAAAAAAGTCCGACGAGCCCCGAATGTGATTTCATTCGAAACCATACCTATGAAAATACCAATGAAAAGTCTACTTGGCATTGTACCCGTCGATCCGGTGGGCAGACTATGCTGATTAACGAAACCTTACCATTTTTGTGGATGATAGGAGGCGAAAATACGTACTCATAAATCTGCTATCTCCCAAGCAAATCCGCCAAAAAGGTAATTATCATTTACAATTGTAAATTGTTTACCAAAAAATGAAATAAGTAAAACCATTTTTATGGAAGAAATTGAATTATGTTAGCTGGTAAAAGAGATGGTTTGATTCACTTCTTTACATATTCTTGTTTACAGGAAGTTCTGAAATATATTGCATTGCTTATACCTACAAGAGCGTTTCGCTTCAACAACCAAACGTTGGCTTAGAAACACATTAAACTCCTTTCTATTCCCTACCTATCCAAGACCAAATCGTTACCGAGCTGTAATCCTTTTATCAAGAGTAACGGTAGTTTAATCCACAATACCCGACCCGGAGAACTTAGTAGTACTTATGTCCCCGGAACTTGAATTAAGCACGTACATCATCTGTGCAGTTAATCCATGAACTATGGGAATCGTGCTCTTCTCTGATCAGCATGAAGGAATCCAGCGTGGACTAGTGGATACCGGGATCAGCTGTGCAATTGGAAACAGTCATCAACTATATTCGGACTGGTTTTTTTTATCGTCAAACAGTTAGCTGAAATAATGGGTCAATGTTTATATGATCCTCTGTTATCCCTAAATCCATTTAATATATTATCCATCCCATATCTAGGCATACGGTAGTCCGCCAGGCCAAATTGTGGCCTACGCACATAGTGTGTTTATTACTCGAAGTATTAGAGCCGATTTTTACCCTCTCATAACTTTGAACCAGTTAAAGATAAACTCCTTAAATATTACAGAGGTATTATAATAAAAGATTTGAGTCGAATTGGATAGCTTCATAATTCTAAACTAAAGCGTTTCTGAGATATAGGTGATGTAAAATCGAAATTTATAAGACTCACTGACTCACTCATCAAAATAATTAGACATTTTAGGGTATGAACAACGCTCAGACTCATGTACAATGTTTTCTTCATCCAGCCTATGTGGAAGAATGCTGAGACTGTAATACAATACTTGGATCAATGTCTGTCTGGTAATGCTCAGACTTATGTATAATGTTTAAATCATTGCCTTTATTGAAGAATCCTCAGGCCTATGTACAATGTTTTGCGCACGAAAGAATGCAGATACTTGTGTTTTGCTGGGTTCCTATGTTGTTTTGCAGTTGGTTGGCTCCTATGAAGTATATTTAATTTTGTGTCACATTTAGTTGATTTCGCTTGTATATCTTTGACAGTTTTATTAAAATTAGGACAATGCTACAAGTAATTAAAACAAAAACAAGAAACGTTATTTGAAAAATAATTGAAAGAACAAATGTACGAATAGAAAATACGTGGAAGCGCCAAGGTGCGCCGAATAAAGAGTGGCGACCCTGAGACCTAGAATTCCAGCATTGTTTACTCGAATGCTCATGGAGGACTGGGAGTGGAACAGGTGGTATTTACGCCTCGACAGTATGGCAAGTCCTGACTCTTCCTATAGACGCTTGGTCCTTCCTAACCTTGGCCTTTAAAAATGGCGCTCCCCTCCTATGGCCTTGGTCTATGTTTAGACTGCCCCCTCTCTCTCTCCGAGATCCCCCCTATTGTCCTACCCTCTCCATCCGAAGAAGGAGGATAGCATTGGGCCAAGGATGCCTCCTTCGATCGGCCATTCCACATACAGACATAAACATACAGACGAGATTCGGACAATGATACAGAGTAACGCGGTATTGTACGTGTGTCTTTACTCCATACAATAGCCAGAAGGTTGTCCTTTGCTGTCGTTCTTTAACGATGGAGTCGTGCGTAGTAACTGGACAGAGAAGCATTCTATTGATAATACCAGATCCTAGTTCTAAATACGCATTCAATTAAAATAATGCGACAAAAAACGGACCAATCCTACGTATAATGATAGTTATATGGATGGTTAAGAGCACAACTAGACCAAGCCCATGTTATACAGTTTTCAGAAAATCAGTATTATTCGATTTAATTGCAGAGACTTCGTATAAGTCGATTATAAGTCTTAAAAATATTTAAACATAAAAACTGACATTATTTAAGTATGTCCTTGTTAATAAAATAGTTATAACTTTCAAGTGCTCTGAAAACAAATGAGAAGGACTTCCGGATGCTTTGCAAGAACCGCTATAAGTTACAAAATAATGAAGTTAGGACTTAGTCTCGTGTAGCACTGAAAAGGGCCATTTTAGTAATACTCTTCAATCCCATTACAGCATAAAATGCCAAAAATGGACTTGGTCTACTTCTGCTCTGAGCCCTCCATAAGCAGATAGCCGTTGAGGCGATCACCACTCTAGGGATGGGTGGGATTTGGCTAGGAGAAAAACGACAGATTTCAGGGAGAAGAGGATTGATTAAAATTCGAAATTAACAGAATAGTCAAGTTATTAAAACAGCTCTACATGTTTCGCATCATCCGATGCCTCTTCAAGATCATAAACACTAAATTCAGCCTAGTAGAACGTAAAACGAACCCCTATTGCCACGTCTCAACTGAAGACCACCATCTATATAGCAACAATCAGCTGTTTGTAGTCAGCTGTTAAAAACTGTATTTCGAACGTTACGGGGTGCTATTTGGCTGTCTTCATCTTCAAAAAATGTTTTTCTTTTAGCCGGTTACCAAACATTCCATGACTTCTTAATCCTCTTTAGGTCGCCTATAGTCAAGAAATTAGGATTCGTACATGAACTGTACGAATATTATTTCGCGATGCAGGCAATTCTGACGAAATGGTCTTGCACACCAACCGATCCACCACTACCAAATTGAGTAGTGCAATGCCAAAGCGTATAGAATCCACCTCAGCAGAAGCAAAGCCTGAGAAACTTACTTTATGAAAGACAGCCAACCTACCTGCGCTGCCTTCTAACCCACTTACCGTCATCAGACTGCGGGTTTCGCAATCAGTAGGAAACTAGTTTCGGAAATAGTGGAAGTACTAGTCACGAATTAGTCATTGCTGACTCAAAAATGGAGGTCTATAATGATTACCTGATCTTCCTCTATTACGAGCGCCATTTCCTGACCTCGTATCTGCTCCATTAATGACCTGCACGGTCGAGTGGTACGCTCTCCCTGAAGTAAAGTAGTTCTTGGTTGGCGTCCATCGTCTGTATTCCATTCCTTAATAACCCTTTGATGATTCATTGCTCCCATCTTGGACCACTCAATATTAACCCATTAATCTGTTTTAGGGTTTTGTCTTATTGCAATCCTTGTCTTGCGTCTTTGCTTCCTTCCTGTGCGAATGAAACACCAATTATAACCAAAATGCTGATGTTTCATGGCTCACAGGTGACGAGAACAGTCGCCAAAATCTGTGTATATATGAAAGAATACAACAGCTGAGAAGGACAATCAGATTTTGGGAAAAACCTGTATTTTGAAAGTTTCATATCCGCCTCTATTAATCATCATCATCATATTAGTATCTATCAATATGTTACATATGTATATATATATATATATATATATATATATATATATATACATATACACACACACACATGTATTCATATACATAGAAGAGAAGGATTTCTCAGCCTTGTCTTGGCTAGAAAAACGTGTTAAACTATAGATAATCCTTCCAGAAAATCGATGTGTTAATTATACTGAACGAATAGATTTTCTAAATGTTTAATAATAATGATGTAATAATTAATTATATTAATGGACAACATTATTATTAAAAATGTAAATAATTAGTTTCTCTACAGACGAAGGCTTTTCATATAGTTCGTTTAATACTTTTTTTTTTTTTTTTTTTTTTTTTTTTTCTATAAGGCACTTCAACCACTAAGGTCATTGGTGCCTTTATATACTTAAATATGCCAAGGAATTTACTGTTAGAATAAAAAAAAAATTAATCAAATCAATATATATTTATTAAGTCATTTTAAATAGAGAATATAACATAAGGATTAAAACTGGTTAAAAAATACTTAAAAATCTAATTTTAAACGCACACACTCTGAATAACTCCCCCCCCCACACCCACACAAATCATTTATATTTTTGTGAACAGATCTGTAGCTCTGAGGAATCTCAATGTTCTCTGACACAATTCATGGTCGTCTCCAAGTATGTCAAAGAGAGTACCATGAATGTCCAGTTGATTTCGAATCTCCTCGTAGGCTCTACAGTCCGTGAAAATATGTTTAATTGATAGATCTTCACCACATACACTCAGGCCTTTCTTCCCGCTTGGATAAGTAAGATTGGGTGAGATTAGTATGGCCATTTCGTACTCTCGACAGAACCACCACATCGCGCCTACTGTCTTGAGACGAGGTTTTCCTTGCCGAGGTAGTGGATTTTATCTCTCTTAATGAAATTGCGGAAAGTGAAACCATTCGAAACCTTCATGCATTTGTGTATAGAACGAGTAATTACGAAATTTTCAAAACAGGGATCGAAAGTGGCAAAAACTGTTGGTTTAGTTCCATTAAAATTGTTTCCCTCGGTTCCTGATTCCCTCGATATTTCATATTATTTTTTCTTATTGATTTAGCAGTAAAATGAGTAGCTATTAAAAACAAATATTTAAAACAAACATTAAGAGTTTTTTTACTCCAATGAAACGTATCAAGGTTTCGCACTTTCTGAAAGTAAGTCTTTTTGGGTTGAATTATTATTTGTGTGTTAACTTATAAATTAATGTCAAGCCAATAATTAATTTGGTTTTAGAATAAATATTTCTGAAGATACTGAAATTTTCTTCCAATTAATTCAAACTGAGAATAATTAATGTTTCTTATGATCCTTAAAAAAATACTTATTGGACCAAACGTTCCTGATAAATATCACAAAATTGTTACTTTGCAGAAAATATTTTCCATTTAAAAATATTATTGGGAACTATTTTTCAGCTGAAGCGTACATCCAATTCAAAATTGTTGTAAAATTGATCTTATTTTCTCCGATTGTTGGAATATTAGTGCAATGATATTGCGCTGCAGAATCTTTTGTTCTTGAAATTATTTCCTTATTCAGAAGGAAACGAGTTACGCTTTAATATATTCAGCGGTTTTTCCCCTCTCTTTGATTATTAGTTCGTGCCTATCATTGCATAAAATTAACCACAATCCACTTCGAAATAAATCACCAAGCCAAATCAGCTGGTAACAGCACGTGGGGACCAGTTTTCCCGCCAAGAAACTGCTCCATAAATTAGTTTTTTTTTTTTTTTTTTTTTTTTTTTTTTTTTTTTTTTTTTTTTTTTTTTAGTTCTGTTTCCTGCAGCTGTGCTATTAGACTTTCCTGCGGATGAGTATAAAATTGTCTGATTTAATATGTTTATCTCTTGGATCTGCTTAAGATGCGAAGGCTAGATTTTTGCATTTGCTCTGGGGAAGACATATGCACATTTCAGATGTATCTTTGTTTAGGAATTTTCGACATAAATGCTCTGGAGTATCGTCAGAAAAAATTTCATCGTCCACAAAGCCAACGGTGAGGCAATGTTTAACTGAATTATCAACTATTAAACAAACTCTATTTTTCCCTACATGTTTCGCACCCATTTGGTCCCTCTTCAGGTGAACATGTTGTAAATATAAAACAACTTATAACCTCCAATTGAGTAGGGGAACCTTCCACTATAGTGTGAGTGATAAAACTTGTCACTTTGGGAAAGCGTAGAGGGGGCTCGACGTAGCCAATTCTACAACCCTCTCAGCCCCCGCTGAGCCTAGGCGCGGGACTAGGAGAGCGAAGAGAGGTCATTGGCTAGGGGCGCCCACACCTTCCCCTACTCGTCCACGGCCAAGTGACAAGTTATATTTCTCACACTATAGCGGGACTACGACTGCATGCCGAGGCACCAAAATGGTGCGAAACATATAGGGAATAATAAATTTTGTGAAACGTTTTAGTGAAATTTTGTTTGTTGACCTTTTTGAATCTGAAATTTTCCTGGCCAACCATATCTTTTGTATTTCTTCATAGGTACTAGACTCAAACATTTGTCAATGGGATGTATTAGATGTTATTTGTATTAGGTGAAAAGCGTGCCTTGGATTCGCTATGACTCACTACTCATAGTATATCAGGCCTACTGAGTCATTTCGTTTTCTTTTTTTCACCAGACGGGAATTTTCACTATGGGAGTAAGACGCGAAACCACCATCTCCCGCATGATAATCTACAAGACCACTGAGTCCCTATAGGCTATTTTAAGCACATTTTCTGCTAGCGGCATGATAAGTAATGTGCTTTGTTATGGACATCCTGCCTTACGGACATTCTTTGAGAACCATAGTTTTGTTTGCTAAGCGAGTTGACGTAATAAACGAGTTTTCCTCCCTACAGGAAAGGTGGAAACCCTCTTAAACAATAATAATAAAAGCCGTTGGATATGATTATAATGTTTTTTTTTTTCTCTGCCTTCATTATGACATCCGGTAATACTACTGTCAATTTATTAAAGAACCTCGGCCTAGTTTTTGCTGCTTTTTTTAGCGCGGTTCCTCCCTATGGGGGAACCCCGCTTATAAGGTTGATACAATGAAACAATCCGGAAGTGCCGACAAGAAAATTTCGCGTTTCAGAACCCGTAGAGACCGAAAATAACGGTGGTTCAAATTTGTATATATATATATATATATATATATATATATATATATATATATATATATATATATATATTTGTCTGTTCGCTCATTTCTAGCTTCCCTGATGGTCCGATTTTGATGAAATTTGGTACAAAAATCTGTCGTCCAATTTGAAAGGCCAAGTTCGTTAACCAGCAAAATCCGCCCACTGGAAGAAGGCGTTTGGGGCGAAATTCGCGCAAAAAAAATCGTAACGCTTACGTTTTTGAGTTCATAAGCTTGTAAGTACTCTTTTTATAGGCTTCTTGGGCTAGGAAAACGAATGGAACCATTTTCAAGGCGATAGCTTTAACCGTTTTCGAGAAAACTGAAAAAATACTTTTTGAATGCCGTTTTTGGTTTGGGTACTTAGAATCATGGGATTCAGTTGAAACATTTACTGCATCTTCTACTTTCATTAAAACTAATATGTTGAAATTTTGGTTGCGTTTGGAGTTAAGGAAGGGTTAGAATAAAATATTTTATTAACAGACATAAAAAAGTTTTGGTAACTTTGTATACTTTCCTTTATATCTCGAAAAAGGTTGAGAATTTGGGAAACGGAAGAATACCATTAGAAAGCTTACTAAATGCTCTACAAAAACGGTTCTAATGAAAGTTTTGATTAGGCGATGTCAATCGGAGAAATAAGTACTTAAAACTTTAAAGTAATTGATTTCGCTTATTCGAACTGTTCTTTTTGTCTTTGATTTTGACACTTAAAATTATGGGATTCAGTTGAAACATTTTCTGCATGTTTGAATTTCATCAACACTAATATGTTAAAATTTCGGTTACGTTTGGAGCTAAGGAAGGATTAGAATAAAATATTTTATTAACAGACATGAAATGTTTTGGGAACTTCGTATACATTCCCTAATATCTCGAAGACGGTTAGGAATATTGGTGAACGGAGGGTTACCATGCGAAAGCATACTAAATGTTCTACAAAAAAGATTCTGAAACAATTTTTGATTAGGCTATGTCAATCGGAGAAATAAGTGCTTAAACTTTGAAGTTATTGATTTAGTTTATTCGAACGGTTCTTTTTGTTTGTTTTTATTCCTTGTTATTTTTTAATTGCTTAAAGTTGGATAATGTATTTGACAATAAAACAGATTAATTAAAATAAGAAAAACAATTCATTGTTAAAAATATATCAGGCTGTACTGTATGAAATGTCAGTTTTGGATTTGTCGATTTCCTTCAAATGTCTTGAAACTGTCGAGGCTCCTACTCCGAGTTCTTTGGCATATTCCCTAGTGTTTTTAATTGCTTATAGTAGCCAAATGTATTTGTCAATAAAACAGGATACGTATAATTAGAATCAATATTTTGTTTCTTAGAATTCGAAGATGCCGTATGAATATCTAGATTACAGTACTGGTGTTAATTTCGTTCTTTAGAATTATTCTTGGTATTCCCTATTTTCATCTGTTACCCATAGTTTTTTATTGTTAGTAGGTTTTTCTTATTGATTATAGAATATAAATCTATTTGGCTATAAAACAGGATACGTAAAATTAGTGACAATATTTCGGAGATTTCTGAGCGAAATACTATTAAGATTTTCTACCACCACGAACGGCTTTTTTCCTCTATTTTTATCCACTAGATAGGCTTTATTTTGCATATTATTCTATATAAGTTTTATTCAGCAGGGGATTATGATGAAATGTCGTGTTTTTGCTGTTGATTTTAAATACGATGTATCTAAGATTGGATAACATTAGCGAGTCTACATAGTTAAGAACCGACGACGGAGGATTACTTCTTGCTATGATTTAGTCTACATATGTATATTAAGTCCTAAATCCAAAAAATAAACTTCACAACGGTTTGATACTATGAGCAAATATGGCGGTTCAATGCCCTTAGAAACAAGGGGGCCGCAGAAAATTTACCTGCTAAGAGTTAATCCTCAAGAGCTGTAAATATACCCCAGGTATCTGCCGACACAAATACAAAGCCTAGGCGGAGAGCACCCCAAAAACACAGATCCAAACATAGGTTATATACTAAATATTTATAAAGACTACTTAGTTGTAAACCGATTCATCAATTAGCAATCAATAGTTTTCAACAAAGGTTATATACTAAATATTGATAAAAAGTATTTAATTAGAAAAAAAAAAACAATATTCCACAAGACTTGTTTTTGGTCCATTTGTATCTACTCCATAGACTTAATTAGGTATATTATTCTATTGTAGTTGGGCAACTAAACTTTGTTTTATTTTGTTAAATAAAGTTTTTTTTCTTGACTTGTTATTCGTCAAGACTTTTATTTGTCCTTGTGTATTTACTAGATAGGTTTTATTCGGCATATTATTCTATATAGGCTATATTAGGCAGGGTATTCTACTCAATCTTGTGTACTTCTTCTTGATCCTTCTGTACATGGGCGTATATAAAAACAATTTCGGGGGGGGGGCTGAGACCATTTCCAGGGTATGGAATACTAAATATTTAGAGCTTGGAATAGTTTTAGGCAACTAAAACGCTATTACACGTAAAAGAAAATATGTTTTATGAACTAAGTGATCTTATTTAATTTATTTTTAAGGGTTTTACGAGAAGTTTTTATCATCAATTTCAAAATTTCGGGAGGGGCTGCAGCCCCCTCAGCCCCCTCCCCTCATATACGCCCATGCTTCTGTATCCACTAGAAAGGCTTTATTAGGCATATTTTGTATTGATTTATAGAGCTTTGCTTTAGAATGAGAGCCAGATTCTGTAATTTCCGCTTCTGTGTAAAAGTTAGCTACTGTCGGTGTCCCTGACGCCTAAATATCACTTTTATTCGAGATGTTCGAGAGGATTTTGACAATTTTCACGAGGTATATAAAAAAAATAAGTTTATTTCTTTTCTAAGCTTATCAAATGGCACTAGGGACATGAACGGAACCGCGCTAAGATGCTGCAGTTCCTGCGAGTCGGACTTTTTTTTCATCTTCTGCTTGGCTTCGTTCATAATTAAAACATCCTGCGGTCTTGTTAGATCTTGAACACATTCTATATATATTTTTTTAATTATCTCATTCCGACAAAAGAGAAAAGAAAGCATTTATGAGTTTAGTGGAATCACAAATAACTCAATGTTGGGCAAAACTAAAAACTAAAACTAAAATTAAAACTAAATTCACTTTTTGGAAAAAACTAAAACTAAACTAAAAATTGCAACCTAAAAAAAAACTAAAACTAAAATGTTACTAATTAATGGATTTTAACTAAACTAAAACTAAATCTTTGGGAATTGACTTAAAACGAAATTAAAGCTTTAGTTTAGTTTAGTTTTACTAAAATAACATGAATTAATATAAATCATATGTTATTTCGATACTTAAGTAAATTATTAAAACTAATAGAACTTGCATAAGAATAAGAAATTGTGGCTTTTTCTCGTAATTTGCAAACATATGTTCTTTGATAAACTAAATTAGTTAACTAAAAACTAAAACTAAACTAAAATCACAAATGTAGGTCTCTATTATTAAACTAAACTAATTTCCATACTAAAAACGGAGCCCACATGATTAATAATTATACAAATCTAAAACTACACTAAAACTAAAACTAAAAATACGACATTAGTTTAGTTTTAGTTAGAGAAAACTAACGTTAGTTTATTGTGCCGACGTTTCGGCTTGAACTTCAAGCCTTCATCAGGGCTGTAAAAAACAAGTAGGACGGATGTAATACTGAAATATACATACATATATATATATATATATATATATATATATATATATATATGCCTACATACACAAATACACATACATATATGGAAAAAGACAAAACATAAAATACTAGAACATAAGTATTTTATTAAGTAGCAGTGACCGAACCCCGACAATCCCTACCTTGCATCATCTACGGTCAACGATCTCCTCTCAATGGAAAACGTTAGTTTAGTTTACTAACGTTAGTTTTGCCCAACACTGAAATAACTCTTAAACTGCTCCTGAAAGCGAGCAATCAAATTATTAAAATGCGCACGAAGAAAATGAAAAATACGCTATTTTTATTGAGCACTATCTTTCTCAAGAAAACATGCACTTTTAGGTATATCTGTGCGGAAAGGGTAGCTAAGTACCACCTTTTTTTACACCAAATAATCTAAGGATAATTTATATAATTATATATTTAAACACATGAGACTTCCTCGTTAATACCAACTTTTCAGGAATATAATAAATGGTATAAAATATTGTTTTACTTTTCAATAAAAACTGTGAGATTTTTACTCGGTGAGAAAACACTCCTCACACGCTTTAACAGACCTGGTAATGGTATAAATGTATATGACAAAAAATATATTTTTTACTAATATACAGGGTGTCCCAGTATATGTGTCCACCCCCCTTATATACAGGGTGTCCCAGTATATGTGTCCACCCCCATTTCCTCCTAGAGTTGTTGGAATTTCGAAATGAAACTTGGTAGGTCTTAGTTATGTTGCATGAGGTTTCTTTTAAAGGTTTAGATGACTTTGTAACATTCTCCAGTTTTTCTCTAGCGCATCTAACTCTTGATTTTGTAATAGCGGCAGGTATTTTTATGACGAATTCTGATAGAAAATTTAATTTTAAGACTAATTTATTCCGAGACATCTTTTGATCCGACGCACTGTTTGCGCGTAAAACGCAAAAAACTGAAGAATATCGCCCTTTTGTCGGGTCAAAATATGTCTCAGAATAAATTAGTCTTAAAATTAAATTTTCTATGAGAATTCGTCATAAAAAATACCTGCCGCTATCGGAAAATCAAGAGTTAGATGCGCTGGAGAAAAACTGGAGAACGTTACAAAGTCAACTAAACCTTCAAAAGTCCGTCACGCAGGAGCTGCATAACTAAGCACTTTCCTCAGAATTTGGGTAGTGTAGACTGCTTTCCAGAACAATTTGCTTAAAATATCCTACATAAATAAAATAAAAACATGAATAGTTCTCTTTTAAATTTGTAATGAGTAACTGATCAATTATTAATTTGCTTCCAGAGTTATGTTTACACATGGTACCTATTACACTACGTAATAAATACAAAAACCTCATATTATCGTATTTTGATCTAACGCAGGAACAGGATTCAGTCACTCTAGTGGTAGAAAGCGCTCCTTGCGGTGGCTTTGTGAACCTACCTCTGGCGGGCTTTTCTTTTGAAATATATTACAAAACGCTTTCCAATTTACCGATTCAGCTCATTTTTACAACACTTCTTTCTCATGAGTTACCCACGACGTATACCGCGTTTCGTTACAATACAGCTGAAATTACGACCGGTATGAGTAAATTAGGAATTTGGGTCCGGAGTAAACCCCCATTCTAATGTACCGATTTTGTATTTTACAACACATATTTACCTGTAGATTACCACAACGAATACCGAGTTTCGTCGAAATATACCAAAAATCACGGCTGGTATTGGCGAATTGGTATTGTGGGTTCGGAGTAAACCCCCCCCCCCTTCTAATGAACCGATTTAGTTCATTTTTATATCTCGCTTTTCTCTCTATATTACCACTACGAATACCAAGTTTCGTTGAAATATAACACATAATACGGCTGACATAGTCAAATTAGTGTTTTGGGTTTGGGGTAAACCCCCCCCTTCAGGTGGACCGACTTTGGTGGTTAACGAACTCGTTCAATCGTTTGCTAATTGAATGCTATATACCAAGTTTCGTGACGAAAAAACAAAAACTCTGGCCGCTATCGTGTTAACAGACATATATATATATATATATATATATATATATATATATATATATATATACATATATATATATATACATATATATATATATATATATACATATATATATATATATATATATATATATATATATATATATAAATTTTAACGGGGGTCATTTTCGGTGTCTACTAGGTAGGATCGACCAAGATTTGAAGAAATTTTTCAAAAATTCCGTCATGAGTCCAACCTCAATAGCTACTTTCCTTCGGAGGAAAGTGCTAAAAGTAACCACATGCAACATAACTAAGACCTACCAAGTTTCATTTCGAAATTCCAACAACTCTAGGAGGAAAAGGGGGTGGACACATATACTGGGACACCCTGTATATAAAGTAACATTAAGTTCATTAAATGCATTCTCTACTTATAGCTACAAAAGTCATAACATCATTTAGGAAAGCAAATGTTATATTATATATTCATAATAATATTATTTATGTTATGTCCTATTATATATATTATATTGTAGGAATTCTGAATTGAAATTGCACGACCAATCAAAATGACTGGTCTGGTAAGTCTAGTGTTAATAAATTGGAAAAAGCAATATTAGAACAGTATTCTACAACTAATTAGGTGTAAAGAAATGTTAGTTCAAGCTGGATTGAGCACCTTCGGGTTTGAGGGTGTTTTCCCTGCGCCGTAAAAAATAAGATGAATAAAAAAAAAATCTATGCTAAAAATCTGGTCTATTCTGGTTTAAATTGGTAAGATCCCACTAAGGGTACGCGCTATGATGACCCAGTTTCTTAAGGGTTGGACTTTCTTGATTAACAGTTTTGTAGTTTCGAAATCCACATCTAATGAAGGCTTTAGGGCATTCTTCCGTCCGTCATCTAATGTAGGTACTATTTCTTCTTATATAAATAACTTCGGTGAAAAAATTGATTACTGGTCTAATTTATAGTTATTTACTAATAAGGTCACGATTTTTACTTATCTGCACTTAATTACTAAATTTTTCCCATACTTCCATGTTCTAGGTTAGCATTAGGATAACAAGCAACATGGGCGTCTCGTTATCTGCAACCCAAATTGGAATATTTTTTGTTCTCTCGGGTCGACTTTGGCCCGGTTCGTTACTGCTTTAATATATTCACTATCAACCTTTTTTGTCCAGGGCTGATAGGAATCTACAGAAGACCTTTGTCACTTAAGGGTTGGCTCTGATGATTAAAAACGGGTTAAAACGAAACTATAAGTGGCGTGGCATCGTGATATAGAAGGTAGGTTTCACTTTTGGGTCTCATTTTTATGCATTAATCCGTGCTTTATTATTTATTGAGTGTTTTTAGAGATTTCTATTAAAATTTTTATTATTATTAGTGACTCTTTTCGCTCCAAAAGTTAACAAAACGGATTACTTTACACTGCTTATCAGAATTTCCAAATTGCCAAAATCTAAATTAGATACATGAAACTCTAGATCGTTGATAAGCAAAGCTGTAAAAAAAAGCAGGCACACAGCCATATACATTGTCTACTATCTTTCATGTTTTTGTTGTTGTTTCTTTTAAAATTTAAATTTAGATTATTTTTATTAGGAATTTTATCCCAAGGAGGCCTCTTATTTGGTGGTCTATTATCTAATTAAAGGACAACAGAAGCTGTCGACTAGAAATTTGCGATAATGGTTCCTTCCAAAGTCCTTGTTACATAAATGTGAATAATTATGTTTTATAATCATTAGTAATTTTATTCATTTTATTTTGTATTTATTATTTTTTGTTTATTTATTTAATTTTTTTAAGTATGATTTTTTTATATTATTTTTTAATAAATTGAAGTGTATATTATTATGACTTACTTTTACCATAATTTCATTACGACATCATAAAAAACTTCCTTAATAGGTCGAATCCAAACCTTCCAGTCCAAAGTCCTTCGCCGGATCCTTAATGCTCCCTTCTACGTCAACAATAATAGCATCCACCGAGACCTCGAAATTCCCTTTGTCGCTGAATTAGCTAAAACCCGCTTCTCCACTTTTCATTCCAAGCTATCCTTTCATCCCAATCCCCTTGCCCAATCCCGTTCCACAGATGCGATCCCTTCCAATCCCCCGAGACGCCTGAAAAGAAAGTGGCCTAGGGACCTACTGTAACACTTAAAAACATTATTCATTCCTTAGGGAGTGACAGCAATGGCTGTCAAAAAAAAAGAAGAAAAAAAAAAAAAAAAAAAAAAAAAAGAAAAACTTAATAGGTACTTAATTAAAGTAAAGTTTGTCAGAAAAATAATGGTCATTGCTTGGCCAAATGATTTTCCAATGCGAGATCGGAAACAACCGCCATATTGAGCCCCGCAAAATTGACCCTGAAATTTCAATTATTTTTTTCAATATACTTACAATTTTTTATACTAGAACATGTTTTTTTTTTTTTTTAAAAATCAAAAGTTGTATTATTGCTTAAGGCAATCTTAGAAGAACGAGTAAATAAAATTAGATCAAAATTGACCACCATTTGTCAATTGGAATGGAATGGTACACGCATACGTTGTTAATGATCATTTTGACCATAAGCAGTCATTTCCAACCTTATTTTTATTTTCATCCTTATGACTCGTATAGATTCAAAATAAGAAATAAAAGAATTTGATATTAAAAACCTTTTCAGGCTCAATTTTGCTGGGCTCAATATGAGGGATATTTTTTCCGATCTCATATTGGACAATCCATCTGGCCAAAAGATGACCATTATTTTTCCATGTACTTTATTCTTTGTACATATCGTCCCTGCCATATCAAACTATCGAATATGCAAAATCTCGTTATTCAGATTCGAGACTTTGGTCTTGGATTGTGAACGTTACGGCTTGTTGAAAATTGTCACAATTCTAACACCTTTAGAATAGCTATTAATGCCTTAAATAAAGTTTCGAATAAGACCATTTTCCAATATATTACTTCGTCAATGAATAGAGTAAGTTCGTTTTATAGTTTGCTCCGATTTGTATATTCGATAGTTTGACATGGTAGGGACGATATGTTAAATAAATGTTGTATTGAAAAAAATTAGGAATTTTATAAATTTCATATTATTATTAGATTGAGATTAGAAATTAGATAACAGTTTAATATAAAATAAAACTATATAAACTGTTACTGTAATATTAAACTAATGTGAATGTTTATATAACTATTATATATATATATATACATAAAATATGAATTTTCCGTGCATAAATTTGGGTATTTGTAACTAAAATGTAAGAAGAAAAAAAAATCAAATGAATGTTATATGGAAAAGCATGGGGCATCCTGAGCTCTATTCCTATAGGATTACTATTGGGAGGAAATAGAGAAATAAAACGAAAATTCATAGTTTAAGGAACATCAGTATCAGCGTATTTAATAGTTACCACAATTTCTAAACTTTCACGGTAAATATCCATAGAGATTTATCAACGAGCACATCGCACGAAAACGAAAGCACACAGTTATAACCGATTTGACCAATCGTGGACCCACCTTAGATTTAAAAATCCTTACCACTCAACCACTAGGATGGTCTTGTTAAGTATTATCCAAAATAAGTAAATAATGCAATATACTTATATAATATTTATTTATTATTAGATGTATTGACAGCTTCGTAGATTGTTCGTATTACATCTTGTTGTACATGTCTATGTTTTTAAATGTTTGAGTACTGAGCTGTAGAGGCTGTACACTCCAAGGCGTTTTTCAAGTCAATAGACGAATGAAGGTTCCTTTTTAAATGATAGTCAGTCTTGAAGCAGACTATTTCATTACGTGGGTGGGCGGAAACACGCTATAATAAGGTTCACCAAAGAATTTATGTAAACAACAGAAATCTTTGAAGGTCATGAAGAACAGAGATTGTGTAGAGAACTATGAATGGATATATAGATAAAGTCTATCGATTGGAGACCTTGAAAATCGCCATTGCCAAGGTACTTTTAGAGGTTGGCCACTTAACCAAGATTTGCATAAGAAAGAAGCTTCTTGTCATTATTTGTCGGCGTCACTGAGGCAATGTCCTCTCAGCACACTTTTTTTTTACCTAAGAGGATTTTGTAGAGGAATGGTTTCAAATTCCCAAATTTCAAAATTTACTTATATTTTGAAATAAAATAAAATTATTAAAAATTAATTTATTGAATATATCCACTTTTTAAGGACATCACACAACTCCTGGAGAGCATTAGGACTCCCTCTCTCTCGGCTAAGGAACTGTTTTTGTCACTCATGAAATGGTCGAAGAGAACTGAGCAACATCATGGAGGGAAAATAATGAAAATTAACTAAAATATTTTAAAGTTACTGCGCATGCCCTGAAATATGCCAACTTTTGGGTTTCTTCAAGGCTGTCATATAGAAGAAAGGATGTTTCATCACACAGGCACATAAAAAAAAAATAAAATTGGTCTTTTCCAAAGACAGCAAACTTATATTCTTATGTATTTCGACACACTCATTGCAAATCTGGAGTTCGTTTCACTCCAGCACGTCAGGTTTAAGGGCATTTGAAGGTCAGATTTCTTATGAAGTCGTAACTATCGCCGTTCCTGAGGGTCCAGTTTTGAGGTCCTGAGGAAATCAAGGCAGATTCATTTTTGGCATAATAAACATATTTTTCCTTGAAATTACCATCATTTTGCGCAGATGGCGTGAAACGGACTCCGGATTTGGATTCAGTCTGACGAAATACATAAGACTATATCTGCACCCCGGAGGTAAAGGACACCATGTCCAAGTTTTTATTTAACCACATGTCTTAATGTGGATTTTTCGATCCATATAATGATATACGACACTAGGTCCTGCTCCCATAAATAACGGAGATAAGGGTGAAAAATAAAATCATGTCCGTTTTCATTACAGGTAAAAGACACCACGTGGAGGACTTAATTTTGTTTGACTATGATCAATACTTCCAATTACGTATCAATGCCAATAATAATGTGAACACATTTCTTTAAACTGTTTCTATAAGTAACAAAGAAAGAAATTGTAATAGTTCAAAGTTATGGAAAATGTACTCTCCTGAACAATTACAAATATGTGACATGGTGTCCTTTACCTCCGGGGTACAGATATGTATGATGTCTTTTGAAAAGGCCACTTTTTTATTTTGTGAGCTTGTGTCATTATTCATAAAGAAGAAAAGAGAAAGAAAAAAGTACACCTAAAGGAAGAGTAATACTGACATAAATATATGTTACAATTAGACTTGGTAACACTTATTTATCATCCGTGAGTAATGCTCAAAATACACATTTCCATTTGTGTAAAGTGTTCATTTTGGATTCGTACTTTAATAAATACTGAATTTTTAAAAATGAGTCCATCATTTTGAATAAACCTGTAGAATGTACATTGTACATATGCACATTGGCATAGTGCGGCAATGAGAGTGTATTATCTGGTCATCACAAGCGGAGCAGAAAACTGGTCGCTTTTTCAGGTCAGAAACATGTATGTTTCAGCTGGATGAATGGAGAATCGTCCGATACTTCATAAATATCCAATATTTGCACGTATATTTGCATATATAAATTATTTATTTCGGTTGGATATAAATCCCTGGAAACAGAGAAAACCTTCTGTATTCGTCTAATGTCATTGATATAGATATGAACTCTCTCCATTCGAGTAGTGCATAGACTACTACAGCTTTGCGTACGATTGGAGAAGTCTCTTTGCCAGTGTTCGGTAAGATGAATTTCACAATAAATCCAACGTCAGCCGTAAAGCCTCTTTATGGCTAGGCAAATAATTCCTACCTCTATGCAAGTTGTAATCTCACATTCGAACGTTGTGGAATTACCCACTCCTGATATAAAGAGATGTTTCATACGTGGATATTCGAAGAGACGTTCGCCGAAGAATGATTCACTTCATCTTGTCATGAGTTCACTGAACTCAACAGGAAGATATGTTCAGAAAACTATTTTCTACGATGACAAGGTATGGTTGGGATTCGGCTAGGAGACAAAAAAAAAAGTCAGACCTTCAGGAAGAAATCTGTATTGGACGTTTCGGCTGCACTTTGGCAGCCTTCTTCAGCTAAAAAATATATACAACTTATAAGTAAAAAAACAAGTTTTTATTTTCTGCCTGTTTTTTTTACTTGTAAGTTGTATATATTTTTTAGCCGAAGAAGGCTGCCAAAGTGCAGCCGAAACGTCACATACAGATTTCTTCCTGAAGGTCTGACGGTTTTTTAGCGCGGTTCCTCCCTCCCCCACAGGGAGGAACCCCGCTTATAGGGTTGATACAATGAAACAATCCGGAAGTGCCGACCAGAAAATTTCGCGTTTCAGAACCCCTAGAGACCGAAAATAACGGTGGTTCAAATTTGTATATATATATATATATATATATATATATATATATATATAAGTACAGATGGAATGGTTGGGATTCGGCTAAATAAACCTCAATATGATTTTGTTTTAAAAAATCTATATTTCGGACGTTTCGGCTACTCATTGGTAGCCTTCGTCAGCTAAAATGACAAAAAAAAGAAATTAATACAGAAACAATCAAGAAAAATTTATAATTGTGATAGGTAACAGAACTATAGATACAGTTTAACTTATAACAGAACATATCGTCTTAAAATTCTTAGAATGAGTAGAATGAAAAAGAAAATAGGTACAGTAATTGATTTTAATAGTAATTAGTAACATTAATTGATTTTACAAAGAAATAAGAGAACTATATACCAATGACAAATATAGTAGCTAATAGTAACATTAATTAATTTTACAAAGAAATAAGATACTACATACCAATGGAAATGCCGAGCGGCAGAGGAAGACCAAGGTTGGCAATTAAGTAACCATTGTGAAAGTGTCTAAGGAAAAAAGGAATCTGCAAGGGGTATATGTAACTGGAAACAGCAAGAGGTGGGGGAAAACGGGCGGTAGGATCAAACAGATGTTTATGACATTTTATGACAGGAAAGGAGAAAAGGTGTTAATGGAAGGATACCCAAGGGGCAAGGTAAAAATCTAGGTAGGTGGTCGGGCGAGTATTTGGAAAATATTAGCGTACATAGGAGAAATGCCTTGTTGGTCAGTTTTGTAATTTATATTGTTTTTGTTTAAGTTTATGTGTACACATTCCGAGATCTGTAGTCTTTTTTTGTTACGTTGTGTAGAAAGAATTTTCGTGTCGTCGAAGTTAAAAGTGTGTTTTTGTGTAATGGCGTGTTTTGCAAGTGCAGATTTATCTATTTCTTTATTAGTGATGGTTCGTTTATGTTGTGTAAGACGTGAGTGAATGTCATTTATGGTTTCTCCTATGTATACACCATTACAGGAAGGGGTTTGGCAAGGGACTTGGTAAACACATCGGGTTGTATGTTCAAAAGGGATGGGATCTTTGAGTTTGGTGTAGAGGGTTTTGAGTTTGTTGGTAGTTTTCAAACCAAAGTTTAGGGAAGGGTAGGATTTTTTAATTGTCTTTGTAAGTTTATCAGTCAGTCCAGGTGTAAATGGTAGAGATCGGAACATTTGGGAACTGGGAGTTAGGGAAGAATTGGGAGAGATAGTGCTGGAAGGTTGGGATTTTACTTTTTTAACAAGGGATTTTATGAGGTTGGGGGGAAATTGGTTGCGTGCCAATATATCTGAGGCGATATTAATATTTTTATTGTGGAAGGAAGCATGGGATAGGGAGAGGACTCGGCGAAGGAGATTTCTGGCTACATTAATCTTGAGGTGGTAAGGATGGGATGAATGAAAATTAAGTAACCGTCCCGAGTATGTGGGTTTTGTGTACCAGTCAGTAATAATAGTACCGTCAGTCTGTCTAATTAGTAAGATGTCCAAGTATGGGAGCTGTCTGTCCTGTTCTATTTCGACTGTAAATTGAAGCCTAGGGTAAAAGGAATTGAAACAGGTAAGTATGTCTGTTAGTCTGTTTGGGTTAATCATCAGCAAAAGATCGTCTACGTATTTGCAGATGAATGAGATGTCATGGGGAAACTGTGGGACGAGGGAGTTGAGAAGATCGTTGAGAAGGATTGAGGATAAATCGGGTGCAAGACAGTTGCCCATGGCTAGACCTTCAATTTGTTTATAGAATTTCCCATCATATTTAAAAAAACCGCTGTTAACACAAAGTTTTAGACTTTCTATAAACAGATCAAAGGATAGAGGGCTATGGAGGTGGAGGGTGGGCCAATGGTTTTCGATAATTTCTAGCGTTTTGGCTAGTGGGACGTTAGTGAATAAGGATGTGGCATCAATGGAAACTAAAATGTGGCCGTGGGGAATGGTTAGGTTGGATAATTTAGAAATTAGGTCAAAAGAATTTTTTATATCATAGGGATTATTATGGCTAAGTATTTGTAATGAGGGAAGAAGAAATTTACTGAGGCTGGAAGAGGGAGAATCTATATTGGCAATGATGGGACGAAGGGGATTACCAGGTTTGTGGATTTTGGGGAGGCCATAGGCACGCGGTGGGAGGGAATTGTGGGAAATTAAGAAGGTCTTAGTGGATTTGTCGATTTCGTTAGAGTTAAAAAGTTTGTGAATGTGTTCGTTGAATTTTCGTTCTTGTATTTTCGTAATGTCCTTAGGGATGGGTAAGTATGTATTGGTGTCGTTGAATAAGTTGGTCATTTTTTCGTTGTATTCTGTTCTGTCCATGATGACGGTCGTGTTTCCCTTGTCGGATTTAGTACATATTATATGTTGTTCATGTGTCCGTAAGAAAGTTTTGGTGTGTTTTAGGTCTTTGTAAAATTCAGTGGAAAGGTGGGAGTGGCTGGGAGAAGGAATTTGTAAGAAATTGGTGATGCTATTAACTACTTTAGAGCGGGTTTGGTCTTCCTCTTTACAAGGAACGGTTTGTAGTATGTATTCTACATCGGTAATTATTTTGGGAACAACAATACCTGGTGTAGGAGGTAAAGAAAATTTTTCTCCTAAACAAAGTATGTTGTTAACCTGAGGGGGGACGTTGACCGAGGAGATGTTTTTTACCCAGTTTTCGTCACCGATGGGGCGGTGAACGTGATTCTGGCGAGTTTTATTAAATTTTTGGAAAAGATTCATTTTTAACTTCGATTTTAAACTATTACAAATGTTTGAAATAAAGTTGGATATGTCATTAAACAGGTCCTGGTCAACTAACCCTCTTAAGATATTAAAGTGTGACTCTAACAATGTTTCTAAATTTTTAATTTCACAGTTTAAATTGGCTATTTCTATATTGAGTAATTTTTTCTGGAAATGGAGTTTCGCTGTTGCAAGTTGTTTTTGAACAGGGGAGTTCAGGTCGCACGGGTTGATATGGTTGGTTGAGGTTCTAATGTGTTTTGGTAAGAAATTGTTGGACTTACATTTTAGCAGCAAAATCAAGCCCTCTTTCTTCTTGACAAGGTTCTTGGAGAACTTGGAGATGCGGTTAATAGTGATTTTTGCCTCCTTTGGAGCACGTTGGCAGGGTCCCAGTGAATTCATCATGATGATTAGATAGTTAGCCGTCGAGGTGATAAGTACAGATGGAATGGTTGGGATTCGGCTAAATAAACCTCAATATGATTTTGTTTTAAAAAATCTATATTTCGGACGTTTCGGCTACTCATTGGTAGCCTTCGTCAGCTAAAATGACAAAAAAAAGAAATTAATACAGAAACAATCAAGAAAAATTTATAATTGTGATAGGTAACAGAACTATAGATACAGTTTAACTTATAACAGAACATATCGTCTTAAAATTCTTAGAATGAGTAGAATGAAAAAGAAAATAGGTACAGTAATTGATTTTAATAGTAATTAGTAACATTAATTGATTTTACAAAGAAATAAGAGAACTATATACCAATGACAAATATAGTAGCTAATAGTAACATTAATTAATTTTACAAAGAAATAAGATACTACATACCAATGGAAATGCCGAGCGGCAGAGGAAGACCAAGGTTGGCAATTAAGTAACCATTGTGAAAGTGTCTAAGGAAAAAAGGAATCTGCAAGGGGTATATGTAACTGGAAACAGCAAGAGGTGGGGGAAAACGGGCGGTAGGATCAAACAGATGTTTATGACATTTTATGACAGGAAAGGAGAAAAGGTGTTAATGGAAGGATACCCAAGGGGCAAGGTAAAAATCTAGGTAGGTGGTCGGGCGAGTATTTGGAAAATATTAGCGTACATAGGAGAAATGCCTTGTTGGTCAGTTTTGTAATTTATATTGTTTTTGTTTAAGTTTATGTGTACACATTCCGAGATCTGTAGTCTTTTTTTGTTACGTTGTGTAGAAAGAATTTTCGTGTCGTCGAAGTTAAAAGTGTGTTTTTGTGTAATGGCGTGTTTTGCAAGTGCAGATTTATCTATTTCTTTATTAGTGATGGTTCGTTTATGTTGTGTAAGACGTGAGTGAATGTCATTTATGGTTTCTCCTATGTATACACCATTACAGGAAGGGGTTTGGCAAGGGACTTGGTAAACACATCGGGTTGTATGTTCAAAAGGGATGGGATCTTTGAGTTTGGTGTAGAGGGTTTTGAGTTTGTTGGTAGTTTTCAAACCAAAGTTTAGGGAAGGGTAGGATTTTTTAATTGTCTTTGTAAGTTTATCAGTCAGTCCAGGTGTAAATGGTAGAGATCGGAACATTTGGGAACTGGGAGTTAGGGAAGAATTGGGAGAGATAGTGCTGGAAGGTTGGGATTTTACTTTTTTAACAAGGGATTTTATGAGGTTGGGGGGAACATCTTACTAATTAGACAGACTGACGGTACTATTATTACTGACTGGTACACAAAACCCACATACTCGGGACGGTTACTTAATTTTCATTCATCCCATCCTTACCACCTCAAGATTAATGTAGCCAGAAATCTCCTTCGCCGAGTCCTCTCCCTATCCCATGCTTCCTTCCACAATAAAAATATTAATATCGCCTCAGATATATTGGCACGCAACCAATTTCCCCCCAACCTCATAAAATCCCTTGTTAAAAAAGTAAAATCCCAACCTTCCAGCACTATCTCTCCCAATTCTTCCCTAACTCCCAGTTCCCAAATGTTCCGATCTCTACCATTTACACCTGGACTGACTGATAAACTTACAAAGACAATTAAAAAATCCTACCCTTCCCTAAACTTTGGTTTGAAAACTACCAACAAACTCAAAACCCTCTACACCAAACTCAAAGATCCCATCCCTTTTGAACATACAACCCGATGTGTTTACCAAGTCCCTTGCCAAACCCCTTCCTGTAATGGTGTATACATAGGAGAAACCATAAATGACATTCACTCACGTCTTACACAACATAAACGAACCATCACTAATAAAGAAATAGATAAATCTGCACTTGCAAAACACGCCATTACACAAAAACACACTTTTAACTTCGACGACACGAAAATTCTTTCTACACAACGTAACAAAAAAAGACTACAGATCTCGGAATGTGTACACATAAACTTAAACAAAAACAATATAAATTACAAAACTGACCAACAAGGCATTTCTCCTATGTACGCTAATATTTTCCAAATACTCGCCCGACCACCTACCTAGATTTTTACCTTGCCCCTTGGGTATCCTTCCATTAACACCTTTTCTCCTTTCCTGTCATAAAATGTCATAAACATCTGTTTGATCCTACCGCCCGTTTTCCCCCACCTCTTGCTGTTTCCAGTTACATATACCCCTTGCAGATTCCTTTTTTCCTTAGACACTTTCACAATGGTTACTTAATTGCCAACCTTGGTCTTCCTCTGCCGCTCGGCATTTCCATTGGTATGTAGTATCTTATTTCTTTGTAAAATTAATTAATGTTACTATTAGCTACTATATTTGTCATTGGTATATAGTTCTCTTATTTCTTTGTAAAATCAATTAATGTTACTAATTACTATTAAAATCAATTACTGTACCTATTTTCTTTTTCATTCTACTCATTCTAAGAATTTTAAGACGATATGTTCTGTTATAAGTTAAACTGTATCTATAGTTCTGTTACCTATCACAATTATAAATTTTTCTTGATTGTTTCTGTATTAATTTCTTTTTTTTGTCATTTTAGCTGACGAAGGCTACCAATGAGTAGCCGAAACGTCCGAAATATAGATTTTTTAAAACAAAATCATATTGAGGTTTATTTAGCCGAATCCCAACCATTCCATCTGTACTTATCACCTCGACGGCTAACTATCTAATCATCATGATATATATATATATATATTTATATTTGTCTGTTCCCTCATTTCTGGCTTCCCTGATGGTCCGATTTTGATGAAATTTGGTACAAAAATCTGTCGTCCAATTTGAAAGGTCAAGTTCGTTAACCAGCAAAATCCGCCCACTGGAAGATGGCGTTTGGGGCGAAATTCGCGCAGAAAAAATCGTAACGCTTACGTTTTTGAGTTCATAAGCTTGTAAGTACTCTTTTTATATGCTTCTTGGGCTAGAAAAACGAATGAAACCATTTTCAAGGCGATAGCTTTAACCGTTGTCGAGAAAATTGGAAAAATAGTTTTTGAATTCCCTTTTTGGTTTGGGTACTTATAATCACGGGATTCAGTTGAAACATTATCTGCATGTTCTAATTTCATTAAAACTAATATGGTGAAAGTTATGTTACGTTTGGAGTTAAGGAAGGGTTAGAATAAAATATTTTATGAACAGACATAAAAAGTTTTGGTGACTTTGTATACTTTCCTTAATATCTCGAAAAAGGTTGAGAATCTTGGGAAACGGAAGATGACCATTAGAAAGCTCACTAAATGCTCTACAAAAATGATTCTGATGAAAGTTTTGATTAGGCGATGTCAATCGGAGAAATAAGTGCTTAAAACTTTAAAGTAATTGATTTCGCTTATTCGAACTGGTCTTTTTGTCTGTTTTATTCCTTGTTATTTTTAAATTGCTTATAGTCAGATAATGTATTTGACAATAAAACAGATTAAGTAAAATAAGAAGATCAATTTATTGTTAGAAATGTAGCGTTCAAAGAGAGAGATCCCAAGGCTTTCCAAATGCCTCTGAGCGGAGGCCTTTCTGGCCGACTTATGGTATAGCTGACCCATACAGGTAAGATTGTAAATCAAGACCTTTCAAGACTGGTTAGTTTGAGATTTCATTTGGATAGCTGTTTCGCTATTGATCTAAACAAAGTAATAACTGTTTCTATTCTATGCCTTCATAAACACTAGAGATAAGAACGGAACCGCGCTAAGATGACGCAGTTCCTGCGAATCGGATATTTTCTCCTATCCAAATCCCAACCATACCTTGTCTTCGTAACACTGCAACGGCTAACTATCTCCATCTCCGCTATTTTCTACTATCGACGCAGATGAACAATACAGAAAATAAAAATATTTTTACTTACTGGTCATTTTAGTGCGTATCCTCCCTCCCTCAATGGGGAGGAAACCCGCTCATAAGGTTGACCCGGAAGTGCCGACAAAAAAATTTCATGATTCAGAACCCATAGATCACGAACACAACAGCGGTTCAACTTTGTGCATATATACACATATATTTGTCTGTTCACTCTTTATCTGGCTTAAAAATGAACCGATTATAATAAAAATTGGTACAAGAATACTTTGGGTGATTTTAAAGTTCGAGTTCATTTACCAGCCAAATTTTTCAACCGAAAGATAATTTCTTGGGCAAAATCCATGCGAAAAAAATTCTCCAGACGAATATGATTACTGCTCTTTATTTACATTAGGTGGTTATTTTAAGTTATGTGATTTAAAGTCATCTGACCGATGCATTACGCATAGATTCTTTCTCGCCTTGCGAAAACAATTTTTTACTTCTTCAAAAGAAATTAATTACATAGGTATACGTTTCGGTCTTTGTCCTTTCTAGACATATTTATTTTTTGATAAGGTCTAAAATCGGCTTCAACGATTGTGGAAAAACATCCTCAGAGCTTAGAAATAATTAATTCATCACTGATGGTGATGCTCTTTACTCATCTTCTACATATTGCTTAGTTTACATGTGTATCCAGGTTCTTTATCAGTGAAAAATAAGAAATAATAGTCAATGTGGCAAGGAAAATTGAAAAGGAATGGATTCTATTTAGTAAGTGATATGTAAGATCCACACCACCATTCTTTTATGCATTTGTGTAAACAGCCCAACAAGTGATATGTTACTCGACTGACCGTTCTGAACAATACAAGTCCATTAATTCCTGCTTAGTGAGAGTGACATGCTGGACGGCTGTGTTCCACTAGCTTCTCTATATAGAAAATAATTTCGAGGGGAGGGGGGCTGGCAGCACCTAGGCTTTTGGGGTTTTGGAAAAATGTTAAATATTTTAGTGTAAAATGGTGGATTTTAAGGTCCTCTAGACACCTAGTAGACCAGGGTAAATGTAGAAAACATGTTTCGTTGTTATAGCAATTTTTTACATGAAATGTTCTCAACACAACAAAATTTCGGGGGAGGGGGCTGCAGCCTCCCTCCTTTATATACACCCATGTTGTGTTCATTACTGGAGGGTCAGCTCTGCTTGTTTAAGGGCACCATCCTCGAATTATCTTGTCTCTTGACTCCTGGGTAGGTGCAGGCCGAAAATTCGAATCTTGAGCTATTGTCATAGAGAAAAAGGCAGCTCTCTCCTACCTTTCACACTACAAACTACCGTCATTCATAGTTTGAAAATACCAATTTTCAGTGAAAGTCATTAGAAAATACCCATTGTTGGTAGAATAAATTAATGGGTCCGGAGAACCTCGTTCCCGGAGTTATGTTGCCCACGGCCTACATAGGTCGGCTACGTCAGCCTTG
The DNA here is from genome assembly GCA_946811695.1 of Gonocerus acuteangulatus. Lineage (NCBI taxonomy): Eukaryota > Metazoa > Arthropoda > Insecta > Hemiptera > Coreidae > Gonocerus > Gonocerus acuteangulatus. Next base: position 30,479,916 of record OX328127.1, read on the forward strand.
GATGTCTAGGTACAAATGTATATTATTTCAAAAATTGTACGTATATTTATTTTAAGTTTTAAGTTAGGAATTTATTTTTGGTTAAAATAGGCAGGCAAATAGGCACTTGAAATACCGAAAATAGGCAGTACTGTAATTAAAATAGGCATTAATAAGGAGTGAAGGCACAGAGGAATCTCCCTCATTATTAATGAAAATAATTTTTGAGTATTTTAAATACTCATTCATTTCTTTATTATCAATTTATCACAGAATTAGTGTACTTACTCTTACTTTCCCTTGTTACAAGCAACAACAAGATGCTTTTTCAAAGTATAAACTATCATAGACCTTCCTGTGCATTATCTTATGATTTCGAAATCCGGAATACCTGGTAATTACGCATTCTCACAGCAAAAGGCGTGTGAGGCAGGTGACGTACTTCTCTCATCCTCTCTCTTTCCTGGTATTCATTATTCTTGTGCATTTCTTCTACTAACGAAGGTTCTGTTATTTACAGAGCTTAAATCCATGGGTTGAGAAAATAAGATTTCCTTATAATTTAATTTGTGCAAACCTTTTTGTATTCGATGAACGGAAATTCATTATGTGCTTTTTAAAATGTTTAAATCGCAGAAAAAAGAATTGCATAACGACCAAAAAAGCAAAAAAAGGCTTTAAATCTTAAAATAGGCAACGGAAGCCAAAATAGGCAAAATAAAAATTCTACTTCCTAAATGCACGAAAACATATTTATTTCTATCTGATTCTTCAATATATCGAGTCAGATTTTTTTTTTTTTTTTATTTTTAGTTTATTACGAACGTTTGTAAAAAATGCAATTACTATTCTACCTGTACCTAGTGGGGGGCAAGGTTAGCTCAGTGGTAGAGCTAACCCGAGCGCGCACTAAAGATTTTTTCTTCTAGTGCCGTCGTCCCTTCTTTTCTTCTAGTAGATCGTCCCTAGGCTCACCCAGCCTTTAATTAATTAGTTAATTAATTAATGGGTACTTGTAAAGGGAAAAATCAGGCGGCCGGAGCATAGTATTGACCACACTATCTCCCTAGTGTGCCGAATGGTCAAGAATCAGATACCTCTACAGTATCTGCTCCTCTGGGCCCTCTTGTGGCCTGTTACGGGACTGATTTTTTTTTCTTCCTGTACCTAGTAGTACTTAATTAGTACCTGTAAGTAGTAGTTAATAATTTCTTCCGAGAGTTTCCGGTAAGGAGTTAGGCAATATTTCCTCTGAGAGTTTTATGTAGGCAATTGCGGCAACAGCTGTTTTTGGAATGAGAGCGATGGTCGAAATTATGTGCCGAATCCACTGACATGTAATTATGGGCCATGTGGCCCAGAATAAGAATAAAACATTTTCACTTCATTTCATTTAAGAACACATGCAAAATATTATTTCAATTTAGAACTCCTTAAGTACTCCATTCCCACATAAATAACGACGCATAACTGTGATGCGCAAATAGCACACACCCCCTCCGAAAAAAACACTCCACTACTGTGTACATGAAGAAAGCAATGGGTTTTTTTTTCAGCCGTGGAGACGTGGGAAAGAGAGCTTTGAAGACGCCATATGCTGGGCCCTGGTCCAGATGAAGCATGTGTCTTGAAAACCACTGCCTCGGCATCTGCTGTCTTCTCTAATTGCTAAGTCGGAATATCGATACCATTATTCGATGTCACGCGATTGGCGGCGTTCTTCGACCCCGTTTAAAAGCCGATTAGCGGATATCCTATACCACATCCTCTCCCTATATAATGCAACAAAAAGTGGCCCCTACTCCAGTTTCGAACAGTCAACAACCTCTACTTCCAGTCTTCTTAAATTGCTGCTTAGCTTAGTTTGTTATTCTTAGACATAGGGGCTTCATTTCATCCACAATGACCAGCCATAGTCAAAAACAGTCAATTAACACGGATGATTATCACCAATGGATTGCATTAAACATTTTTTTGGTGCGTTTGAAATTCACAACTCTAAGCCATATGATTTTCCGTTTTGATTAGATGAAGTAATAACAAAAAAAAAAAAAAAAACAAAATATGTTACCAACAGACATCAGTGGTTTCAGACTTTTCTTTGGTCATTTTGAATTTCTTCTAAATGCGTCCGAAATTATGGTAAGTATAAGGTTATCGCTTGCAAGCTTAGTAATGCATTTTCTACAAAATAGATTTTGGCGACTTATTGGCCATCTTAAACGCTGAACACGGTTGCCTTCGTTTAACGTCTTTCCAATTCAGGTTTCCGATGGCATAGAGAAGAATCTGTTAGAAATAAATAGTGCGAATGCTATATGAGGGGTTATATACAACAGGATTGGGTTGCGAACACCGTAATCTTAAGGGTAAAGACATCCAAGTGATTTTCTTGGCAGTTCTCTTGAGTATTTTCACTTTTGTAATATTAAGTCCGGAAGGAAATTAAGGGATCTATGTGCGGATTCTGCAATTCTTTTACATGTTAATCATAAACCAGTATGATCGTAGCTGTAAAAATCTAGTTTTGCTATTACCACATAAGTTCAACATTGACTCAAAACGTTGAATTTGTTACTTAGACCCCTTGACCACTGCGGTCCTCATATTTTTTACAGAGAATTCCTGCCTTTCAATTATTTTAAAGTGAGAATGGCAATTTCATTGTATAACTGCAAGAAGCAAATTTACTTTAGCGGTACTTTTCCTCAACCAAGGTAAAATATAATGGAACTATCTTTAAGAAGAGCTTGGAGGTTGTGGGATTGTAGGAGCCCGCTAGAAGAGTGGTAGCCACCATGGCCTAAAAAAATCTATGTTTGGGAGAGGTCATGGCCATCTCAAGTCACGTTTCCTCTTAGATCTCCATCTTCCCCTTCCTTCCAAACCACCAAACACCGTGCTACCGAACAGTCAAGGAGTAGAAGGTGTTCCAACATTGTGAAATTGCACCGTACTCTTTGTTGTGTTATTGTGTAGGGTCATTTTTGTAGATCATTAGTTAGATGTTTTCAGGTCTGAAACACAAGAGTTAGCTCAACAGGCTTTTGCGTTTGAACATGGGCTTATATAGAAAATAACTTCGGAGGGGGCTGGGAAAATTTCGGGGGGGGGCTAAGACCATTTCAGGTGTATGGAATACTAATAATTTAGATCTTGGTAAAGATTTAGCCAACTTAAACGCTATTACATCCAAAATAGAATATGTTTTATGAACTTAATGATCTTATATAATTTATCATGAAGATTAGATAGTTAGCCGTCGAGGTGATAAGTAAAGATAGAATAGTTGGGATTCGGCTAAAAAAACCTCAATACGATTTTTGTAAAAAAATCTATATTTAGGACGTTTCGGCTACTCTTTGGTAGCCTTCGTCAGCTTATTTAATTTATTTTTAAGGGTTTTATAAAATGTTTACCAATAAAATAGAAATTTCGGGGGGGGGGGCTGCAGCCCCCCTTTTATACGCCGATGTGTTTGAACCAAGTCCATCTACAGTTCTTGGGGGTCCCTTAAACAAATAAGGCAGGTTAAATTAACGTCCTAGTGTGGTGCTTATCCTGAACCCGAATAAGGGTATTTACAGGGTGGAGCGTCATGAGAGAAAAGAGGAAGAGCAAAGAGCATAGCGAAAAAACGTTGCTATGCCAATTGAGTTGAAATCGTTGCTCTGTGCTTTGCCAGCCGTCAGCTCTGTTTGCTTCCCTTTAACCTCACCTGTTCGAATTCTTCGATATGCTTTTTCTCTTTCTACGCTTACCTCTGTAAAGGGAGCCATACACGAGCGGGATTCCCTCAAGGTTCGGCCTGAGCAGTCCAATCCTTGAAGAAATCCCCAACGTGTGTGGCGCTCTACTTGAGGCCGCGCTGGGTTCAAGATATCCAGAAATCCTGAACAAAATTCAAGTCTTTTCGCCCTTCAGGCCGGACTTTGCCCGTCTCTCTGGCTGGATGCTGTTTTTTCCTTGAGGATTTCCTGTACGTGTAGGGCAGCCTTAAGAGAGTAACTTTGACTGGCTAAGATAAGGTCAGTAACAACGCAATATCGTCAATCTGTAATCTTGGCACCAATAGAAGATTTAAGATGCCATGGTGTTATGTAGAAGAGGAACTGGGTTCAAATCCCAGTATAATGAATAATATTTTCTAAAATAAAGGATTTAAAAATGAAGACATTTACGTTTTTTGTCTTCCTTTAGAAAATACAATCCTTTAATAAAATACTCTATACTTGTCTGTGTTGTTTTATACATGTTGTTTAGGCAAATCATTTCGAAAATTATGTACATCAAGATAAAAATATGTTTCTATTACGAAATTCATTATTTTTTACTTAACAGGATATATCCTCAATCATTCAAAAAGTTCCTGCTCATTATGATACAAAAAATTAACATGAAGGATAATTGTATCTTATTTTGTATCCGTCCACCTGTTTTTTCACCTAATAATAATAATAATTTTATTATTGCAGACTTAGTGTTGTTATGACAAATGATATTCTGTATTACAACAGATCGCTCAGGTGTTTTCCATCTTGACATCTGTTATGCCTATTTTGTTTTCACTAAGTTACAGACACCAAACAAACATGGACTGTAATAATCACGCATAGGAGATATAATCTAATTTTCTAAACGATCACATCTCCTTTGTTATTGGGGCTCTGATAATTAAAAAAAAAGAAGAACTTTGCACCAGACATTTGGGATAAGCGATGAGGTTCTTGCTACAGCCCTCAGCGAAGGAAGGATACTGTATTAGACATTTGGGATAAGCGATGAGGTTCTTGCTACAGCCCTTATCGAAGGAAGGATACTACACCAGACATTTGGGATAAGCGATGAGGTTCTTGCTACAGCCCTTAGCGAAGGAAGGATACTGCATTAGACATTTGGGATAAGCGATGAGGTTCTTGCTACAGCCCTTATCAAAGGAAGGATACTGCACCAGACATTTGGGATAAGCGATGAGGTTCTTGCTACAGCCCTTAGCGAAGGAAGGATACTGCATTAGACATTTGGGATAAGCGATGAGGTTCTTGCTACAGCCCTTATCGAAGGAAGGATACTGTATTAGACATTTGGGATAAGCGATGAGGTTCTTGCTACAGCCCTTATCGAAGGAAGGATACTGTATTAGACATTTGGGATAAGCGATGAGGTTCTTGCTACAGCCCTTAGCGAAGGAAGGATACTGCATTAGACATTTGGGATAAGCGATGAGGTTCTTGCTACAGCCCTTAGCGAAGGAAGGATACTGCACCAGACATTTGGGATAAGCGATGAGGTTCTTGCTACAGCCCTTAGCGAAGGAAGGATACTGCACTAGACATTTGGGATAAGCGATAAGGTTCTTGCTACAGCCCTTATCGAAGGAAGGATACTGCACCAGACATTTGGGATAAGCGATGAGGTTCTTGCTACAGCCCTTATCGAAGGAAGGATACTGCACCAGACATTTGGGATAAGCGATGAGGTTCTTGCTACAGCCCTTATCGAAGGAAGGATACTGCACCAGACATTTGGGATAAGCGATGAGGTTCTTGCTACAGCCCTTATCGAAGGAAGGATACTGCACCAGACATTTGGGATAAGCGATGAGTTTCTTGCTACAGCCCTCAGCGAAGGAAGGATACTGCACCAGACATTTGGGATAAGCGATGAGGTTCTTGCTACAGCCCTTATCGAAGGAAGGATACTGTATTAGACATTTGGGATAAGCGATGAGGTTCTTGCTACAGCCCTTATCGAAGGAAGGATACTGTATTAGACATTTGGGATAAGCGATGAGGTTCTTACTACAGCCCTTAGCGAAGGAAGGATACTGCATTAGACATTTGGGATAAGCGATGAGGTTCTTGCTACAGCCCTTAGCGAAGGAAGGATACTGCACCAGACATTTGGGATAAGCGATGAGGTTCTTGCTACAGCCCTTAGCGAAGGAAGGATACTGCACTAGACATTTGGGATAAGCGATAAGGTTCTTGCTACAGCCCTTATCGAAGGAAGGATACTGCACCAGACATTTGGGATAAGCGATGAGGTTCTTGCTACAGCCCTTAGCGAAGGAAGGATACTGCACCAGACATTTGGGATAAGCGATGAGGTTCTTGCTACAGCCCTTAGCGAAGGAAGGATACTGCACCAGACATTTGGGATAAGCGATGAGGTTCTTGCTACAGCCCTTAGCGAAGGAAGGATACTGCACCAGACATTTGGGATAAGCGATGAGGTTCTTGCTACAGCCCTTAGCGAAGGAAGGATACTGCACCAGACATTTGGGATAAGCGATAAGGTTCTTGCTACAGCCCTTAGCGAAGGAAGGATACTGCATTAGACATTTGGGTCTTGGGTTTGTTTACTTAACTGGTCATGTATTAATTTCTCACCTGGATTGTATTAAATTTTCATAATGCCCCTGCCTACAAACTATCAACTATATCAACTTAGCACACCCATTGTAATATTTTAGATTAACATTACACCAAGAAAAATGTAAACTGATGAATGGGTTAAAAAATAGTGTTACTATTTATAATTACATCATTTACTCTTGAGATGTTCAACGTTTCCCAGATATTGCTGATTTTCTTGTTTAGATTTGCTGCTTTATTCAGAAACAGATGATAGATGCTAGTGACAGTTGTAAGGGACGAAACGAGCAAAACAATAAGAACCTGTGGGAACAGAGGCTGAGCGTTACGGTAGGCCGTGAAATATTATACCATAAGTAGAACTTTACGCACAGATTTCACTCAGACAAAATTCATATTCGGATTTTGAGCTCTTATAAACCACATCAGGGTACGTTTGAGGATAGCAGCTCCAATTGTTAGCGTGTTTTCATCCCACAGGAGTGGAAACCCCTTTATCATGTTGACCCGATTAAAATATCCGGAAGTCCTGACGAGAAATCTCAACGTTTCATATCTCGTAGGGTAATAAAGATCCTATCGTTAAATTTACATATGTATGTATGTCCGCGAATTGCCGCTTACAAAAATGGTCCAATTTTGATGATATTTGGAACAAAAATAATTTGTTTAAAATAAAAAGTCCTTTAATCGGCCCAATGTACACAATTTTTTATAATAAGCTTTAGATAGCCGTTGGCGTGATAAGGAGTCAGTAAAAATCTCTAGGACGTTTCGGCCACTCTTTGGTAGCCTTCGCCAGCATTGAGTGCCGGGGGGGGGGGGGTAGAGAAAGAACTAAGTTAGCTGTTAAGTGACCATGGTGAAACCACTTTTTAGAAGATATATTTAACCGTTTTCGATAAACCATGAAGAAACCATGGCCCATATTTGTCTATTTTTATATGTGCGATTCAAAATTCACATACGTAGGAGAATGTAATATTTGGAACAAATGTTTTATGAAATCAAAATAGTTATTTTAAAAATAGGAAATAAAATAATGATAAAAGGGGATTGCATATACTTAAAAAGGAAGTGAATACGCACAGACATGCATTATTACATGCAAACACACACTCGCCGACGTGTGCACATAATCCTTGTATTTTCTATTCCTACGTTGCCTTTAAATAACAATTAAATAATTTATATTTTTATAAATAGATTCGTAGCTCTAAGGAATCTCAATGGTTTCTCAATGGCACAGTTCATGATCGTTTCCAAATTCATCACATAAGAACTACAAATGTCCTTTTGAAATCAAATGGCCTTGTAGGCTCTAAAGTCCTGGAAAATATGTTTAATGGAAAGATCTTCACCAAATACTCTGAAATTTCTGGGTCTTTTTTCGAAGACCACATCCAGTTACTTTTGAAGTAGCAGTAGTGATTTTAACAGTGACTTGCTGGGATTAAAGTAACCTTCAAGTGAATTAGCGTTTATTTTTGAATAAGCTCTGTTTATGTTAGTGAGAAAAAATGGGTCTTTTACAATTAGTTCGCAATGTTCCTGACAAGGTAAAAGCGATTGGTTTCTTACTCGCAACAATTATTAGATTTCTATTATTTTTAGCGAGTTGGAATGACTAGAGTCGCTAAAATTAATAGAATTCTATTAATTTTAGCGAGTTGGATTGACTAGAGTTTTGATACCTTTTTGAGCGAGCGGAAACGCATAGCACGTATACCTATAGTGCTAAATAAATGTTAAATATCCGAAAAATATGTGTTTACAAATGTCATTGTTTATATCATCCTTCATAACCTGCAAAACTTTAATGCTTGATAACTTTTTAACAATTACTATTGATCATGAAGATTAGATAGCTAGCCGTCGAGGTGATAAGCAAGTCCCTGATTGCTTAATTACTATTGATTTCGATCATATTAACCTTTTTATTAATAAATATTGCTTGCCATTATCTAATATGGTTCATAACCGTAGATAACTTGTCAAGTAGTAATAAATAACCAGCAAAGAACCTGTAAGCTAATCATTAAGCTTATAATCGAGTACGAGTAACTGTTAAAAATCACTAATGCTACTTCAAAAGTAACTGGAAAAAGTCTCGCTTTGTACGTAAATATAAGATGTATTGCTCCCGCGAGTACCAATAGGAAAACACGTTAACGATACTTATTGTTATCTTTTCGCTGATATCCACCTGTGGCTACAAGAGAGCTTCACACCCCACTAGCCTAGTACCTGACCGTGGAGGGTATAATGAAGTGAACAAGGGTGTATGGTGAGCCTAGCCGAGAGGGGAAGGTGGAGGGACCAGCAAAAACTACCCTCTCTCCAGGCATACAGGGACAAAGATACACTTGTTGGCCTCAACTACTAGCAGGACGAAAAACATTCACTCTAGGCTTAGCTTGGTTAGATTTATTTACTACGAGGGTTAAAGAAATATTTCAGGCATTTTTTCACTTGTCAAACTTTTGTGTCCCTTTTATTCGGAAGAAATATTTTTCCCACACTACAAGTTGGAGTATTTTCGAAATTATAAATAAGAATATCCTATTCTTACCCTGGCTTTTTTAAAAAAAAATAATACAGAGGTCAACAAAAAAAAAAAGAAAAAGGTTTTTGATCAGATCCCAAAAATGGCCGGCTCGCAGAAACAGCGTCATCTTAGAGCGTTTCCGTTGTTAACGTCTTGATTTAACCTTTCGTGAGAAATGTAAATACATGTAAAATTGTAAAAGCGAAGCAAGATCTTGGGCGCCAACCACAGAAAACGTGCAATATCCTAAGCGGAAAAACTCCATTTAATTTATTTTTTCTCCGTATAAGATCGCTTTATCAAAATTCGCATAAGAACCTTATATGTAGAAAATGTAATAAGTTTTCAAATAGATGCTTTACAATGCCTACATTTACCAACCGGTTTCGAGATATAAAAGAATATTTCCAAAAATACCAAACAAAAAACGTTTTTACGATTCTGACAACAGTTATAGGCATGACCTTGAAATGGTTTCATTAGATTCCCCAAGGGTCATTCTTGTAAAACGAGTAACCGGAAGCCTGGCAACGCTAAAACGTAAGCATTTAGCGTGAATTTCGCCCTAACATAAATAAAAACACCATCATTTTAATTATGTGTACACAAACAAAAAAAAAAATCCCAAAGAGACAACCTCATTGATGAAAATGAGGAAGAGCGACAACAATCCCGCATCCGCATTTTCAAGATCCTTGCTAGTCACGTTCAACACTCTCCTACCAAATTCTAAAAATATCCTTCAAAGATCCTTAAAACCCACGATCAAATCATTTTTCCCGGACCAATAAAGAAAACAAAACTCATAAACAGAATACGCAAACACATCTCGGACAACACTGCTTACTAACCTATACAAAAACCCCTTGACTATGAATATATAGACAAACAGACAAACTGCAGCCTTTATTCCTAAAACTCCCAAGACCGCGGATGTAATTGAGTCCCTAAAATCCTCTACGTCACATCACATTCAATACCACTCCTCTGCCTCTAAACTCAACAAGTTTCTCCTATCATATCTACAAGCCGTAATCTACAAAACCTCTGATGTCCAGTATTATTACGACCCCAAGAAACAACCTGTTTCCATTACCATACCGCCAAATTTCATCCTTGCATCTCATGAGCACGAACCCCTCTTCATCAACATCACTATCGATAAAGCACTTGAGAAAGTTGGCAACAATTGGTCAACTCTGGATTCCCATCCCAACTATACCCACCGTCCTACCATGAGTCCCTCTGCCGCAAATCTGGTACTTTTAAAAGTAGCGACTTTCTAGCAGGTCAATCAAGGTTTGAAACGGGAGCCAAAATATTAGCAATAACAACAGTTTGCTTTTTACTTTTTTTTATTGTTTTGGTTAGGAACAACAAGACCAACCCCCGACTAGTTTCACGCGGGTTAATGCCTACGGTCAGCGATAAATGCTCTCCTATTCAGTTTTCTCTATACTTTGCACATGTAAATATGAAAGCTCGTCGCTGCTGTATTATATTATTGGACTGGAAGATGAATCTAGCTTTAGTATTACTATGATTATTTAATTCCTCCTTACTTAAAAAGGGCCTTCTGAATAGTTGTAGTCCTCCCATAACGAAGGTATGATTGAGCGAGTTATAGCTTGTTTAGTACTAAAGGGTGGAGTTACTAGGGGGAGTTAAACGAACTGAATCACTATTGGATATGGGAGAATAACTCTCATGCATGGCCGTTCAAACGAAACAAACGGCTATTAGGTTTTATTAACAGAAACAAAGACATTTATCTACATTTATAACCAGATCATCAATTATTTCTTTATTATAAATCGTTTTCTTTATATAAACTAACAATTAAACCAATATTAACAAACTGCAGAGAATGATATCTCTTGATATGATCATATCAATATATATGCAGTGTAAGCATCTTAGCCTGTCTGTCTCTTGCATGAGATTGAGCGCAATATTTAGCAAATATTAAAGCGGCAGACAACCTATATACTTTAGATAACGACGGAGACACCTGTTATTTTTTCTTTTTTTTTTTTTCTTTTTTTTTTTTTTAACGGCGCATCTACTTCTAGGTCATTAGCGCCGACATCCAGGGTGCAGCGAGGAATTTTCCCAGCGAGCCTTGAGATGAGAAAATTCCTGCCGGAGGTGGGAATCGAACCCACCATCTCCCGCTTATGAATCCAGCGCGCTAGCCACTAGACTACGGGAGACCCCGACACCTGTTATTATACACTAACACACAACAAACAGACTGAGCACATTGGAACATTTTCTGGTTCCTATGTGTAACCAGAAAAAGGTTACATTCACAATTGCATGGACTAAAGGACATTCGGGAATATTAGGGAACGAGACAGTTGAATTTCTTCTTAATTCTAGAAGCACAGTAGTGCGCCAGGGCAAGTTCGGGCCTACGCACAGTGTGTATAATACACGAAATATTAGAGCCGATTTTTACCCTCTCATAACTTTGAACCAGTTAAAGATGAACTTATGAAAATTTACACGGTTATTATACTGATAGATGTGAGTAAAATTGGAAAGTTTCATAATTCTACATTGAATAATTTCTGGGATATAGGAGATGGAAAATCGGAATTTATAGGACTCACTCACTCACTCATGAAAATGATTAGGCACTTCCCGGGAAATTAAGGACTTGAAATTTTGCAAGATGATAGACATTTGAGTGTTAATAAAGGTAAAAAGTCCGTTTTTTTTACTTGTTTTTCCTTCGGAAACTCTTCATTCCTTCCAAAACCCATGATGTGTGGTATCAAATGAATCGAAACCCATGATGTGTGGTATGAATGAACATTTTTATATACATGTCTATTATTTACCTATAATAGCCGTATGTAAGGCGACGGAGAAATTAGTTAGGCTTGAAATTAATAAGTGTCTGACAAGGACACAAAGGCATTCCCAAATAATAATTAGACTAGAAGATATTATACTAAATTATAACAAATAAAATACCGAGACGATAAAAAGTAGATAGAATAAAAATCATAGTTGACGGTTTCGCTTCATCCTCCTCAATCAAATCATCGACGGCGACAAATCAAAAGTCACTTACAAAAAGTATTGATATTCCCTGCTATAATGTTGCTATAAAGTGTTAAATGGTGGCCACTTTAACGATCGGATTTATTACAGAAATTCTAGCATTTAAAGATTCAGCCCCTTAGGGTAAGGATTCAGGATTATTATAAACTCTTTTATGAGTAAAAAGTCCGTCACGCAGGAGCTGCATAACTAAGCACTTTCCTCAGAATTTGGGTAGTGTAGACTGCTTTCCAGAACAATTTGCTTAAAATGTCCCACATAAATTAAATAAAAACATGAATAGTTCTCTTTTAAATTTGTAATGAGTAACTGATCAATTATTAATTTGCTTCCAGAGTTATGTTTACACATGGTACCTATTACACTACGTAATAAATACAAAAAAACTCATATTATCGTATTTTGATCTAACGCAGGAACAGGATACAGTCACTCTAGTGGTAGAAAGCGCTCCTTGCGGCGGCTTTGTGAACCTACGTTTGGCGGGCTTTTCTATTGAAATATATTACAAATTAAACCCCCGCTTTACGATTGGCCGATTCAGCTCATTTTTGCAACACTTCTTTCTCATGAGTTACCCACGACGTATACCGCGTTTCGTTACAATAAAGCAGAAATTACGACCGGTATGAGTATATTAGGAATTTGGGTCCGGAGTAAACCCCCCCTTCTAATGAACCGATTTAGTTTATTTTTACAACACATATTTAACTGTAGATTACCACTACGAATACCGAGTTTCGTCGAAATATACCAAAAATCACGGCTGGTAGTGGCGAATTGGTATTGTGGGTCCGGAGTAAACCCCCCCTCCTAATGAACTGATTTAGTTTATTTTTACAACACTTATTCACCTGTGGATTACCACTACGAATACCGAGTTTCGTCGAAATATACCAAAAATCACGGCTGGCAGTGGCGAATTGGTATTGTGGGTCCGGAGTAAACCCCCCCCCCTTCTAATGAACCGATTTAGTTCATTTTTATATCTCACTTTTCTCTCTATATTACCACTACGAATACCAAGTTTCGTTGAAATATAACAAATATTACGGCTGACATAGTCAAATTTGTGTTTTGGGTTCGGGGTAAACCCCCCCTTCCGGTGGACCGACTTTGGTGGTTAACGAACTCGTTCAATCGTTTGCTAATTGAATACTATATACCAAGTTTCGTGACGAAAAAACAAAAACTCTGGCCGCTATCGTGTTAACAGACATATATATATATATATATATATATATATATATATATATATATAAATTTTAACGGGGGTCATTTTCGGTGTCTACTAGGTAGGATCGATGAAGATTTGAAGACATTTTTCAAAAATTCCGTCATGAGTCCAACCTCAATAGCTACTTTCCTTCGGAGGAAAGTGCTAAAAGGATCGGATTTGTATGAAATCTATGTAATTTAAAGCGGCCACGACGGACGTATGAAAGTTTACGAAAACTGGCCAAGTTGGAATGCCACAAATAAGTGAGATAAGTAAAGATGGAATGGTTGGGATTCGGCTAAAGAAACCTCAATATGATTTTTTTTATAAAAAAATCTATATTTTGGACGTTTCGCCTACTCATTGGTAGCCTTCGTCAGCTAAAATGACAAGAAAAACAGAAATTAATACAAAAAAAAAGTTTATAATTGACATAAGTAACAGAAATATAAATACACTTAACTTATAAAAGAACAATTTGGTCTTAAATTCATAGAATGAGTAGAATGAAAATCAAAAGAAACATAACAAAAAGAAGAAAAAAGGCTATTATATTGAAGTTTATATAGGTAAATAGGTGCTAATAGTAACATTAATTAATTATAATTGTTATAATTAATTAATTATAGTTACTATTAGCACCTATTTACCTATATAAACTTCAATATAATAGCCTTTTTTCTTATTTTTGTTATGTTTCTTTTGATTTTCATTCTACTCATTAATTTTCACTGGACTAGTCATTCCTTTTTCTGACAGTAAATGTTTTATCACAGACTATTTAGACACAACAAAGAAATGAGTCAATGCCTAAAAGAAGATACTTACACTAATACATACCCACACTACCTAAAAGACCTAAATTATCACTAATAGATTTTAAACTAATATAATTATTATTAGAACTTGGAGCCACGTCCAACCAAATCTAATCATTTATCAACAGAGACGAGCAGTTTTGAAATTGTCTAACATTTTCTTAAATATCTCGTAAGGGATTGCCAAATCATAGTAAGTTGAATAATATTTCACTATTTTGTCTATAAGATAATTGCATAATGAATTATAGAAGTTTAACAAACATAAAGCTGATTTCAATCATGGAACATGGGATAAAGTATCCAATTTTCTCTGTTTTGAATGGACTGTTTTGTTTTTGTGAGTCTTCAGGTAAACAAGCAGAAAAAAAAACAAACAGAAGCTGATCCTGCGTCACTGCTGACGTGATGATTACCTGAGGTTGACATGGGTAACAGGTATTTCATGGAGTTTTGAATTTCCAGATACAAATCAGCTGTTAAGCCCTTCAAAGAGGCTTTTCGGAGAACGAGTTCCGAAAGATTATCTTTTTTTTTTATTCTTCCACCGTCATTTAATCGTGATATAATATAATTATTTAAAATAGAGTTTTTATCTAAGTTGCTAATATTCTAATAAATAACTAAATAAAACCTCAATTGTCATATTGTTATAATGCAGGAAGTAACGTGCCTAATGGGGATGGAGACTTCATAGATCATTAAGGCGCTGGCAATGTTATTATTAGGGAACGGATGTTCATGTATATACATATTTCTTTCTGATTGTTAAATCGTAATTCTTGATGAAATTCGGCATGTTTTAAGTGATTTTAAAGCATTTAAACAGGTGTTTATTTTACATATTTTGTCAAAAATCCTTATTTTTTACATATTCTGCCATAAATACAAATTTTTGCTACATATTTTGATATTCTTTTTATTTTGTAATTGAAAAAATAAAGGGGAAACCGAGAAAGAAAATAATACTTTACCTATTGAGCCTAGAACACTGAGGTATTGTTATTTTTGACTGATGCGGCTCCATACATGATCAAAGCAGGTAATGTCTTGAAAGTTTTTACCAGAAAATGATTCATCTAACCTGTTTGGCCCATGACATGCACCGTATTGCTGAAACCGTAAGGGCACAGTTTTCTCATGTGGATGAATTGATATCGACTGTTAAAAAATTATTTATTAAATCTCCTAGCCGGGTAAGAATTCTAAAGGAGAACTATCCCGAACGTCGTTGGGCACTTGGCCCTCTACTCGTTGGGGACAGGCATTCTAGACGAGGCCCAGCTAGTGGAAGGTTCTACTCCTCAAGTTGAGGCTGAAGTTATGTTTTAAGTATATTCCCCTGAAGAGGCGCCAAAATGGCGCGAAACATGTAGGGAAGAGAAATAAAAAGTGTAAAAGTGAGTGGCGTAGTTATTGACCTTCCGCCTTATTCGATAAGTCTATAAAAATATTTGTTAATGTCTATCAGGATTTAAGTGTAAAATATAACAAATGCACTTCCAGCACGTTATCTTTCTTGTTTCGATAGGTTGGTTTGTTTGTGGGATTGACGTATTTGAGAAACTAGTGCTGGTTGAGTCCGTTGTATGAAATGTGTAGGATATTCAATGCTAGTTGAAGTACCATGAGTTTTGTTGCAGTGCAAGTAGTGTCATTGGTGTAATTTTTATCCAGGTAACAAACACACTGGAAAAGAAAATACAACATTTTATATTCCTATTTGTACTTGCTTACATGAATCCAATTACACCGCACATTATTAAATATTCCAACTTCTGGAACAATGCTCGAAACGCGCCGGGCCACCCAATGGCGGACCAGGTTTAATCTCTTCAGCCAGAATATATTTATCAAGAAAGTTTATCACCCAATCCTGTCAACCCTAGAAGCAATGGCTGCCATTCGAGTTTCTTACTGAGCACCCACTAATACCACGTCAATTTTTTGCTCCGTTTGAATAACTTATTGCTAGACTTTATTCCCCATACTTTACCTAAAGGCGTCAAAGTGACATCATCAAATAAAAAAGTCCGACTCGCAGGAATTGCGTCATCTTAGCGCAGTTCCAGTTTTTTTTTTTTTTTTTTTTTTTTTTTTTTTTTTTTTTTTTTTTTACGGCACATCTACATCTAGGTCATTAGCGCCGACATCCAGGGTGTAGCGAGGAATTTCACCCACGAGCCGTGGGATGATAAAATTCCTGCCGGAGGTTGGGAATCGAACCCACCATCTCCCGCTTATGAATCCAAGGCGCTAGCCATTAGACCACGGGAGACCCCGGTTCCTGTTCATATCCCTATTCTCATTTGAAAAGCATAGAATAGAAACAGATAATATTTTCCTCGGCCTTTGTTCAAAGGGTTTTATGGCTATACCTGGGGTCAGGTCCGCAAGACCCTAGAATCCTCTTCTACCGATACTTCATTTCATACGTTTCAATGAATTGGAAAATATCAAATATTTTCACACATTCCTGTGTTCTTTTACTATAGTAATAATTCTACAGATAAAATCAATTAAAAAATAAAATAAAAAAACCAACAGCATAAAGGCAATTGAAAATATTCAAAAGACGTCAACGAGTCGTTTTCTCTTGGCCAGCTATATTTCTAACAATGAATTGTTTTTCTTATTTTGCCTAATCTGTTTTATTGTAAAATACATTATCCAACTATAAGCAATTAAAAAATAACAAGGAATAAAAACAGACAAAAAGAACAGTTCGAATAAGCAAAATCAATTACTTTAATGTTTTAAGCACTTATTTATCCGATTGACATCGCCTAATCAAAACTTTCATCAGAACCTTTTTTGTAGAGCATTTAGTAAGCTTTCTAATGGTATTCTTTTGTTTACCAAGATTCTCAACCTTTTTCGAGATATTAAGGAAAATATACAAAGTTACCAAAACGTTTTAAGTCTGGTAATAAAATATTTTATTCTAACCCTTCCTTAACTCCAAACGCAACCAAAATTTCAACATATTAGTTTTAATGAAAGGAAAACATGCAGAAAATGTTTCAACTGAATCCCATGATTCTAAGTACCCAAACCAAAAACGGTATTCAAAAACTATTTTTCCAATTTTCTCGAAAACGGTTAAAGCTATCGCCTTGAAAATGGTTTCATTCGTTTTCCTAGCCCAAGAAGCCTGTAAAAAGAGTACTTACAAGCTTATGAACTCAAAAACGTAAGCGTTACGATTTTTTCTACGCGAATTTCGCCCCAAACTCCATCTTCCAGTGGGCGGATTTTGCTGGTTAACGAACTTGACCTTTCATATTGGACGACTGATTTTTGTACCAAATTTCATCAAATTCGACCTAGAGAGCGAACAGACAAATATGTATATATATATATATATATATATATATATATATATATATATATATATACATATATATATATATATATTCAAATTTGAACCACCGTTATTTTCGGTCTCTAGGGGTTCTGAAACGCGAAATTTTCTTGTCGGCACTTCCGGATTGTTTCATTGTATCAACCTTATAAGCGGGGTTCCTCCCTATGGGGGAGGGAGGAACCGCGCTAAAACAGAGAAATACGAAGCTATTCACATTACAAAAAATAAAAGTCAAAGAAAAAGAGCGTACTGAATAAGACGTATAGTTTTCAGTAATTTAATTTAACAAAACCAAAACTTTTACTTAAAGATGTACTAGATATTAATTGCTCACGTATGTGACCAAATAACTTCAGGCGATTTTTTTTGCTGTTTACCACCCAAAAATTTTTTGCATGCTGAAACCCAAAAAATACATTTCTAGTTTAGTTGTTTAGCAAAGCCGTTTTTTTTTAATATCTATCGCTTGAGCTGTTATTGTGCATTATCTCTCAAACTTGTTACTAGCTTCTAGATTGTCTTATGAATCGCATAGGTTTTTCACTTTCATATTTAGTCATATCAGACCCAGGATCGAAACGATAAGATTAAAAAGGTAAGATTGAAAAAAGGAAGGTGTAAGTATGACCAAAATCATTTCATAACAAGCAGTCAATTTGTTTCCTCTAAAAAGTCAGGATGCCTTGCTGAATACAATGTATATACATAATAGAAAATATGTTCGTTGTTTGTTTTACATTTTTCAGTCATATTTTGCAAGAACACTGTACAAGAAGGGCAAAAATGGCTCTTATTTTTGGATTCAGCACACCAAAAAAACATAAAACTCAGCCAAATGATCCCACACAGCTGATCAACTTTTTTTGGCACATCCATATTATTAACAAGAAGTCAAGAAATGGTTGGGATTCGGCCATGAGAAAAGTCATATTTTTAGCAAAATACATACTGCGAACGCTTCGGCATTCTCTACAACGCATCTATTATTGTGTTTACTGTTTTGATTATTATCGTTCGTAATTATTATGTATATTTATTTTTTTAGCTGATGAAGGCTGCCAAAGGGATTGCCAAAATTTTCGAAATATTGAATCATCTGAAAATCTGTCGTTTTCTCTTCTGCCGAATCTCAACCAATCCTAGATTTCCCTAAAAGCATAAAATACAGCTAAAAGATAGCATTCAGATGATATTTTTTTTTTTTTTGAACCTGTGTTATTAACAGTACATACAATAAGTGTTCTAGAAGGCTGCATTGTGATTGATGATATCGTAAATAAATCAGCTGCGTGGAATTCAGTTTCTTTTTAGCCAAAACACTACCGCATCCCATTCTTCGCAAAACAACCATACTCTATAAAAACTGTACAAAGCAGAATCATAAACTTCTGCTTACCAAAATCATATACTAGTCTAGGAAAAGAATAAAAATAAAATTAAAAAAAAAAAAAAGAACAAAAATCTATGGTAATTGGAGCAGATAAGCTGAATCATCCCTGAGCATGAGATGGATTTAAATCCCCAGAGAGTATACCTGCGCGGGTAGCCTTTTCTCCCTCTATTACTCTATAAATATCTGATGGTGGAGAGTTTTTGCCCCAAGAGCAGGTAGTCTCTGGGTTCGCTACCTGCTCCTTTCTTATCCACGCCCCTCACGCTCCCTTCCGACCACTCCAGCCTTCTACAGGGGACTATTCAATATTAAAAACTTTCCAAGAGACTAGATGAAGGAAGGCGGAAATCTCTACTCAATAGAACCAGCAGAGATACAGAAATCCCACTGTCATCTTCCTTAATCGTCATGAAATGTAGATAGTTTGCCGTTGAGGTTGATGATAAGTCGAGTGTAGCACCACAAATATAACCTGACTGTCAACATCAGGAAGGTTTGACCTTGTTAGTCAGTGTTGCCGGTGCCAAAATACTTTATTAATTAACATTTAAATTTTTATACCGGCCACTTTTAGGTATCCCGAAAATTACCTAGCCCGTTTTACGCTTGTATTCAGTAGTGAGACAATGTAGTACTTGTTTCAGTGTGGACTTATTTTTAGACAATTATTAAATTATTGTTTTATTTTCTGGCAGTGCACTGTTTATTAATTTATTTATTCTTAAGAAGTTATTTATTGTTTTTTCCTTTACGAAGTGATTAATTTTTTTGGGGGTCTTTTTGCGAAGACCATATCCAGTTACTATTGAAGTAACAGTAGTGATTGTATCAGTGATTCAGCACATGCGCATAACTCCTTTGCCTTCCTATTGGAGGATTCCGATGAGCAATTGTATTGGTTCTTGCTGGGAGTAAAGTAACCTTCAACAGTGAACAGCACTGCTTACGTTAAGAAAAAATGGGTCTTTTAAAATTAGCTCGCGATGTTCCTGACAAAGAAAAAGCGATTGGTTTCTTACTCGGAAAAATTAATAAAATTCTAATAATTTTAGCGTGTTGTATAGTTTAGAGTCGCTAAAATTAATAGAATTCTTAGTGTAGATGGAGATAGTTAGCCGCTGCAGAGATACGAAGACAGGTATAGTTGGGATTCGGCTAGGAGAAAAACGTCAGACTTTCAAAAAGAAATCTGTATTTGGACGTTTCGACTGCACAATGGCAGCCTTCTTCAGCTAAAAAATATAAACAACTTATAAGTAAAGAAAATATATATGTACAACTAGTAGGTAAAAGACAGGCAGAAATGAGCGGAGTATATATATCAATACAATAAATTTTAACCATTCTTATTTTTAAAACAATGAAAATACGGTAGTTGGAAAGTAAACAGCATGTAGAAAGTGTTAGTAAAACAGTACCTTCGCATTTAACTAGGAAAGAAGTTATTAAGCACTAAAGTTAATAGAATAATTAATAGAATTCTATTAATTTTAGCGACTTGGATCGACTTGAGCGAGCGTAGCGAGCGGAAACGCATAGCACGTATGCCCTTAAGCGACAGGCGAGGCTGCCCTTAAAATTAACAATACTTTTGAATAAATGGTTTCTGAACATTTCAAATGAGAGTTCTCTGTTTCCCAATGTTACATATCTGCGCAGGCGCGTGTTTACAAATACGCTGTTGACGCCTAGTTTTATAACCTTCCTAACAGTGAACTTTAGTGCTTAATATTCTATTCTATTAATTTTAGCGAGTTGGATTGACTGGGTTTTTGTTATCTTCTTGAGCGAGCGTAGCGAGCAGAAACGCATAGCATGTATGCCTTAAAGTCGTCATTTATGCCTTAAAGTCGTCAAAAATGTAGTTGTTAACATTAGCTCTCATAACCCGCATAACAGTGAACTTTAGTGCTTATTACTTCTTTCGTAGTTAAATGCGAAGGTTTTTTTTAACGTATTCGTGTTCAGTGCATCAAAATACGTTATTGTACAAAATTTGAAAGAAATCGGTTTTGAGGGCGTGAAACTTCATTTTTACCAAACAAGATTGTAGGGGTTCGATCAAGACAGTTAATAAAACTACATTTTTTAAAATATAAAAATGAATTATATTTGCCTGTTATTTTAGTGCCTTCATCTGAGCTTTGAGGAGGGGAAAAGCTGGTCTATCGGCGAATTAGCACTTCATGAGAGATGAAGTGACTTCCATCACGGATCAGTTCTACAGTACCTATATGTAAACAGATATGTGTGTGTATGTGTATGTGTCTCCGTTTGTTTATGTGAATATGGTAACACGATAGCTGCAGTAATATTAATGTCTACTGAACGAAATTAGCCTTTATCACACTTATACTAGCTATGTGAAAATAGCTGGAAAAGCGACCAGTAAAGTTTATTTACATGAATCTTTTTTTTTTTTTTTAGAAATATTTGTGTCAGCAGTTTGTAATTATTTTAAATTTAATTGATATTGGACTCATGACAGAATTTATTACCTCATCGATCCAATCCACTATGAAGCGCGTAAAAAAATTGATCCGTATACATTTTGAGACATTTCAAAAATAAAATAAAACCGAAATTAAAACATAAAATAACCTGTTGATACTCTTTTTTCTCTGGCAATCAAAAAAAAAGTGGAAAAAAGAAAGGAAACTGGGAATAATATAAAAATAAATTAAAAAATTGGCAATATCCAAGTGACGCCGTAGCATAATAAGTTGCCTAATAAATAGCAAATCTCTTGTGGCCTTGGTTCCGGGGTAAAAATAGTAGAAAGAATGAATGAGAAAGGCTATAAAAAATTTACAACCTCTTATATAAGTTTGTAATTAAAGAGAATATTCCCTTGTTTATTTCCATTTCCTATCACGGATGGGCGATAAATATAAATTGCTTAATAAATCATCGAAGTAGTTTCATTATGCATTTTACATATAAATGAAAATATATGTATGTATTTTTGTGGGCAAATGTGTAACTAATAAGAATTCTGTACATTTCTGTATTTTGTTCTTAGAAAAAAATTAATATTTTATTCATTGAGAAATGAGAATTTTATGCGTGAAACATGTAGAGCCATTTAAATTAAAAAAAATTACGTGTTTAATTCTGTTTTTATTGGCCTTGCGCCTGTCATAACAGAAAGAAAAGAAATAACCAGAACTAAGAACTGTGACGAAGACAAAATAAAAATAAAATATAAGTTAATGAGTGAATAAATAAAACATAGAAACAACAAATAAATGATTTTGTTTAAAAAAAAGATATATAATTAAAAAAATATAATAAAATAATTAAATTTTTTATGTATGTTTACTAAATTATTTAAATATCATTAAACGTAGGAAAAAAGTAGTAAATAGAAAAATTAGATAAAGTATTTACATAATATGTTTTATTTTAATTTTTTGGAACAATGAATAAAAAAAAAATAGATATAATAATAATAAAATTGTTTTTAATTCAGTGAATCATCTTTTCTGGATTAAGGATTTTTATGTTTGGATTCAATCAATATATTTGGACAGCTGATTGAAATCATATTGATGACCTTCAGTTATGACATGTCATTCTCGTTGGCGACAAATCCATGTTATATTAGGCAGTATACATTTTTAAGCCACTGAAGAGTCATCTAGGGATGCCAAACAACTGGATTAATTTTTTAAATTGATGAATTTGTTAATTGTAATTTGGGTTTACTAAATTTCAGCCTATAAAAGAAATATTTTTGATAGTTCTTGTATCAAAATAAATATTTATACTAAATCATCAATAATTCTCAAAAACCTTCCGGGATTGTTCAGATGACAGGTATCTTATCCTAGAGTGTTGAAATAAAGAGAAAGTGAATTTAATATTTAACTGATAACTATAATTAAAACAACCAATGCCCTGCCTGCTTAATAAAAACAAAATGAAGTAACTACTTCCTATTAAAAAGCAAATTATTCTTGTCTAAAGAAATGGAAATTATTATCCTTACATGGAAATTCTTACCAAATATAGCCACCTACCGGTTAATCATGAAATGGCGCTACAAGCAATCTTATTTCTCCTGCAATCAATAATCGAGGTACTCTAATGATCTAGTTCAAGAACCGGTTCTTAGTCCTCTTCCTTCTTTCTAGAACTAGTTCTGGCTCCGAAAGGATTCAGTTCTGTCGCTCTGTTGAGAAGATAGCTCGTTTAGACATAATTAACCATTTTTTCTAAATTATGACTAAACGCTTAACACTAAACTTATAAAAAATCGTATTGCAAATAAGATAATTCTACAGGAATAGATCAGTCCAAACCTTTTTGACTTTTTAGACCACTACGTTTTGCGGTTTCAGGTAGACTGTTTTTTTAATTGGAGTAAGGTGAGGAGTGAAAAAACAATATTTTATTTATTTATTGCTGAACCGTAACGGAGGCGACCAACAAATTTTTTAGTGTATATGGAAACGTCAGCATTGAACAAAATAGTAATATTAATGAATAAATTATAATAAGTAATCAAAACATAAAGAACACAAATATAATTTGGGAAAAGTAGAAAATTAATTGAAATAACGAAAATAGGAAGTAAAAAAAATAATAATAAAAAAATATATAAAAAAATGAAAGAGTAAAAATATTCATAATTTCGTTAAATTTTGTCATATACTACCTATATGTGTAGTTTGTAAGCGTTTAAATAAATCTAATCAAGTAAAGGTCACCATCGGTTAAAAGTACTGTAAGGTCAGTGGGTATGTTTAATTGTTCTCTTCTTCGACAGTCTGTAAGTATATACCTTATGAAGACAAGGTATAGTTGGGATTCGGCTAGGAGAAAAACGTCAGACTTTCAGGAAGAAATCTGTATTTGGACGTTTCGGCTGCACATTGGCAGCCTTCTTCAGCACTAGAGAATGCCTAGGGGGGAGGGAGGAAGACCTTGAGGACACCTTAGGTAACCATGGTGGAATGTATCATACATTCCACCATGGTTACCTAAGTTGTCCTCGAGGTCTTCCTCCCTCCCCCCCAGGCATTCTCTAGTGCTGAAGAAGGCTGCCAATGTGCAGCCGAAACGTCCAAATACAGATTTCTTCCTGAAAGTCTGACGTTTTTCTCCTAGCCGAATCCCAACTATACCTTGTCTTCGTATCTCTGCAACGGCTAACTATCTCCATCTTCACTATATACCTTATGGTTAGCATCTTGTTTGATGACTAGGTGTCCATGGGTAAGTAGAGAATGGACCAATAAAAAAAAAAAGTTAAGATTCATACATTTATTTATGAAATTGGGGTATTACATAAAATTGCTTACCAAAAAATAAACCCGATTTAATGGAATGGATGTATCTTATGCTTTGATAATAAATGTTCAAAATTTGGCATCATCTTTATTAGGCTTAGTCTTACATATCCTTGTTAAGTGATGAACAGTGTGCACCAGTTTTCAGATATCTCTTTTAGAAGGCAGAAGAGCTAATGTAAATTTTTAAACTGCACCCTTAAGTTCTTCATTAATCATGATCTACATAAATGAGATCAAATATTATTGACCCCGAACACATATTATCAGTTAAAACTATAATAGACACAATTATTGTTTATTTACCACGAAAAAAATTGGAACGCAGCATTCTTAGCAAAATGGTTGGGCAGTAATACATATTGCGTTTGGTATTCATTACTAAAAAGTACTGCAATTTTTGTGCTAACGTGTTTCTCTGCTAATTTTTTACCTACATAATCTCAGCTAAGTTTTGTACAAAAGTACTGATCAATTTGTTCATTGTACCTTTGTTTACTTAATGTGCACTTAAAAATTGAAGTATTAACATATTGTCATGATGACCACGTCAGGCCCACGTGAGATTGGATATAACGTCAACGAGGAATGTGTCTGTTTGTTGAAGGTGTGTTATTTCATCCGTGTGTTATGCCATGTGGTATGAATCCAGGGCCCAGCCCACACATCAACATGGTCCTGCCACTTGACTCAATCTCCTTTTCCAGGCTCGTCAACCTGTCAGGCATTACTTCAAGGAACCAGTAAGATGTTTATATGTAAACATTTTCTTACAAAAAATTTAATTAATTATTGCTCAGGCAAAAATGGAAGATATTAAAAAAAAAAAAAAAAACAAAAAAAATACAAGAGAGTAGCCGTTTATAGATGAATTATGATATTCAAATCGAGTTTAACATGATGAAAATGAAAAAAAGCCTCAGCAATTTTGTACCAACCAAACCTTTGAAGAACAGAAGGTTCTTTCAGGCAAGGTTTTCATGAACTTGTCACAAATACACATGTCTATACTTACATATGTAAGTAAAGATGGAATGGTTGGGATTCGGTTAAAGAAACCTCAATAAGATTTTTGTTTAAAAAAATCTATATTTAGGACGTTTCGGCTACTCAGTGGTAGCCTTCGTCAGCTTAAATGACAAGAAAAAACAGAAACTAATACAGAAAAAAAGTTTATAATTGAGATAAGTAACAGATCTATAAATACAATTATCTTATTATAAAAGAACAATTTGGTGTTAAATTATTAGAATGAGTTCTAGAAAATCAATAGAAACATAACCAAAAAAAGAAGAAATTTTTTTATTGTTATGCTTCTATTAATTTTCTAGAACTCATTCTAATAATTTAACACCAAATTGTTCTTTTATAATACGTTAATTGTATCTCAATTATAAACTTTTTTCTGTATTAATTTCTGTTTTTTCTTGTCATTTTAGCTGACGAAGGCTACAATGAGTAGCCGAAACGTCCTAAATATAGATGTTTTTAACAAAAATCGTATTGAGGTTTCTTTACCCGAATCCCAACTATTCCATCTTTACTTATCACCTCGAAGGCTAACTATCTAATCTTCATGATTACATATGTAATTTCTTAATTACATTTTTTTTTTAACTACAGTGCTTCGAAATCAAGGCCTTTAGCACAGGGCTATCTATAGGTTACCACCCTTCCTGAACATCCATGATGAAGCAGGACATATTTTCAACGCGCCCATAACGAAAAAATCAACCTCCTGCAGACGGGACTTGACTATCTACTTAAGTTTGAATCGAATGCACTATCCTCCCTACCACGGGGAGAATTGGTATTTTGAATAAATTTTATCCAAATTATAGTTTTTTAGGGTTTCTCACCCTAAAGATATATTTTACTTCAAGAATAAGTGATTGGACTCCACCGACGGTGTCTCCGTCTACATCGGCAGGACGAACCACACGGGGCGAGTCGGCCACGAGACTGAAAAACTCCCCGCTCTGACAGAGTGTATACAACTTTCTTTTTTCTTTTTTTTTTACCGGTTTTCTTGAATATTATACAATGACCGAATAGTATTTTATTATGTAGCTCAGTGGCTCTCAGAAAAATCAACGCTCTCTGGCTTGATTCATGGTCGTCTCCAAGTATATCACAGAGAGAACCATTTGGTTCCGAGCGGTTTCGTAGCCTCTGCATTCAGTAAAAATATGTTTAATAGTAAGATATTCGCCAAGCTCTGCATTCAGGCCTTAATTATCTTTTAAATAAATATGCATGAGAGAGATTAGTGTGTCCAATTCTAATCCTCGACAGAACCACCTCATTTCGCCTAGTGTCTTGAGATGAGGTTTTCCATGCCGAGGTAGTGGATTTAATCTCCCTCAACTTACTTTCTCTATTTAGGAACCATCTACATTGCCTCTTTGAAAAAATATGGTATTTTAGATGTGCCAAAGCATCTGACGGCAGGATGTACGAGTAAGGAATGCCTTCTTTAATAGCTTGCTTGGCTGCTACATCCGCTTTATCACTACCACTTATACCATTGTGGCTAGGAATCCAGCAGACAGTAACATGTTGGTTTATTTTGCAATGCAAATCTATTCTCTTAATTATGTCTGAAATGATCGCATTTCGGGAATAAAAGTATTGTAATGAAAGGAGAGAAGATAAAAAATCTGTGTATATCACCAAGTTACTATTTAGTATACCTAATACTAGAGTACCTATTTAATCTACCAAGGCACCATTCAACAGGTAACTATTTAATTACATTGTATGGATCTCCATAAAGCCCAACTGCAGCATCATAATTTTATCAACTTCAGCAGCTCATCATCAGTTCTCAATACTTCAAAATTTATTAATCCACTAACATTCTCAGGTTTCTGGTTTTGGCATATTTTCCCCCCACTCTTTATCTTGTGCTCATGAATTACATATTTCAACCTCTCAAATTATCTTCATACATACAGTCCATTTTCCATTTAAATAACCAGCCCACAATTTTCTGTCCATATCACATCATATTAAAAATGGTGATATGGACAACCTTTTAGCACTTTCCTCCGAAGGAAAGTAGCTATTGAGGTTGGACTCATGACGGAATTTTTGAAAAATTTCTTCAAATCTTTATCGATCCTACCTAGTAGACACCGAAAATGACCCCCGTTAAAATTAATATATATCTATCTATCTATCTATCTATCTATCTATCTATATATATATATATATATATATATATATATATATATATATATATATGTCTGTTAACACGATAGCGGCCAGAGTTTTTTTTTTTTCGTCACGAAACTTGGTATATAGCATTCAAATAGCAAACGATTGAACGAGTTCGTTAACCACCAAAGTCGGTCCACCGGAAGGGGGGTTTACCCCGAACCCAAAACACTAATTTGACTATGTCAGCCGTAATATTTGTTATATTTCAACGAAACTTGGTATTCGTAGTGGCAATGAAGAGAGAAAAGTGAGATATAAAAATGAACTAAATCGGTTCATTAGAAGGGGGGGGGGGGGGGGTTTACTCCGGGCCCACAATACCAATTCGCCACTACCAGCCGTGATTTTTGGTATATTTCGACAAAACTCGGTATTCGTAGTGGTAATCCACAGGTAAATATGTGTTGTAAAAATAAACTTTTTATTTATTTATTTATTTATTTGAAATCTGTACAGATAACAGTACAATGATCAAGTATGTTGATCCAGATATTATGTACAAGTTGATAAAACTGACAAAAGTAAAAAAAAAAATAAATAAATAAAAAATACAAAATTTGGAAGAAGCCAACCATTGTTGGCACTTCCAGAGGTGTCTCAGTAAATATTTTATTGATCGTAAAAAGATCAGGCAAGTAAATTGTCTCGAGGCCACTGTCTCTTGAGTCGCCTGGGGGGATTGTCTGGATGGGATTGGGATGATAAGGATTGACCTTCAGGATTAGGATGGTGAGACAATTTGGAGTGGAACGTTTGGAAACGGGTTTTAGCGAGGTCAAGGACAAATGGGATGTTTAGGTCATTGTGTAGAGTTTTTTTTTATACATAAAAGGGGGCATTTACAATTTTACGGAGGACTTTTGACTGGAATGCCTGTATTCTGTTGATGTTGGATGGTTTTGCAGATCCCCAGAGTTCAAGTCCGTATGTCCATATTGGCCGAATGATTGTTTTGTATATCGTTACTTTGTTCTGTATTGATAATTTAGATGAGGGTCCAAGGAGTCGTCTAAGTAGTCCGTATCGTTTGTTCAGTTCTTGTCTTTTCAGTCTCGTGTGAGGGTTCCATGTCAGTCGGCTGTCAAGGTATAATCCTAGATATCGAACCTCGCTGGATACTGGTAGTGGAGTGCTTTTGAGGTAGACTGTAGGACATGATCTCCGGTTTAGAGTGAATGTAACCTGTTTACATTTTTCAGGGTTGATTTTAACTCTCCATCGGTCACTCCAATGCTGAATGGCGGTAAGATGTTCCTGCAGGTGTTGGGATGCTACTGAGGGATCAGGGGAAGTGTAAAAATAAACTAAATCGGTTCATTAGAAGGGGGGGGGGGTTTACTCCGGACCCAAATTCCTAATATACTCATACCGGTCGTAATTTCTGCTGTATTGTAACGAAACGCGGTATACGTCGTGGGTAACTCATGAGAAAGAAGTGTTGTAAAAATGAGCTGAATCGGTCAATCGGAAAGCGGGGGTTTAATTTGTAATATATTTTAATAGAAAAGCCCGCCAGACGTAGGTTCACAAAGCCGCCGCAAGGAGCACTTTCTACCACTAGAGTGACTGTATCCTGTTACTGCGTTAGATGAAAATACGATAATATGAGGTTTTTTGTATTTATTACGTAGTGTAATAGATACCAATTGTAAACATAACTCTGGAAGCTAATTAATAATTGATCAGTTACTCATTACAAATTTAAAAGAGAACTATTCTTGTTTTTATTTTATTTATGTAGGATATTTTAAGCAAATTGTTCTGGAAAGCAGTCTACACTACCCAAATTCTGAGGAAAGTGCTTAGTTAAGCAGCTCCTGCGTGACGGACTTTTTACAATAGTAATTAAATTTCTCGTATTTCATAAGTATAAGGGCGTGCAAAGACTGTAGCCACAGTATTTTAGTAGCAGTTTGCAAACTGGTTATCTGAGAATTATTCATATTCTAGAATACATTTTAACCAAATTTGTACGTAGATTTTTCATTTTTGTTCTTAATACACGTCACAAGTGCCAGTGGATCACGATATACTATTTCACGACTGATTGAAGTACCTTGACGTGTGATGACAGTAGCAACATAAAGCTAGCAGTATGAAGACTGGGTATACGCCTGGTCGAGAAAGATTATCATGGTAGGCTGTCTGTGTCGAGTACAAGGCGTTCACTATACCGATATCATTCCTAATCTTATCGGCTTGGGCAAACATTTACTCAGAGCAAATAGGAAATTAATTATGAAACTTATTTAATCGGTAAACATGCTCTGGAAGAGATTGAAATTTCATCTGCAAACACCGTCTAGTGGAGTGATTTCTTATAATTCCGGCAACAAATTTCAAGGCATGGAATAACATTGATTGATTTAAGGATAGTTATTAAATTGTCTCACAATTGTATCATTTTATTAGAGCAATGCATCAAGATAGTTAGACATCTATTATCAGTGTTTGATATAAATTACCCTCAGAAATGACAATAAAATATATAACGAAATAGGAATCACTAACTAGATGTTATATAGTGATTAGATATTTTTATTGTGCAAGATATGTTGGTAGAATCATTGCCTTTTTCAAATCTAAAATGATGCTCTTCCAAACTAGACATTGACTGTCTCAATGTTTTGAGCGATCTAGCAAAGGAAAAAAACTTCTGTGGGTGCTGGGTCATGAGGGAATTGATGGCAATGAAAATGCTTATGAACTGGAAAGAAAGGGGTCAGAGCAAACATTCTATGGCCCTCAACCATTCTGTGGAATATCAAAAAGCTTTGTCAGAAAGGAAATAAATGCCTGGGAGCAAAAAGAAATAAACAGGTACTGGCAACCTATATCAGGTATGAGGCAGGCAAAGCTACTTGTCACTCTGTCAAAAGATAGGACAAGTTATTACCTTCAACTGGCCAGGGGTGAACCTAAGAAGGATAGTCGGACATAGACCCCTAAGAAAACACCTTTGTACGACGGGACTAATACTACCTGTCCTTGGTGCCTCGAGGAAGAGCAAACCTCACAGCATAAACTGTGGCACTGCAAGAAGACTGAAAAGATCAAGACTCTCGCTACACAGTTTAGCAACTGATGGCACTTTGGTTAATAGTGCCAGAATGCAGAAATGTCATTCCTCGGCAATTAAAAATAATGGAGGCTTTTCCAAGCGCTCCTGACTACGTCAGCAAGAGAAGCAGATCTGTTATTGACTCGAAAAATTTCCCAAAATGCCTTGAATCACGCCGGTTGTTCGATCAGACCACTTTTTGCAGCTAGCTCTTGGACTGAACATCTCATTTGATCTTGCTAAAACCCGTTTCCAAATGTTCCACTCCAAATTGTCTGACCATCTTAATCCTGAAGGGCCATCCCTATCTTCCCATTCCATCCGGGCAATCCTCCCAGGCGGCTTAAGAGACAGTGGCCCCGGGATGATTTACTTACCTGATCTCTCTGAAACCATTGAAATATTTAGTTAAACTAGCTAGTGAAGTGCCAACAATGGCCTTCTACATTTTGTATTGATTTTATTTTAATTTTTCCGATTTGGTTAATGAACATACAAATATCTGTATCAACATACTTGATCATTGCTGTATACGTTATAATTTGCTCTGATTTCAAGAAAAAAAAAAGAAAAGAAAAAGTCCGTCACGCAGGAGCTGTATAACTAAGCATTTTCCTCAGAATTGGGTAGTGTCGAGTGCATTCCTGAATAATTTGCTTAAAATAACCTATATAGATAAATAAAATAAAAACATAAATTACAGCTGTTTCAATTCAATTCAAACATAGTACAAAGTAAATCTCCCCTTCCGATAGACCGATTTAAGGCCTATTCACGCTAGACCGTGCCGCGTCCGGGACGTGCCCCGGACGGGGCACGGACGGGACACGGTGAAACAATCACACCACTGTTTTTAATGGACTAGTTCACGCTAGACCGTGCCGGGTCCGGGCCAGGGCCGTGCCGAGCCCGTGTCCCGTCCGGGCCCCGGTGAGAAAGGCACGTCGACATTCTTTCCCGTCCGGGCCCGGCCCGGGCCGGCTCCCTCTTTTGTTTTTTTATTGATTTGTTTAACTAGCTGAATCCGCGAACTTCGTACCGCCTAAATAGCTACGAATCTTCGGAAATAACTACGTGTTTATTCGGGGAGTGTCACAGGATGGTTTAAAATCGTCTATCAGATGTCTGTCTGTCTGTTTTTTCCTTATACAAATACACACAGTTTGGCCAATTTTGACTACACTTTGCACAAAGGTAGGTTTTTTACCGGAAAGTGGCTTAGACTAGGTCAAAATCTTCAATCAGCTGTCTGTATGTCTGTTTGTTCATTATAGGAATGTACACCGTTTGACCAATTGTGACTAAACTAGAGACACAGATGGGTCTTTATACTTGAAGAATGTTAGGCTAGTTCAAAATCGTCTATCGGCTGTTTGCCTAACTGTTTATTCCTTAAACAAATCCACATGATTTGACAGTTTATGATCAAACTTGGCACACGGGACAGGTAGGTCTTGGTCCGGGAAATGGCATAGACTATGTCAACATCGTCTATCAGCTGTCTCTCTGCATTTTTGTGTCTTACAAAAAATTCACACCATTTGATCGATTTCCACCAACATTGGCACACAGGTAAGTATATTTCCGGGAAGTATCACAGGCTAGGTCCAAATAGCCCATCAGCTGCCTTTCGGCATTTTGTTCAAAAATTGACAATATTTGACCGTTTTTGATCAAACTTGGCACACAGGTAGGTCATAGTCGGGGAAGTGGCCTAGACTAGGTCAACATCGTCTATCAGCTGTCTCTCTGCATTTTTGTGTCTTACAAAAAATTCACACCATTTGATCGATTTCCACCAACATTGGCACACAGGTAAGTATATTTCCGGGAAGTATCACAGGCTAGGTCCAAATAGCCCATCAGCTGCCTTTCTGCATTTTGTTCAAAAATTGACAATATTTGACCGTTTTTGATCAAACTTGGCACACAGGTAGGTCATGGTCCGGGGAATGCACTGGCTAGGTCAAAAAGGTAATAATGCAATTTAAATTAATTTATATTTGCGTTAACGAGGAAAAAAAAAGAACCCACTTTTCTATATTCCCATACAAAATCAAATACAAGTCAATTTCAAATTTAATACCATACCACAAAGTTTTAGTGTTAGTGAAGAGGTTCAGGGAAAGCAAAACAATTGAGTGACATTAGTGTACTCAATTGTAAATATGTCAATATTTGAAGGGCTCATTGCCTAAGGTGACTAACCCGAAATTAGAAAATACTTAAAAAATCGAATTTAAAGTAAATAGAATCTAAAATACATTGTGTTGGTGACAAAAATGATTTCAATTGGAGCAATTTAAGTCAATTAAGTCATTAACAGTAATGTTTTTCAGATTTTTTTAGTTATTACTAGTTTTTGGCACTCAGCCCTTCATTTATACGATGGTAACATTAGCCAGAAAGAAATTGTCTATAATTAAATATAAATTGTCTGTGGTAAAATCTCACTTGAAATGTAAACATCTCTTTGCTGTGCATCTATAATATTAGTAAATCTAAAAGCCACAAGTTTCTATAAAATTACTAAAGTGTTGTGTGTTTGTGACTTACTAAATATGCCTCCTATAAGGCGTCGGACAAATTTAGGCAGATGAACCCGAAATGCAAAGAATCAAATTAAATATCAATGTTATTGTACTGCCCAGGAACGTGAAGATCGCAATAAACGTGAAAGAATTCGGTTAAGAAAGACCCGTGAAGCGCGACATTCGACTAATAATGGTGCAAGTTTGAATCGAGCTGCTGTGAATTCATTACAGTGCCTGCAGCTGTGTTGCTATTGGACCTATGAACTCAGTTTGACTATAAACAAATTCCAGGGGCAGTCATTATGTGTTTGTGGTATTCATTTAGAAAACCCATGTTTCTCGCATGGTCAATTTTATGTATCCTTTTCCCGTGGTGGAAAAACCATCTGCTCTGTTTGTTTACGCGCCAGGTAATCAAAGAAAAATTATCGCGTACCATAATAAACTACAATACAAATGAAACTTAATTTAGAATAGGCAAGTAAAAGGAAAATTTAATATAACAAGTAGATATAATAATAAGAAATCAGAAATCGTAATTTTCATTGTGATTTTTTATTGACTATTAAAAGTTTTTTAAGTGTTTTACAATTTCTATTTAATTTACATAATTTAATCGTTGACTTATCAACTTTCTTTTTTTATCTTACTAGTAGACATTGTGTCCCGAATAACAGAATAAGAAATAAATAAAAGAAATTCAAACATGCAGTAAATATTTTAGTCTAGTACCATGATTCTATGTAACCAAACCAAAAACTTGATGTAACAACTATTTTTCCGATTTTCTTGGAAACGGTTAATGCTATTGCTTTATCCGGTTCCAGTCATTTACTAGCTCAAGAAGCCTATAAAACGAGTACTTACATGCATGTGATGTAAGCGTAAATTTTTTTCGCGCGAATTTCGCTTCAAAAACCATGTTCTGTTCGTTAACAAACTTGATCTTTCAAATTAGACGAACGATTTTTATACCAAATTTCATGAAAATCAGATCATTTAAGACAAGGAAACCGCGAACAGACACCTATATATATATATATATATATATATATATATATGGGAAGGTGTTGTACCTTTGACCATTTTGCACAATTGAATTTTTTTCAGCTTGAATATTAATGGTAAATTCATTTTTTTTTGGTTGTAATTAGTATTATATTGTTTATCATATATAATTTTTTCAAGGTTCTAACTTTACATTTAATTTTTTTTATTAATTCGTAAAAAAATAATCGTACAGTGGTCAAAGGTACAACATGTAGTTGTACCTTTGACCACGGGGTGTTGTACCACTGACCACCTAAAAACAACACAGCAGTGCAGAAAAAAAATTGTATTGAGTAATATTATAAATAATTGTAAGTTTAATAAATACAGGACATGGGTGTAAGCATAATAAAAGCTATTATTGATATTATGTTATGCTTAATATGCTGAAAAATCCAGTCCAATCGATAAAGGTTTTAACTGTGAAGCAGATCCACTAGCAATAGTAGGGTATGGAAGTTTAGCCACAATGTCTTCAACATCAATATCATACAAATTTTCATCTTCTCTCGTAAACTTGTCACTTAAAGTTTGTTTTTTCAAATATTGGATCCTAAACATTGGACATTTAATACCACAGATCTCTGCGACTAAATATGTAATAGTCTTTTTACTTTTATTTTTAACTCCTTTTTTTCAAATTGTTGCTGGTTCATTGACTTAGTTCACGACATGCATTAGACAGATAAACGTCACTTTCTCCTGAAGAAATTTCGGTGTCAGTATCAAAATCTGAATTGTTATTAGAATAATTTTCTTTTTATTTACCACTTTTTAAGGAAGGGGTTCATTTGTGTATGGTTTCTTACGTTTAGAGTGTGGCTTTTGTTTTGTTTTTTCACTTTCAATAGTTACCTTTACAGGAATATCTGTCGGAATACGAGTTTTCCCTTTAGGCCGGCCCCTATTTGACATTTTCCTAGTCTGCACTTTTCGATGGCGTCTTACAACTTCAAGTGGAACGATAAGGGGCGATAGGATTGAACTGCTACACTGAGGATTAATAAAGCCAGCTTGAACATATTTAATTTATTATTTTTTAAGTTCTTTGAAAAATTGAAGCAACCAATATTAATTTAAAAGATATTGTAGCAGAAGAACAAAAAAAATGAATTATGTAAAAATCACTCAGGTGTGTTGTACCTTTGACCTGGTCAAAGGTACAACACCTAGTCGTGGTCAGAGGTACAACACACTGGTAGCGCAAATTATAAAGCATGCTAAAAATGTTAGGGTTAAGATAAATAAATTTCAGAAGCTACACCATGTTTGTAATAGCTACTTCGTCAAATGATTTCCATCTAAAAAGACGTAATGCAAAAAAAAATTATTAGGCAAACCGTTATCAATAAATAACTTGCATTTTTATAATACAAATGGATAAGTATTTTTTGCAAGAATATTCTTCCAAAATTTATAAAATGTTGCTACGTGCCGCGACAGCCTCGGTGGTCAAAGGTACAAGACGGTCAGAGGTACAACACCTTCCCCTATTTATATATATATATATATATATATATATATATATATATATACATATACTAGCTGTTACCCCATGCTACACCTACTTTCTTTATATAGAACAGCCTAAATAAATTAGGAACAAAATAAGTATTATTAAAATGTAATAACACGGATCTGTAACTGTTTTGAGCCCGTGACCTCTCAACTGTGATTCCTATACGACTTTGACCTACCCTATCACACCCACGTATCAAGACATACATGTATGCCAACTTTGGTAAAAATCGATCTAACGGTGTGGATTTGTATAAGGACAAACGTACAGACAGACAGTTGGAATTTTTTTTGACCTAGTCTAGGAGATTTCTCGAATCAAGACCTATCATCATTCTAAGTTTGATCAAAAACGGTCAAACGGTGTGGATTTGTATAAGTAACAAAGAAACAAACAAAATGACAGACAGACAGAGATATATGGGGGCGAGGTTAGCTCAGTGGTAGAGTACTGGACTAATAAGCTAGGGGGCGAGGTTAGCTCAGTGGTAGAGTACTGGACTAATAAGCTGGGGGCGAGGTTAGCTCAGTGGTAGAGTACTGGACTAATAAGCTAGGGGGCGAGGTTAGCTCAGTGGTAGAGTACTGGACTAATAAGCTAGGGGGCGAGGTTAGCTCAGTGGTAGAGTACTGGACTAATAAGCTGGGGGCGAGGTTAGCTCAGTGGTAGAGTACTGGACTAATAAGCTGGGGGCGAGGTTAGCTCAGTGGTAGAGCACTGGACTAATAAGCTGGGGGCGAGGTTAGCTCAGTGGTAGAGCACTGGACTAATAAGCTGGGGGCGAGGTTAGCTCAGTGGTTGAGTACTGGACTAATAAGCTGGAGGCCTGAGTTAAAATCTCGAGCAAGCACTAAAGATTTTTTCTTCTAATGTGTTCGTTCATGGGTTGAATTCGGCCTCCCTGGCCGTCCCTAGTCCAACACAGCATTTAATTAATTTAAAAATGGGTACCTTGGTTGGTGCTAATGACTCTAGCAGTCGAAGCAGCTAAGAAGAAAATCAGGTAGCCAGAGAATAGTACTAACCACACTATCTCCCTAGTATGCCGTATGGTCATGAATCAGATACCTCTATAGTATCTGCCCCTCAGGGCCCTCGTGGCCTGTTACGGGGCTGATTTTATATATATATATATATATATATATATATGCACACACAAATTTGAACCACCGTTATTTTCGGTCTCTAGGGGTTATGAAATGCAAAATTTTGTATTCGGCACTTCCGGATTGCGTCGTGATGTCAACCTTATAAGCGGATTTTTTCCCTATGGAGGGAGGGAGGACCCCCACCGTCCAGGTCATTCTGGAAGAGACATTCTCATATCATATAGTTTATATTAGCATAAATATGCTTTAACCGATCACTAAACTAAAAAAAAATTACACAAACGTGTCCGCTGGAGTTCGCGCATGCGCAGTAGCCATGTAAGAAAAATAAGACTGTAATTTATACTGTAGTATCAACTGAAGCTACAGCATATTTATTTTCCTGAATTTGAGCAGAAGCTCTAAACGATTTTTTTTTATTTTATGTAATTTATTTATTAGTTATTTCCAAAGATGCGTAGATATTTAGGCGGTACGAAGTTCGCGGATTCAGCTAGTTAAATAAATAAATAAACCAACAAGAGAGGGAGCCGGCCCGGGCCGGGCACGGACGGGAAAGAATATCTACTTCCCTTTCTCAACGGGGCCCGGACGGGACACGGGCTCGGCACGGCCCCGGCCCGGACCCAGCACGGTCTAGCGTGAACTAGTCCATTAAAAACAGTGGTGTGATTGTTTCACCGTGTCCCGTCCGGGACGGGCCCCGGACGGGGCACGGTCTAGCGTGAATAGGTTATAGCATGCATGCTGCCTTGGCAACCGGGTCCCGTCCGTGCCCCGTCCGTGCCCCGTCCGGGGCCCGTCCCGGACGCGGCACGGTCTAGCGTGAATAATCCCTTAGTTCATTTTTACACACACTTCTTCCTTATTAGATAGCCAGGACGTATACCGCAGAATACTGTTTCGTTCCAATACAGCAGAAACTACGACCGGTATGAGCAAATTAGTAATTTGGGTCCGGAGTAAACCCCCCCTCCTAATGAACCGATTTAGTTTATTTTTACAACACATTTTTCTCTGTAGTTGACCATAAAGAATACCGAGTTTCGTTTTAATACAACACCAATTATGGCTGGTATTGGCAAATAACTACTTTGGCTCCGGAGCAAACCCCCTCTCCAGATGGACCGATTTTGTTGGTTAACGAATTCGTTCAATCGTTTGATTGGGGAATACTACATACCAAGTTTCGTGGGGAAGAAACAAAAACTCTGACCGGTATCGTGTTAACGGACACATATATAACTATATATATATAAATTTTAACTGGGGTCATTTTCGGTGTCTACTAGGTAGGATCGATAAAGATTCGAAGAAATTTTTCAAAAATTCCGTCATGAGTGCAACCTCAATAGCTACTTTCCTTCGGAGGAAAGTGCTAAAAAAAGCTGTTGGACTATAAGAGAAAAATATAATTGATTAAAATGATAAATTTTGTTTTGTTTTATTACACTATTTAATACATTTTGGACCAACATGTTACTTTAGTTCTTGAATATATCACGATTGATCTTTTGTAACGTGATTGGATTCTTTCAGACCACGACCGGTCTAGACGTGACCCTACTAGGAAGGTTCTCCTCATCCAGTTGAGGCTGTAAGTTTATATAGTTGTAAACATTTTTCCCTTGAAGAGACACCTAAATGGTGCGAAACATGTAGGGAGGAAATAAAGTTATTGACACTATTTAGCAAAGTTTTAATTTGTTGAACTTCCACGTATAACGAAAATGTGATGATCTTTTGTAACAGTTTCGCTCTCGCTGTGAAATTCGCTATTCCTAGCTTCTGCTCTGCGGTCTTTGTTACTAAATGGGGTCTTTTTGCGAAGACCACATCCAGTTGGGTGGCAACCTGTAGATAGCCCAGCGCTAATGGCCAAGATGTAGATGCGCCGAAAAAAAAAAACACACATCCAGTTACTTTCGAAGTAGCAGTAGTGATTTATAACAGTTACTCGTACTCTCTGATAAGCTTACTGATTAGCTTATAGGTTCTTTGCTGGTTATCTATTACTACTTGACACGTTATCTACGGTTATAAACCATATTAGATAGTGGCAAGCAATATTTATTAATAAAATGGTTAATATGATCAAAATCAATTCTCTCAACTACGATTAAAGTTATTAAGCATTAAAGTTAACTGTTTTGCAGGTTATGAAGGCTAACATAAACAATTATATTTGTAAACACACATATTTTATTCCTTTTCTCTCTCTCTTTTTGGATATTTTACATTTATTTAGCATTATGGGCATACGTGCTATGCTCAAGAAGATATCAAAAGTCTAGTCAATCCAACTCGCTAAAATTAAAAGAATTCTATTAATTTTAGCGATTCTAATCTATCCAACACGCTAAATTAATAGAATTCTATTAATTTTTCCTAGTAAGGAACCAACCGCTTTTTCTTTGTCAGGAACATCGCGAACTAATTGTAAAATACCCATTTTTTCTCACTAACATAAACAGAGCTTTTTCATAAACAAAAGCTAATTCACTGTTGAAGGTTACTTTACTCTCAGCAAGAACCAATACAATTGCTCATCGGAATCCTCCAATAGGAAGGCAAAGGAGTTATGCGCATGCGCTGAATCACTGATACAATTACCGCTACTTCAAAAGTAACTGGATGTGGTCTTCTCAAAAAGACCCACTAAATGGAATTTTAAGTACAATTATGTCGATTTAAGAACAGATATCTTCCGGAACAGGATATGAGTCACTGTATGCGTGTTACTCGTACAAGAGAAGTGCAAGAACCACCTGTGGAGGAAGGTGTAGTCCTAGACAGCCAATGACTCAGCTGGCCTTCACAGTCTTCCCGTCAGCCAGTCAAGGCATTACATATGCCAGTCAGAAGCAGACAGAGAAGCGGCTGTAATCAGCTACCATAGAAAGATGTTCCCTTCTCTCGGCCTAACTAATGTTTGTCTTTCTTTGATGAAGCCAGCTAACTAGACGAGGAATCCGGGGATGAGCAATTCACATTTACAGACAGTACTCCACTCATTAACAACATCTTCAAGTTCAATCTATTTGCAACCATAGAGAGATGTTCCTCTCTCTCGGCCTAACTAATGTTTGTCGTTCCTTGATGAAGCCAGCTAACTAGACGAGGAATCCGGGGATGAGCAATTCACATTTTCAGACAGTACTCCACTCATTAACAACATCTTCAAGTTCAATCTATTTGCAACCATAGAGAGATGTTCCCTTCTCTCGGCCTAACTAATGTTTGTCTTTCTTTGATGAAGCCAGCTAACTAGACGAGGAATCCGGGGATGAGCAATTCACATTTACAGACAGTACTCCACTCATTAACAACATCTTCAAGTTCAATCTATTTGCAACCATAGAGAGATGTTCCCTTCTCTCGGCCTAACTAATGTTTGTCTTTCTTTGATGAAGCCAGCTAACTAGACGAGGAATCCGGGGATGAGCAATTCACATTTACAGACAGTACTCCACTCATTAACAACATCTTCAAGTTCAATCTATTTGCAACCATAGAGAGATGTTCCCTTCTCTCGGCCTAACTAATGTTTGTCTTTCTTTGATGAAGCCAGCTAACTAGACGAGGAATCCGGGGATGAGCAATTCACATTTACAGACAGTACTCCACTCATTAACAACATCTTCAAGTTCAATCTATTTGCAACCATAGAGAGATGTTCCCTTCTCTCGGCCTAACTAATGTTTGTCTTTCTTTGATGAAGCCAGCTAACTAGACGAGGAATCCGGGGATGAGCAATTCACATTTACAGACAGTACTCCACTCATTAACAACATCTTCAAGTTCAATCTATTTGCAACCATAGAGAGATGTTCCTCTCTCTCGGCCTAACTAATGTTTGTCGTTCCTTGATGAAGCCAGCTAACTAGACGAGGAATCCGGGGATGAGCAATTCACATTTTCAGACAGTACTCCACTCATTAACAACATCTTCAAGTTCAATCTATTTGCAACCATAGAGAGATGTTCCCTTCTCTCGGCCTAACTAATGTTTGTCGTTCCTTGATGAAGTCAGCTAACAAGACGAGGAATCCGGGGATGAGCAATTCACATTTACAGACAGTACTCCACTCATTAACAACATCTTCAAGTTCAATCTATTTGCAACCATAGAGAGATGTTCCCTTCTCTCGGCCTAACTAATGTTTGTCGTTCCTTGATGAAGCCAGCTAACTAGACGAGGAATCCGGGGATGAGCAATTCACATTTACAGACAGTACTCCACTCATTAACAACATCTTCAAGTTCAATCTATTTGCAAACATGCCAGCTTTAAGACAGCTTTATTTATTTCATAATGATAATGAATTACTTTACTATTAGTTCCTCCTCTTATTGTTTTGTACGCAGTGATATGTACAAAACAATAAGAAATGTACAAACAATTTCTTCACCAACGTTTCACTAGTCATACTGCTGGCGTCCTCAGCGCTGGCATTCTCAGACGTAACCGCGAGGAAGCTAGCAGTATGACTGGTGAAACTTTGGTGAAGAAAGTGAAGACACGGTCAAAACCCGAAGACCATAATGTCTGTAATAAGTCGGTCCATGAAAGCCTACAAGTTAAATAAGAAAAGTAGTTTTTAATTTTGTTTAACATTCTTTTATTGACAGTTTTATTTACATATTTGATTAATTAAGTGGAACCTCCTAAATCGTCCAAAGGTGGAACTACTTTAAGTGTACACTATAAGTATTGAATACATTTTGAAGGAATGTCTTTTCTATAAACATTTGCTGCATATATATAATATAGAAAACATCCTGACACAGGTAAACAAGGTCGAAGACAAAAAAAGAGGCAAAAACTATTCGATGAAATGCAGATATGCGGAAAAAACAAACACACACACACACACACACACACACACACACATATATATATATATATATGTGTTTTCTGCAACTCGGCTTCTTTCTCCAGCGGTCTTTCTCCTCCTTTCATCGCAATATTTCGCCGGATTCCTCTCCGGCTTCTTCTGGCAGTCACTCATCCTGGAGGATGAGTGACTGCCAGAAGAAGCCGGAGAGGAATCCGGCGAAATATTGCGATGAAAGGAGGAGAAAGACCGCTGGAGAAAGAAGCCGAGTTGCAGAAAACACATCTAATTCCCAGCGAAGCAGCTTGAAAGTTAACATATATATATATATATATATATATATATATATATATATATATATATATAAAATTGTTGGATCACAAAACAGACGATTTTAACATTCATTTTTTAAAATAAAATATAATGCATTTATAAACAAACAAAAAAAAATTATTATAAACAAATTGAAGAAAGAGGCTAATACTGGTAAAAAAGTATTATGATAATAAATAAAGTAAATAAAAGAGAAATAAATTAATAAGTTTATGTATTTATATGTATATTCAAGTAGTTAATAATTAATAAATAATTAGATCGATTCGTAATTATTCAAATAATAACACACAAATAATATAATAATATTTCAAGTGTATATTTTGTTATAAAAAAACTACATAATACTAAAAGAAATCGAAAAGAGAAGCTAAATTGTAGGTGATAATCCTGTAGTTTTTGCTAAAATAAAACACATTAAACAGCAACTATATTTAATATTCAGAAGTTCACTATATTCAGCAATGTCAGTGTTAATACAAGAATATTGACTGCATAAGATAGACATTGTATATTCTTGATTTAGGAGTTCCAGCGAGATAAAAAAACAAATAAACAGAAGCTGGATAGGAAAGTGAAATTACTTAAGTTTGTATTCTCGTTCTATTAATTCTAGCTTTAATGGTGGTCGTTTGTTATTAGTTTTTTCCTAGTCCTGATCTCGAATCTAGGACTGGGTTAGGTAAAAAAGAATGGCTTAGGATTCTTCTTAAGGAAACCCTCTCAAGCTTCATGGCGGGCTAATTCTTTATCCGTGCATTTTTTGGATTGGAATAATCACTGGAAATTATTCGTGCGTTATTTTATATTATTCACTTGTGCCCAACTTGCAACAACAATAGTGCTGTAGAAAAAATCAAACATGCTCACTGGCCGAAGTATCATCTTACTTTAACTGTTAGAGTATAATATCAATGTTTTTTTTTATTACTTAATATAATTTATGTAGGCAAAAAAATAATGAATACAAACAAATCCAAAAGGTATTCATCATAATTATTAATCTAGGATTTTCTGCCAGTAGCTTCTTCGAAAGCTAAGACTACGTTTACAGAACACCTGTAAGAAAGATTAATTTGCTACATAATCAGTGAATAAACTGGGAGAAGTCAGAAAATCGGGGGAAAATTAAAATTCGATTATCCAAAACCATATGAGTTGATTGAAGCTATTTTTTTTTCCGTCGAGTTTTGTATTTAATTAAAAAATACATTGTATAAACTTTTACAAGCTTAGGGGTATTCAAACCTAATTTTATTTTCCGTTGAAACGTTTCGGCTGACGCAATTATCAATCTTGAAAAAGATAATAACAACTGAGTTATAATTACCATACTTCAAGATTAATGTGCTTCCATTTCTTCGTACATAACCTGCGTCCACATCAATTGAATTAAGTAAAGTTTATAGACAAAGATACAAAAATGTCGCCCCCCTAAGAAACGTTGCGCATATTGCTTAAAAATGGTTCCAATGGTCCAGATCCAAATCGGCCAATCATCAGAAGAAGCGCAGCGAATTGCATCTAGCAGAATGCTCCACAAAATAAAATTTGCAAAGATCCCCTAATGTTATGTCCAACCTTCATTTTTTAGAAAAATATGTTTCTACTGCTTATTACCTGAACTATAGAGGTTTAAGTGATATAATTTTTCTTTATGTTAAGTGGTTGGTAATTGTTTGGAAAAGTGCATTTTCATCTGTTAAAAATTGGTTTGAAGAGGTCACTATTTCATATAAAGGCAGAAGTTCGATTAATAAAAAACACTTTAGGCGCCAGAGGATCTAAAATGAGTAGTATGTAATGGGGGTCTGATTTCAACCATCGACCTCCCTATTTCATATAAAGGCAGAAGTTCGATAAATAAAAAACACTTTAGGCGCCAGAGGATCTAAAATGAGTAGTATGTAATGGGGGTCTGATTTCAACCATCGACCTCCCTATTTCATATAAAGGCAGAAGTTCGATTAATAAACAAC
Organism: Gonocerus acuteangulatus; assembly: GCA_946811695.1. NCBI lineage: Eukaryota > Metazoa > Arthropoda > Insecta > Hemiptera > Coreidae > Gonocerus > Gonocerus acuteangulatus. The sequence continues at coordinate 30,523,628 of OX328127.1, forward strand.
ACAAACACTTTAGGCGCCAGAGGATCTAAAATGAGTAGTATGTAATGGGGGTCTGATTTCAACCATCGACCTCCCTATTTCATATAAAGGCAGAAGTTCGATTAATAAAAAACACTTTAGGCGCCAGAGGATCTAAAATGAGTAGTATGTAATGGGGGTCTGATTTCAACCATCGACCTCCCTATTTCATATAAAGGCAGAAGTTCGATTAATAAAAAACACTTTAGGCGCCAGAGGATCTAAAATGAGCAGTATGTAATGGGGGTCTGATTTCAACCATGGACCTCCCTATTTCATATAAAGGCAGAAGTTCGATTAATAAACAACACAAACACTTTAGGCGCCAGAGGATCTAAAATGAGTAGTATGTAATGGGGGTCTGATTTCAACCATCGACCTCCCTATTTCATATAAAGGCAGAAGTTCGATAAATAAAAAACACTTTAGGCGCCAGAGGATCTAAAATGAGTAGTATGTAATGGGGGTCTGATTTCAACCATCGACCTCCCTATTTCATATAAAGGCAGAAGTTCGATTAATAAACAACACAAACACTTTAGGCGCCAGAGGATCTAAAATGAGTAGTATGTAATGGGGGTCTGATTTCAACCATCGACCTCCCTATTTCATATAAAGGCAGAAGTTCGATTAATAAAAAACACTTTAGGCGCCAGAGGATCTAAAATGAGTAGTATGTAATGGGGGTCTGATTTCAACCATCGACCTCCCTATTTCATATAAAGGCAGAAGTTCGATAAATAAAAAACACTTTAGGCGCCAGAGGATCTAAAATGAGTAGTATGTAATGGGGGTCTGATTTCAACCATCGACCTCCCTATTTCATATAAAGGCAGAAGTTCGATTAATAAACAACACAAACACTTTAGGCGCCAGAGGATCTAAAATGAGTAGTATGTAATGGGGGTCTGATTTCAACCATCGACCTCCCTATTTCATATAAAGGCAGAAGTTCGATTAATAAACAACACTTTAGGCGCCAGAGGATCTAAAATGAGTAGTATGTAATGGGGGTCTGATTTCAACCATCGACCTCCCTATTTCATATAAAGGCAGAAGTTCGATTAATAAACAACACTTTAGGCGCCAGAGGATCTAAAATGAGTAGTATGTAATGGGGGTCTGATTTCAACCATCGACCTCCCTATTTCATATAAAGGCAGAAGTTCGATTAATAAAAAACACTTTAGGCGCCAGAGGATCTAAAATGAGTAGTATGTAATGGGGGTCTGATTTCAACCATGGACCTCCCTATTTCATATAAAGGCAGAAGTTCGATTAATAAACAACACAAACACTTTAGGCGCCAGAGGATCTAAAATGAGTAGTATGTAATGGGGGTCTGATTTCAACTATCGACCTCCCTATTTCATATAAAGGCAGAAGTTCGATTAATAAAAAACACTTTAGGCGCCAGAGGATCTAAAATGAGTAGTATGTAATGGGGGTCTGATTTCAACCATCGACCTCCCTATTTCATATAAAGGCAGAAGTTCGATTAATAAACAACACAAACACTTTAGGCGCCAGAGGTTCTTAAATGAGTAGTATGTAATGGGGGTCTGATTTCAACCATCGACCTCCCTATTTCATATAAAGGCAGAAGTTCGATTAATAAACAACACTTTAGGCGCCAGAGGATCTAAAATGAGTAGTATGTAATGGGGGTCTGATTTCAACCATCGACCTCCCTATTTCATATAAAGGCAGAAGTTCGATTAATAAACAACACTTTAGGCGCCAGAGGATCTAAAATGAGTAGTATGTAATGGGGGTCTGATTTCAACCATCGACCTCCCTATTTCATATAAAGGCAGAAGTTCGATTAATAAACAACACTTTAGGCGCCAGAGGATCTAAAATGAGTAGTATGTAATGGGGGTCTGATTTCAACCATCGACCTCCCTATTTCATATAAAGGCAGAAGTTCGATTAATAAACAACACAAACACTTTAGGCGCTAGAGGATCTAAAATGAGTAGTATGTAATGGGGGTCTGATTTCAACCATCGACCTCCCTATTTTGTATAGAAAAGCATTAAAAAAAGTTAGGTCATTTTTTAAAGTGACTATTTCAGTATTACAGAGAAAAATTCGATTTCATCTAATGAGGTATTAATCTTCTTGAATTATAGGAGAAAAATCCATTTGTTGCCCAAGAGAACCTTTCGGAATGGTAATAGGCGTACCTTAGCTCTAGAAGTATTTCTATTACTGTCACCTAATTACAGACAGCTATCTTAAATGGGAACCTAGTTTCCAGAAAAAGTAAACAAATTGTGAGAATTTCAGGGTGAACTTCTGGGCATTTGTATGCTATTACAAAGGGATGACTCAGACTTGTCAAAATGGCGTTGATTGTACTCCACCTGATCTTGTTGGGCTGGTATGTGAATAATAATACGAATAATATACTTATTTCCCATAACTAGTAAATTAACTCCTGGAAACCTGAGGTGCCCCGCCAATATAAAAAAGGTATAACAGCTGTGAGGGTATAACGAATCGCACGATCCATTCTGAAGGACTCAATAAGAATATTCATTTATTTTACGAGCTTCGCAACAACGGCGACTTGCTCTTTTTTTTAAGAAACAAAAAATAAAAAATACAAATTTATATGTTCACAATTATCAGTAAATTATAGTACTAAATACAACAAAAGTTTGAAAAGAGCATACGACAAAAGTTAGGAGGTTTGTGTTAAGAATTATGTGCTAAACCTTATTTAAAGTCTTGCTATTTGAAATATAGTTAATATATTTACATAACTTATCACTAAAACTAACTACAATTTTTTATTAGGTCATGGTGGGTGCTACATGTTGTGGTTTTCCATTAATGACCAAGTAAAATTGAGTAATAATTACATAATAGAAAATAAAAATAATAATAATAATTACACAATAGAAAAAACAATTTCTTTTGTTTCTTCAGATTCTGTGATACATGTTTATGTGTTTTAAATATTTGAGTATAGAGCGTATGTATGGACTACCCTCTGTAAGAAGTTCTTGTTGGTCGTGTGGAATGTTCAGTTTGTCGCGTCTTTTACATTCAGTGAGTATATGTTTAATGGTCAATGTTATGTTACAAACTCTACATATCGGTTTGTCTGTTTTCTCCATGAGGTAATTATGTGTGAGCAACGCCTGTCCAATGCGAAGTCTGGTCAGTACTACTTGGTCTCTTCTTGTCAAGGTGTGTTGTTCTTTACTCCATGCTTTCACTGTGTTCTTAATTTGTGATAATTTGTTGTTTGTTTGTAGTCAGTGTTGCAACCAGTTGTTTAATATATGTGTGCGTAGTGTGTGAACCAAATCATCTAACGTAATGTTTTCAATGTCTACGATCTGTTTATTAGTTGCGTCTTTTGCATGTTTGTCTTTTGCATGTTTGTCTTTCGCATGTTTGTCTACTTAATAGTCTGTGAAATTGTTCGTATATCTGTTTAATTATTATAGGTGGTGATTCACTATTCTTATTGATTATTAATAATAATCAATAAGAATAGTGAATCACCACCTATAGGGCTGAAGAAAGAAATATGAATAGACATATGAAACATAAATAAGAAAATAAAAAAACATAATAAGAAAAATCAGAACTACTTCGGAATGAAAGAAAAAAAAAATTAATGAAATAAAATAAATCATGAAACGAACTGATGGCTTATATATATATGCCGCAAGCTTATTATCATTCCAAGAAGAATAAATTGTATGCAGAAAATAAATACATTTAAAAAAATTTGGATTGATAAGAAAGCTGTCGCCGATTAGGGTCAGCCATCAGTTTACATGACTGTTTTTCTCTAATCTCAACCAACGGGCTCATTCCAAAAACAACTATTTCTGCGACTGCCTACCTGAAACTCTCGGACGTACTAATCAAAAACGCCCAACACGAGTTACTACTTTACACCATCAGAGTAGTGGGGACATTTTTAAATGAACAGCTGTAAAAAAAAAAAATAATAATAAAAAACATCAATTCTTTTGGTTGAAAATAGCCCCCGAAAGAACTTATCCCAGGAGACTGAGGAGAATAATTATATATATATATATATATATATATATATATATATATATATATATATACATATATATATACATATTTATACTAATATTATTGAGTTACCAAAACGCATCTTCGTAGTTTATAATTCATACATTTACTGACAATAATTATTTATATTGAATTTAAATAATATTGTTTGTTGTGATGACCCGGTTTTCTCTTTAGTTGACCAGAACGAATACCGAGTTTCGTTAAAATACAACACAAATTATGGCTGGTTTTGGCAAATAACTACTTTGGCTCTGGAGTAAACCCCCTCTCCAGATGGACGGATTTTGTTCGTTAACGAACTCGTTCAATCGTTTGATTGGAATACTACATACCAAGTTTTGAGGGGAAGAAACAAAAACTCTGGCCGGTATCGTGTTAACGGACATATATATATATATCTATATATATATATGCATATATGTATATAGATATATATATATTTAACTGGGGTCATTTTCGGTCTCTAATAGGTAGGATCGATAAAGATTCGAAGAAATTTTTCAAAAATTCCTTCATGAGTCCAACCTCAATAGCTACTTTCCTTTGGAGGAAAGTGCTAAGAACAGCCATTCAGAAAAACACATACGCGCGCGGTAAAACATACTCACACACAGGTTTCCAAACACAGAGAACATGCTATGTGGTTCATTTGCGCTTATATACGACGATGTTTTGTTATATTTTATGAAAAGGTGAGTAGGATAACAAAGTGTGGGTTTTTTGCACATAAGTATAGTCAACAAATAGCCTGTTTTTTTTACATATAAGCCTTTTTTTACAAAATGGCTCGAACAAGATAGAGTAATTCGGAATCTGTTGTATATTTGCGATGGCGTTTTTGCAAATCTATAACAGATTCCGGATTAGGGTTTAAAAAAAAAAAATGTATTGATAAATAATAAAAGTGTTGTTCTCAAATTGAAAATAAAGTGCAACCTTGACATTATATATGTAGGTAATTGTATTTCCTCATCACAACCCACACAAAGCACGATCATTAAATTACAACAAGCTACAGCACAATGAGATACCGTATGTTCATTGTGGTTCGAAGGCTATGGGTCATCATCTTTTTTTCATACCTTTATTCCTTCATCCCATTTAATTGAATAAAGTAGTTACCTTTATTACAATTAAAATTAGATGAACTTGCAAGTAATATCTATGACGTGTACAAGTTTAATAATAACTAAGTTAGTTTAAGATTTTTCGGACATTTGTTGATTGTCAATGTTCAGTTATTACTATGTTCCGAAACTGGATTGCACTAATGAAAGATTGTTTGACAAAAAATGTTCAAATCTTCACCGATCCCATTTACCATATACATAAAATGACTCCTGTCAAATGTATACATATATGGGTCTGTTAACACGATAGCGGCAACAGTTTTGCTCATTTTCGAGAGCAAACTTTATGTATATAGCATTCCCATGACAAACGATTGAACAAGTTTGTTAACCAGGACAATCGGTCCATTTTGAGGGGGTTTTACCTTTGGATCCAAATTATTTTTCCAAACACGCCGTAATTTTTGGTTCATTGCCATAAAACTTGATATACGTCGTGGTCATCAAATGAGAACGTAAAAATACACTTAATATTGCGCGTGTGCCCGTTTTAGCGTGCTTCCTCTCCTCTGTCCATTGGAAGGAAACCCGCTTATGATGTCAAAGTTAAGATTCAATCTGAAGGTACTGATGGGACCCTCAGTCGTGGATTAGGTCTACGTTTCAGACCCGATAGGTCTCGAAAGTATAGGTAGATCAAATTAGTGTATATATATATATATATATATATATATATATATATATATATATATATCTGTGTAAAATCAGTCAAAGGCCACAAGGGCCCAAAGGGACAGATACTGTCAATGTATCTACATCTTGAACACACAGCGAATGGACCATGCAGTATGATAAACATTTTTCTTATATACTGAAAAATATTAGAATTTTTAATATGTGAGATTTTAATTACACTATATTATAAAATATAGTTAATATTTTGAATGGGAATATTTTATAGGATTAGTAAAGCGATGTACACAAAAATGTTTAGGTTTTCCGAAGATGTCGATGCGCCGTTAAAAAAAAAAAAAAGTTCTTACATAAAAGTTGAATGAACAAAACTATCGAAAATGTAAAAGTTCTTGCCTCCTTGCAACACACTGACGACACTTGTTCACACTGCTGATGTTGTCTTTGCAAACTCAATATGGTTACCTCTCATTTCCACAAATTATATAAATATTTTTAAACTCCATGCCCACAAGGACCAATTATATTTTCAGAGATGAGAACGTCTGCATAAACCAAATATAATATATTGGAAGAAAATTCTAAGAATCAAATGATGTGAGACTTCAAACATTAATTATAAGAGACATTCTACTTCGATGACTATCCCTAAGTACGTAATTATTGCAAGGTGAAGTAGGAACGTTTTTGAAAACGTGAGCGACAATTCCTGTTTTGCGCAACATGCGCAATCGATTTGTTTACAAACTTTTAGCTCTACTATCCTTGACATTTTATCCTTTTGAATTACGTTTCTCAGGGGTTTCAATTAAGAATAATAAATATGTATCAAATGCTTCTCATTGACCCGTTGGGAAACGGCCTTTGACAATGGATAGTCTAGTGTCATTCACAAAGCAATTCTCATTCGAATATAGACTGCATTCAATGTTTTTATTATGTAGTCATAAAAAGAGAATCAGCAATTTTTTTTTAGCGCAACCAAAAGGATGTTGCAACTGAAGATGTAAAAAACAAAAAAAAAAAATGAACAGAAAGGGAATAGGAATAAATAAAATACAAATTAAATCCAATTCACAGAAACTGCGTCATCTTAGCCCGTTCCCGTTCTTATCCCTAGGGTCATTTGGAAAGCTTTGTATAGATACTCTTTGAGTTTTGTCTTAATTTTTCCTGAAAAATGTAAACACATGTAAACATTTATAATGAAATGACAGTACCCTAAGCGGAAATTACCCCGTTTAAAGACACATTTCTCCGAGTGAGATTGCTCAATGAAAAATCGTATAAGAACCGAATTTGGAAAAAAAAGCTCTCGAAAAGATGACTTACATATCGCACTAGTATTTATAAAGTTCCACAACTCAAAAAAAAAAAAAAAAAAAAAAAAAAATTAACTGAAAATTATTACTCAACTGACAGGAAGGGTGACACAAGTGCCTTCTGGCATACAAGCTCTGAAGCTAAGTGCATACAGTATTGATGGTTGATAAAGAAATATTTACCATGTTTTTCATAGTCATAACTGAAAATTATTACTCAACTGACAGGAAGGGTGACACAAGTGCCTTCTGGCATACAAGCGCTGAAGCTAAGTGCATACAGTATTGATGGTTGATACAGAAATATTTACCATGTTTTTCATAGTCATAGCTGAAAATTATTACTCAACTGACAGGAAGGGTGACACAAGTGCCTTCTGGCATACAAGCGCTGAAGCTAAGTGCATACAGTATTGATGGTTGATAAAGAAATATTTACCATGTTTTTCATAGTCATAACTGAAAATTATTACTTATCTGACAGGAAGGGTGACACAAGTGCCTTCTGGCATACAAGCGCTGAAGCTAAGTGCATACAGTATTGATGGTTGATAAAGAAATATTTACCATGTTTTTCATAGTCATAACTGAAAATTATTACTTATCTGACAGGAAGGGTGACACAAGTGCCTTCTGGCATACAAGCGCTGAAGCTAAGTGCATACAGTATTGATGGTTGATACAGAAATATTTACCATGTTTTTCATAGTCATAACTGAAAATTATTACTCAACTGACAGGAAGGGTGACACAAGTGCCTTCTGGCATACAAGCGCTGAAGCTAAGTGCATACAGTATTGATGGTTGATACAGAAATATTTACCATGTTTTTCATAGTCATAGCTGAAAATTATTACTCAACTGACAGGAAGGGTGACACAAGTGCCTTCTGGCATACAAGCTCTGAAGCTAAGTGCATACAGTATTGATGGTTGATAAAGAAATATTTACCATGTTTTTCATAGTCATAACTGAAAATTATTACTCAACTGACAGGAAGGGTGACACAAGTGCCTTCTGGCATACAAGCGCTGAAGCTAAGTGCATACAGTATTGATGGTTGATACAGAAATATTTACCATGTTTTTCATAGTCATAGCTGAAAATTATTACTCAACTGACAGGAAGGGTGACACAAGTGCCTTCTGGCATACAAGCGCTGAAGCTAAGTGCATACAGTATTGATGGTTGATAAAGAAATATTTACCATGTTTTTCATAGTCATAACTGAAAATTATTACTTATCTGACAGGAAGGGTGACACAAGTGCCTTCTGGCATACAAGCGCTGAAGCTAAGTGCATACAGTATTGATGGTTGATAAAGAAATATTTACCATGTTTTTCATAGTCATAACTGAAAATTATTACTTATCTGACAGGAAGGGTGACACAAGTGCCTTCTGGCATACAAGCGCTGAAGCTAAGTGCATACAGTATTGATGGTTGATACAGAAATATTTACCATGTTTTTCATAGTCATAACTGAAAATTATTACTCAACTGACAGGAAGGGTGACACAAGTGCCTTCTGGCATACAAGCGCTGAAGCTAAGTGCATACAGTATTGATGGTTGATACAGAAATATTTACCATGTTTTTCATAGTCATAGCTGAAAATTATTACTCAACTGACAGGAAGGGTGACACAAGTGCCTTCTGGCATACAAGCGCTGAAGCTAAGTGCATACAGTATTGATGGTTGATAAAGAAATAGTTACCATGTTTTTCATAGTCATAACTGAAAAACACCCATTTTTAAGTTGTGTCACTTTAGATACTATGATTTCTAGTCCCATATCGAGATAAATAAGAATATAACCGAAAATCTCAAGAAAAATATTTTGTTGTCCATTTTTCCTTGACTATAGATATCCAATTGCTTTATTTGACGTGTTTCATGCTTTATTCGTACCTCACCAGGGGCTTTCCATGTAAGGAAATCCTCTCGCCATGTTCTCATTTGCGCGTCAGGCATAATACTGTAGTATTATGTATGTATACATATCATTCAGAAGAATTAATATATATATATATATATATATATATATATATATATATATATATACATATCATTCAGAAGAATTTATATATATATATATATATATATATATATATATATATATATATATATATATGTATATATATATACGATATAATAATATTATAAATTGTATTCACTTAAAGAATAGATTGTTTTTTCTCACAATATAAAAAATGTTTAAAAAATGTTAGTTTTTGTACTGTTTACTTACTACTTTCTCCATGCTGTTTACTTTCCAACTACCGTATTTTCATTGTTTAAAAATAAGATTGGTTTAAATTTATTGTCATGTTGTATATATTACGCTCAGTGCCTGTTTTTTTACTTATAAGTTGTATATATATTTTTTTACTTATAAGTTGGATATATTTTTTAGCTGAAGAAGGCTGCCAATGTGCAGCCGAAACGTCCAAATACAGATTTCTTCCTAAAAGTCTGACGTTTTTCTCCTAGCCGAATCCCAACTATACCTTGTCTTCGTATCTCTGCAACGGCTAACTATCTCCATCTCTAATATATATATATATATATATATATATATATATATATATATATATATATATACATATATATATATTCTTTTTTATCCTAGGAGGCATGGGGTCATTAAAGCAGTCTTCCTTTATTACACCACTTTATTTATTGGGCCCGACATGTTTCGTGGGCCTACTATATTAAAACTATCAATACGATCTTTATATTATAGGTTTAATATTTATAGACTTTAGGCTTTTCTTTTTTTCGATCTTGTGGAAGATACTTTTACGAAAATGGAGTTTGATGATTTCACTCAGTATTTAGTAGATGCGTTAGATCGGGCAGAATTAGAATGGAGACATAAACGATGTTTATCGTGTAGTAGCGATGACTCATTGGTTCTAAGAAATGTACGGAAAAGAAAACATACGCGGTTTCTAGATAGCGCTGTGACCGACAAAGTGCCCGACTCGGCCCACTGAAATAAAATCTACCAGTTCACGCCAAGGCGGGCACGGGTGACCGGTACCAATCAATTTCTCTTGCGGAAATAAATAAAAACACATCTTCTTTACCCAAAACATTGAAATAAATTTAAATTAGTCCAAAAAAACACAAAACAAAAAATTACAAGAAATGTTTTGTCAAAAAGTTGAATGGCGGTTAATGTGTTAATTCCTGCACGTCAGATTTTACAAACGATGGATTGAGTTGAAACTTTTTCTAAATGTTTAACATTGGTACAAACTAATATATTTGAATATTGGTTACGTTCAGAGTTAAAGAAGTATTAAGGGGAAAATTTATTAATACATTTTTCACCTTAATGCTTAATAATCTGTTAATTAACAGATATGAGGAGTTGAGGGATTTTCGTACATTTTCTTAAATATCTCTTGAACGATTCGAATTTCGTGGTGAGTTGACCAGAACAATCGAGGTTTACTAAATTCCTTACAAGAACGGTTCTGAAAAAAAATGTTCGATGGATCTATTTCAAGCTGAGAAATAAACGCTTAAAACATCGATATTGGATAAGTTTTCTGTGCATATTGGCGCTTTTTCTTACTAATTTTTTTGGAGTAGGTGTTTAATTTTAAATATTTGTTTGTTTATTTTTAAAACAATTACCTATATCTATTCCAAGTTTTCCAAATGACACTACGGATAAGAACTTATGTAAAAGCGCTAAGATGACGCAGTTCCTGCGAGTCAACTTTTTAGAATATTATTTCGCAATCAATACGGAGTTTCTGATACATATTAAATTATCACATCGAAATAAATACAAACTGAAAGAAAAAAAGTGAAAAAAAAAAAAGAATTTATACACACGCAAACATCTCATACACATTTTATATCTCATACATAAAAGACCAATTATAAAACTCATTCATATGATATTTCTAAATTTCCTATAAATCAGCTGTCTGCCTTCTGGATCCCGGCTCCCATGAAAGACGAGGACAAGAACTAAACCAGATCCCATGCAACACGCACACGGAAGCCATCTTCCACATTATGGTGATTAGGTCCGGAGAGGAGGGAGGGAAGTGGAGGATTACAAAACAAAAAAACAACAAACAGGTTCTCAAACGAATAGAAACAGGTTTTCGAAACAAGGTTTTCATTTAGAGAATAGCATTTAACTATCCTTCTAATATTATAGTAATTAAAATAATTTAGGCATTATTTAGCGCCTGCATAAAAATTAAAGGGAAAAAGGCCTGGCTCACAGGAACCGTGTCAAAGTCGTGTGTTTCCAAATGTTTATGCCTACCATGATTAGGAGCGCATAGTTAGCAACTCTTGCTTCGTGGACATTTTGCTTTTATACTAAGGATAGGCCACATATGTCATATATACAAAATGACTATAACTGAAATAGCAACATATCATATGGAACGAACATTAACATATTCTAACTGAGTGCCTTCATAAAACGAACTTGGTTATACCAATAGACATAAATGATTTACTGACAGTAGTCGCAATTTTGTGTATAATAAGATAGTGACCGTATATGTATATATATATATACATATATATATGTATATATATATATATATATATATATATATATATATATATATATATGTATATATATATATATATATACATATATATATATATATATATATATTATTTATTCTTATAGATGACCCAAAATATCAAAATTCTTTTTTATCCTAGGAGGCATGGGGTCATTAAAGCAGTCTTCCTTTATTACACCACTTTATTTATTGGGCCCGACATGTTTCGTGCATCTTTTCTTCGCACCTCTTCAGGGGCACTTCTACAACAAAAAATAATTTTTTGCACATCCACACAAACCTTTTTTCTACTATATTAAAACTATCAATACGATCTTTGAACTGTTCCACAAAAGGCATTAAAACATTATCATGCTCATTAAATGTTACTTCTACCCTAAATATTGCAATAATTATAGCTAAATTACATATTTTTTATAAAAGGTGTTGAGTCCTACCTTGCAAGGAAGTCCTCCCGTTACCGAGGGAGTACTTGGTAACGAAGTGCCCCTGAAGAGGTGCGAAGAAAAGATGCACGAAACATGTCGGGCCCAATAAATAAAGTGGTGTAATAAAGGAAGACTGCTTTAATGACCCCATGCCTCCTAGGATAAAAAAGAATTTTGATATTTTGGGTCATCTATAAGAATAAATAATATATATATATATATATATATATATATATATATGTATATATATATATATACATATATATATATATATATATATATATATATATATATATACATATATATATATATATACATATATATATGTATATATATATATATATATACATATACGGTCACTATCTTATTATACACAAAATTGCGACTACTGTCAGTAAATCATTTATGTCTATTGGTATAACCAAGTTCGTTTTATGAAGGCACTCAGTTAGAATGTGTTAATGTTCGTTCCATATGATATGTTGCTATTTCAGTTATAGTCATTTTGTATATATGACATATGTGGCCTATCCTTAGTATAAAAGCAAAATGTCCACGAAGCAAGAGTTGCTAACTATGCGCTCCTAATCATGGTAGGCATAAACATTTGGAAACACACGACTTTGACACGGTTCCTGTGAGCCAGGCCTTTTTCCCTTTAATTTTTATGCAGGCGCTAAATAATGCCTAAATTATTTTAATTACTATAATATTAGAAGGATAGTTAAATGCTATTCTCTAAATGAAAACCTTGTTTCGAAAACCTGTTTCTATTCGTTTGAGAACCTGTTTGTTGTTTTTTTGTTTTGTAATCCTCCACTTCCCTCCCTCCTCTCCGGACCTAATCACCATAATGTGGAAGATGGCTTCCGTGTGCGTGTTGCATGGGATCTGGTTTAGTTCTTGTCCTCGTCTTTCATGGGAGCCGGGATCCAGAAGGCAGACAGCTGATTTATAGGAAATTTAGAAATATCATATGAATGAGTTTTATAATTGGTCTTTTATGTATGAGATATAAAATGTGTATGAGATGTTTGCGTGTGTATAAATTCTTTTTTTTTTTTTCACTTTTTTTCTTTCAGTTTGTATTTATTTCGATGTGATAATTTAATATGTATCAGAAACTCCGTATTGATTGTGAAATAATATTCTAAAAAGTTGACTCGCAGGAACTGCGTCATCTTAGCGCTTTTACATAAGTTCTTATCCGTAGTGTCATTTGGAAAACTTGGAATAGATATAGGTAATTGTTTTAAAAATAAACAAACAAATATTTAAAATTAAACACCTACTCCAAAAAAATTAGTAAGAAAAAGCGCCAATATGGACAGAAAACTTATCCAATATCGATGTTTTAAGCGTTTATTTCTCAGCTTGAAATAGATCCATCGAACATTTTTTTTCAGAACCGTTCTTGTAAGGAATTTAGTAAACCTCGATTGTTCTGGTCAACTCACCACGAAATTCTAATCGTTCAAGAGATATTTAAGAAAATGTACGAAAATCCCTCATCTCCTCATATCTGTTAATTAACAGATTATTAAGCATTAAGGTGAAAAATGTATTAATAAATTTTCCCCTTAATACTTCTTTAACTCTGAACGTAACCAATATTCAAATATATTAGTTTGTACCAATGTTAAACATTTAGAAAAAGTTTCAACTCAATCCATCGTTTGTAAAATCTGACGTGCAGGAATTAACACATTAACCGCCATTCAACTTTTTGACAAAACATTTCTTGTAATTTTTTGTTTTGTGTTTTTTTGGACTAATTTAAATTTATTTCAATGCTTTGGGTAAAGAAGATGTGTTTTTATTTATTTCCGCAAGAGAAATTGATTGGTACCGGTCACCCGTGCCCGCCTTGGCGTGAACTGGTAGATTTTATTTCAGTGGGCCGAGTCGGGCACTTTGTCGGTCACAGCGCTATCTAGAAACCGCGTATGTTTTCTTTTCCGTACATTTCTTAGAATCAATGAGTCATCGCTACTACACGATAAACATCGTTTATGTCTCCATTCTAATTCTGCCCGATCTAACGCATCTACTAAATACTGAGTGAAATCATCAAACTCCATTTTCGTAAAAGTATCTTCCACAAGATCGAAAAAAAGAAAAGCCTAAAGTCTATAAATATTAAACCTATAAAATGTCAAAACTATATCAAACAAACAAGACTCCCAACAAACGCGAAATGGTAATAGATAATGGTCAAAAATAGAACGATAAGAGTGTCAACATTTTGTCCTGAATATAAACGTCAGACACACTTTTTTTGACGTGTTTCCATAGAGAACATCGTCTCTGAATGGTTTTATATTTCAATTATTTGAAATTCAATTATTTCGTTTTTTTACTAATCATGCACGTTTAAAACTATAATGTAATTTCATAGATCTTTTTTTCTTATTTTTATTTTATTTCTATCTTATACATTATAAGCTACCCAAAAGTCATAGAGTTGAAATTTCCGAAAACCAACATACTTGGCAGTTCCGTTGGACGGGCCGGTCACCGCTCAGCAGTAGAATACGAAGTATTTGTGCCCGGCAATGATCTGTAGTTGGGTTGAGAAAGGGCCGTTTTGCCGATCACGGGTGACCCCCACGGCCCCATGAAATATATCACTGCCGGTCACCGGTGACCCCCACGGCCTCATGAAATATATCACTGCCGGTCACCGGTGACCCCCACGGCCTCATGAAATATATCACTGCCGGTCACCGGTGACCCCCATGGCGGTTAACGTGTTAAGTCGTCTCAGAGTATTAGCCAAATAATTTTAGTGCTTGTAAAAAGCTGAAAAACATTTATCGTAGAATGTAACACAACCAAAACTCCACTACACAGAAAATACTCAATTTTTTTTTTTCGTTTCGCCATCAATTTTCTAAAATAATATAGTGCTTAGTTCCGAGCCTCTTAATTTTGATCAGGAAATGTATGAACATTTACAGATGTATTTATATAAATTATTCATAACAATATTGAATTTTAATTTTAAATTATGCTGACACTTGGAAGAAATAATATAAATAAAAGTCCGTCACGCAGGAGCTGCATAACTAAGCACTTTCCTCAGAATTTGGGTAGTGTAGACTGCTTTCCAGAACAATTTGCTTAAAATATCCTACATAAATAAAATAAAAACATGAATAGTTCTCTTTTAATTTTGTAATGAGTAACTGATCAATTATTAATTTGCTTCCTGAGTTATGTTTACACATGGTACCTACTACACTACGTAATAAATACAAAAAACCTCGTATTATCGTATTTTGATCTAACGCAGGAACCGGATACAGTCCCTCTAGCGCTCCTTGCGGCGCCTTTGTGAACCTATATCTGGCTGGCTTTTCTATTAAAATATATTACAAAGTAAACCCCCCTTTCCGATTGACCGATTCAGCTCATTTTTACAACACTTCTTTCTCATGAGTTACCCACGACGTATACCGCGTTTCGTTACAATACAGCAGAAATTACGACCAGTATGAGTATATTAGTAATTTGGGTCCGGAGTAAACCCCCCCCCTCCTAATGAACCGATTTAGTTTATTTTTACAACACATATTTACCTGTAGATTACCACTACGAATACCGAGTTTCGTCGAAATATACACAAAATCACGGTTGGTAGTGGCGAATTGGTATTGTGGGTCTGGAGTAAACCCCCCCCCCTCCTAATGAACCGATTTAGTTTATTTTTACAACACATATTTACCTGTAGATTACCACTATGAATACCGAGTTTCGACGAAATATACCTAAAATCACGGCTGGTAGTGGCGAATTGGTATTGTCGGTCCGGAGTAAACCCCCCCCCCCTCCTCATGAACCGATTTAGTTCATTTTTATATCTCACTTTTCTCTCTATATTTCCACTACGAATACCAAGTTTTGTTGAAATATAACAAATATTACGGCTGAAATGGTCAAATTAGTGTTTTGGGTTCGGGGTAAACCCCCCCTTCCGGTGGACCGATTTTGGTGTTTAACGAACTCGTTCAATCGTTTGCTAATTGAATGCTATATACCAAGTTTCGTGACGAAAAAACAAAAACTCTGGCCGCTATCGTGTTAACAGACATATATATATATATATATATATATATATATATATATATATATATATATATATATATATGCATATATATATATATATATATATATATAGATATATATAAATTTTAACGGGGGTCATTTTCGGTGTCTACTAGGTAGGATCGATAAAGATTTGAAGAAATGTTTCAAAAATTCCGTCATGAGTCCAACCTCAATAGCTACTTTCCTTCGGAGGAAAGTGCTAAAACGCGAAGAAACCTAAAATGAATAACGCTTAAATGTTTAAGAGCAGAAGATGCTTTGATCTCATCACTAACAAAAACTATCAACACATAACTTTTTTTTTTTTTACGCCGCTTCAGGGTGCAGCGAGGAATTTTCCCAACGAGCCGTGAGATGAGAAAATTCCTGCCGCCGGTGGGCGGTGGGGATCGAACCCACCATCTCCCGCTTAGGAATCTAAGGTGCTAGCCACTAGACCACGGGAGACCCCATCAACACTTAATATATGTATTTGTATATATAATGACAAAGTTTTCGAATATCAATTTTAATCATTACTGCATACTACTTCTATTAATAAAGAGTTAATTCGTCCTTCATGCAGTAGGAGTAATTATAAGTCGAACTAACCTATGAAAATAAGATTGCTGGATTGATGTCTCAAGGATATTGAGCAATAAATGAATGAGGGCAAATAAAAAGTTAATTACATGCAATACTAATGCATTCATTAAATGATTCATTACCGAACGGGAGAATGCATTTGAAGTCTGGTGCAATGGAAAATACCAAGAATATTTATTTATATTTCACTCGATTGTAATCAATTAATCGAATTTTCGACGTATAGATTTTAATATTTTTACGGCCTATAATTTTTTAAGTGGTTTAGACATTCGGTGAATAAAAATATTAATGAAAAATATTAATAAAACCTTCTAAAAATTATTAATTTAAATGTTTATAAATATTAATGAGAAACTTTATTTACAGACACTGGAGTCACTTTAGGAATTAGCTTTAAGAATCACTCACACTGGAGAATATCAAAATAATAATAACACATTTTTATATTATAAAGAAATTTGTATATTCTGGAGATAATGCCACTAATTATAATTTATATAATTATCTGCAAAATACAACACCATACAATCTTCCTTTCTTTGAGATATAATTTTATATTTTTCAGGAAAGACTAAAACCTAACAATACTAATTGGACTAGGTATATATATTTTTATACAGGGTGCCCCCTCTTAAAAGACTTCGTAAATCAATGGAGAATCGAAAAACTGAGTCAAAAACTTCTTTGGCGATTTTCTCGCTTTCGCTTCGTTTTCGAGAGACAAAAACCGTGTTTTTTTTTTGTTTTTTTTGACAAATCCCGATTGATATTGGACATTTTGTTCCATAGAGAGTTAGACATTTTTGGTTCCGGCGGTCCGTCTGCGCGTAGAACGCAAAAACTAGAAAAAATATTCTCGGTTCACTTATTTTTATTTTATTTAAATAAAATTTAAAATATCAGGTAGATATAAATATTATTGTTCGTTAATTTATAGTCTCTATTGATTGGTTACTAATTTGTACAGAAATTCGAATTTTTTTTACACAATTCAAAAACAAAAAAAAAAAGAAGAAGAAAAGTGAACCTAAATTATTTGTTTCAGTTTTTGTTTGCGTTCTACGCGCAGACGGTTGGTCAGATCAAAAAATGTCTAACTCTCTATAGAACATAATGTCCATCCGATGGGTTAAAGACAATTATCTTGTCATAAAATGTTCAAGCTAAGACGCTGGACTTTGTTTCGTCTTAAAGATAATTTAATAAGCTACAACTTTTGTATTGAGGTATTATTTCGTAAAACGCTTCGTTTAGGCGATAGATCGGGATTTGTCCAAAAAACACGTTTTTTGCCAAAGGACTTTTTGACTTAGTTTTTCGATTCTCCGTCGATATACGAAGTCTGTCAGTTTAAGACTGGGGCACCCTGTATATATCCACAAGATAATTGTATAATTATTCATTACACCAATTGAATACAATAATATCGTTTAAACAAATAACAAATGAATATTTAAAAAAGTGGTTTATAGAGTTTACAAGAAAGGAGGATTTTTTCCACTTATTTTGTTTTCTGTCTTCGCCTGTGAAATTATATCTTGTACAAGATTAATTCGTGATACTTTTATGTGTTATTATTTAAATTATTTTATCGTTTTTTACCGTCTTGATTTATGTATCGCCATTTATTGATAATAACAAGTGGAAGGAAAATTGTGAGAACGACAAAGAGAGAATTTACTGGTTGCTTAAATCCATTGGAAAAACTGTAAAAGTTATTTGCAGCTTTACATGAATGTTTGACTTTAATAGCTAATTAGCATAATATAACAGCAAAATTCTCAATCAACGCCATTCAAGCAGGATTTCATTGCAACTGCTAAATATTTATATCTCCTCTGGAAATCCCCCAAGTTAATCCTGACTGCAGGAAAATAACTGATGCTATCTCTGGCACTAACTATAGTGCACCCACGTGCATACAAGGAAGTCGGTGGGGTTTTGCAATGCATCCAAAGCAGGAAAGAATGTTTACATAGAATACTTAAGGAGTGCCAATATTATTTCTTTATAAAGCCACGTAGTGATAATAATATGGCGTAATTTAAATTGGAGTTCTTAGAAATTACCAGAACAAACAAGCAAGAAACAAGCAAGAAACGGCCTTGTCTAAAAGCATGAATCGAGAAACATTTAATTAGTTGATTTGTCGTAATAACATGTTTGGCGCAGACGAAATGTTTTGCAACTTTGTTGTGTTAAAGAATACTTGGAGATGAAAATTAATACTGATTTTCAACATAATTGTGCATTCTTCCCATTTGAATAGATCCATGCAAATGGGGCTTCAGCCCAAAATCAGTAGATTTGAGAAAATTAAGCCCTTTCTGCGTGGAAAAATAAAAGTAGGACTATGTTTCTAAGGCAACTGAGTATTGGACTGAAGTACTTTTAACAGAAAAGTGAGTATTATGGCGTGAGCACTTAACACTCCGAGCCAAAGATCGTGCCGATTCCCTCTATGGGGTGGTGGCTTTTCTGTAGAAAAAAGAAAAGGCATCAGCCCTATCCTGGCTAGAAAAGGATGGTGACCTATAGATAACCCGTCCAAAAATTCTTAGTTAATAATAATGGACGTTAAAATAAAACCTTTCATACAAACCTTCAGAGACAACGAATACATCACTAACTCATGTTGGGAAAAAATGAATTGAAGTCCTTTTTGTATGGATGGATTCATATGTCGAAAAGGCTACAGATATCACAGGCGAAAAAAAAATCCATCATGCAGGAGCTGCATAACTAAGCACATTCCTCAGAATTTGGATAGTGTAGACTGCATTCTTGAATAATTTGCTTACATAAACTATAAAAATAACACAAAAACATATATAGCTTATTAATTTTTTAATGAATTTCCTTCCTGAGTTTTGTGTATGCGTGGAACTACATTACTTAATGAATACTCAAAAACGTCACATTTTCGTCTATTGAACTTATGATGAATAATAAAAGCGTACCCATGTAAAAAAAGTATTAAGAGTAACCCCTCCCCTTCTAATGAACCAATTTATTTAATTTTTACAACACATTTTTCTATTTAGATGACCACAAAAAATACCGTGATTTGTTTCAATTCAACTACTAGGAAAGCACTAATACCAATACGTTTCTCATTTCTTATTTAGTTTTTCTATAATACTCATTTTACTGTTAAATGCAATCAAAAACAACAACCAATTAAAAAGTTTAGTAAACAGAGACAAAAATTCCTTGAAAATAACCAAATTAACAATTTTAAAGTTTTGAATACTTATTTCTCCAATTACCATCCCCCAATCTAAAATTACATGAGGAACTTTTTTTTACTATTTAGTAAGCTTTCGAATAGCCACATTCCACTTACCACGATTTCGAGATAATTTAGATAATATAAAAAGATCCATAAGCTATTCATGACTATTAATACAAATATTTTTCTAATAATTTCTTACCTGCAAAGGCAACCAAAATTTAAATATCTTAGACTAGATGAATATCAAACAATTGGAACAAGTTTCAACTGAATCAATCCTTTCTGAATACCCAAACTGAAAATTAGTTTGGAAATGTTTTTGTATGATTGTTTCTCGTAAACGGTTTCAGATATCCCTTTAAAAATGATACCATTTTTTCCCCTACGTTTAGGAATACATAAAACATATACCTACCAGCATTTGAATTCAAAAACGTAAGCGTTACGATTTTTTTCGCGCGAATTTCGCTCCCAGATCCATGTTCCGGTGAACGGATTCTGCTGGTTAACGAACTTGACTTTTTAAATTAGACGAAAGATATCTGTACTAAATTTCATTTAAATCTGACCATTTTGGAGCCGGTTTTTGATCAAATCAATTTCCTCATGGTCACCTGACTGCTACTTTTGGTCTTCCTCCATGCATTCATTGCTGAAGAAGCCTGCCAAAGACCATGCTGAAACGTTTAAAATATAGATATTTCCCAAATATCTGTCTTTATTACCTGAATCCCACCTATTCCTTGACTTCTTGGTTATTATTTTTAAAGAGCATCTGCACCTCATTTAAAATAATAATTAGAACAACAATTATTCAAAAGCTAACGAGCATAGCCACGTCGAATGCACCGGCTCCTGTTGATCACTGAAGTTAAGCAATGTCGGGTGTGGACAGTTACTGAATAGGTGACCGACCACGTGATGTGGGCATTACAAAAGGGTGGAAACCTGCAGATAGCCCGGCGTTCATAGCCCAATTGTAGATACGTCGTTAAAAAAAAAAAAACAACAACAAAAAAACAGAATTATTCCAAGACGTTTATCTGGTCCCTATGAATTCTCCATATTCCACAGTTATAGAATTTAAATGAGACGAACAATGTAATGACTGCATTATATTCGAATGTAAGAGTTGATTATTAAACTGGCTCTGTATACGAACTAACAGCTGAGTAATCAAATGCACCAGCCATTGTTTGCAGATAGACTGTAATGTAGTATGGATCTATTGTTGTTCTTGTGATTTAACAGGGAAATTATTGTATTATTCAGTTACAAACTAACGCTAGCTTTTAATTTATACTCTTGTCCACTTTATTTAGTTTAAGATGTTATTTATTTATAAAACCCCAAGAAGAAGAGCCGTTCAAAGTTTAAAGGAAACTATAAAAGAAAGCAGAAATTCGAACTATTATGTACTAATTTCTCCGACTGAAATCCTGGTATCCAAAATTTCACGAGAATCCTTTTGGTAGAACATTTCGTCAGCTTTCGAATGTATATATATTTTTCACTTATTCTTGTTTGTTTTTATGTCAGGAGGTCGATAAAGCAGAACACCTTTTATTCTGTTTAACTACTTTATTTGCTATATTTTGCCCGACATGTTTTGTGCCTTTGTGTTGCACCTCTTCAGGGGCTTTCCTTATAGTCATAAAATATAGCAAATAATGTAGTTGAGCAGAAAGAAAAGTGTCGACTGCTTTATCTATCCCCTTCCATAAAAAAAAAAAACAATTAAAAAATATATACCTATATCGGGTCATCATTCAGAAGAATTAATAAATATATATATATATATATATATATATATATATATATATATATATATAAATTTTTGATGTTTTCCGGTAGTGGGGTTGCTTAATTCCAAAAGGTAAAACCAAATTCATCTTCCTACAAATTTTTTTTATTTTACACTGGGCCATTCAACACAAATGTGCCAATCAGGTGTTTCGTGCAGTAATAGATGTTACTAGGATTGGGTTCTGGCTAGTCATATATATATATATATATATATATATATATATATATATATATATATATATATATATATATATATATACAAGAAAATCGGACCTGTAACAGGCCACAAGGACACAGAGGGACAGATACTGTAGAGGTATCTGATTCTTGATACCTGAGCCTAGGGACAGTCTGGGATCCCGACTCCGACAGTCGAAAGCCGACATTGGAAGATAAAATCATTAGTTTGTGTCCAAGTTTCAAATTTGGGCCTCTAGAACATGAGTCTAGTGCTCTAGCACAAAGGTAATCTTGCCCCCTAAAAAAGTTTGTTAAATTCGACAACTTTTTTGATATTCGGCTGTTTGCAGAATTTCTTTTGGAATAGTGGCGATCCACAAACATTTGTTGCTAACTAGACTTTTTTTAAAATTATTAATATTGTCGTTACAAATGCAAAGTATCGAATGTGAAAATCACCACTTTTCAGAGTGGAAACGCATTTATTCATAACTTTTTTTTTGGACAGTCAAATATTCGGCAGATTTGACCTTTTGATAGTGAAATACTTTCCCTTTAATAGAGTGATCTAAGATTCAAGAATTTGCCGTACATAAGTCCAACAGAAATTAGTAAAGAGTGACAATGAAAGATGCATTTTTCCACATTCTTTAGTTTGAATTTGTATACACGATATAAACTCTTTAAACTGTTGTAGCGGGTTAAAAAAGACAGTTGTAAACTTTAACAGTGCATTTATCTGAAAGAAAATTGAATACGCATTTCAAAAAGTAATTAAACTTTAAACAATTATGTTTTCAGGCAGAGATAATTAGATTCTTCCTGATGATTAGATAGTTAGCCGTCGAGGTGATAAGTACAGATGGAATGGTTGGGATTCGGCTAAATAAACCTCAATATGATTTTGTTTTAAAAAAATCTATATTTCGGACGTTTCGGCTACTCATTGGTAGCCTTCGTCAGCTAAAATGACACAAAAAAAGAAAATTAATACAGAAACAAACAAGAAAAATTTATAATTGTGATAGGTAACAGAACTATAGATACAGTTTAACTTATAACAGAACATATCGTCTTAAAATTCTTAGACTGAGTAGAGTGAAAAAAAAAAAAAAAAAAAAAAGAAAATAGGTACAGTAATTGATTTTAATAGTAATTAGTAACAATAATTGATTTTACAAAGAAATAAGAGAACTATATACCAATGACAAATATAGTAGCTAATAGTAACATTAATTAATTTTACAAAGAAAAGATACTACATACCAATGGAAATGCCGAGCGGCAGAGGAAGACCAAGGTTGGCAATTAAGTAACCATTGTGAAAGTGTCTAAGGAAAAAAGGAATCTGCAGGGGTATATGTAACTGGAAACAGCAAGAGGTGGGGGAAAACGGGCGGTAGGATCAAACAGATGTTTATGACATTTTATGACAGGAAAGGAGAAAAAGGTGTTAATGGAAGGATACCCAAGGGGCAAGGTAAAAATCTAGGTAGGTGGTCGGGCGAGTATTTGGAAAATATTAGCGTACATAGGAGAAATGCCTTGTTGGTCAGTTTTGTAATTTATATTGTTTTTGTTTAAGTTTATGTGTACACATTCCGAGATCTGTAGTCTTTTTTTGTTACGTTGTGTAGAAAGAATTTTCGTGTCGTCGAAGTTAAAAGTGTGTTTTTGTGTAATGGCGTGTTTTGCAAGTGCAGATTTATCTATTTCTTTATTAGTGATGGTTCGTTTATGTTGTGTAATACGTGAGTGAATGTCATTTATGGTTTCTCCTATGTATACACCATTACAGGAAGGGGTTTGGCAAGGGACTTGGTAAACAACTCGGGTGGTATGTTCAAAAGGGATGGGATCTTTGAGTTTGGTGTAGAGGGTTTTGAGTTTGTTGGTAGTTTTCAAACCAAAGTTTAGGGAAGGGTAGGATTTTTTAATTGTCTTTGTAAGTTTATCAGTCAGTCCAGGTGTAAATGGTAGAGATCGGAACATTTGGGAACTGGGAGTTAGGGAAGAATTGGGAGAGATAGTGCTGGAAGGTTGGGATTTTACTTTTTTAACAAGGGATTTTATGAGGTTGGGGGGAAATTGGTTGCGTGCCAATATATCTGAGGCGATATTAATATTTTTATTGTGGAAGGAAGCATGGGATAGGGAGAGGACTCGGCGGAGGAGATTTCTGGCTACATTAATCTTGAGGTGGTAAGGATGGGATGAATGAAAATTAAGTAACCGTCCCGAGTATGTGGGTTTTGTGTACCAGTCAGTAATAATAGTACCGTCAGTCTGTCTAATTAGTAAGATGTCCAAGTATGGGAGCTGTCTGTCCTGTTCTATTTCGACTGTAAATTGAAGCCTAGGGTAAAAGGAATTGAAACAGGTAAGTATGTCAGTTAGTCTGTTTGGGTTAATCATCAGCAAAAGATCGTCTACGTATTTGCAGATGAATGAGATGTCATGGGGAAACTGTGGGACGAGGGAGTTGAGAAGATCGTTTAGAAGGATTGAGGATAAATCGGGTGCAAGACAGTTGCCCATGGCTAGACCTTCAATTTGTTTATAGAATTTCCCATCATATTTAAAAAAACCGCTGTTAACACAAAGTTTTAGACTTTCTATAAACAGATCAAAGGATAGAGGGCTATGGAGGTGGAGGGTGGGCCAATGGTTTCCGATAATTTCTAGCGTTTTGGCTAGTGGGACGTTAGTGAATAAGGATGTGGCATCAATGGAAACTAAAATGTGGCCGTGAGGAATGGTTAGGTTGGATAATTTAGAAATTAGGTCAAAAGAATTTTTTATATCATAGGGATTATTATGGCTAAGTATTTGTAATGAGGGAAGAAGAAATTTACTGAGGCTGGAAGAGGGAGAATCTATATTGGCAATGATGGGACGAAGGGGATTACCAGGTTTGTGGATTTTGGGGAGGCCATAGGCACGCGGTGGGAGGGAATTGTGGGAAATTAAGAAGGGAAATTAAGAAGGACTCTTCTAACGAAATCGACAAATCCACTAAGTCCTTCTTAATTTCCCACAATTCCCTCCCACCGCGTGCCTATGGCCTCCCCAAAATCCACAAACCTGGTAATCCCCTTCGTCCCATCATTGCCAATATAGATTCTCCCTCTTCCAGCCTCAGTAAATTTCTTCTTCCCTCATTACAAATACTTAGCCATAATAATCCCTATGATATAAAAAATTCTTTTGACCTAATTTCTAAATTATCCAACCTAACCATTCCCCACGGCCACATTTTAGTTTCCATTGATGCCACATCCTTATTCACTAACGTCCCACTAGCCAAAACGCTAGAAATTATCGAAAACCATTGGCCCACCCTCCACCTCCATAGCCCTCTATCCTTTGATCTGTTTATAGAAAGTCTAAAACTTTGTGTTAACAGCGGTTTTTTTAAATATGATGGGAAATTCTATAAACAAATTGAAGGTCTAGCCATGGGCAACTGTCTTGCACCCGATTTATCCTCAATCCTTCTCAACGATCTTCTCAACTCCCTCGTCCCACAGTTTCCCCATGACATCTCATTCATCTGCAAATACGTAGACGATCTTTTGCTGATGATTAACCCAAACAGACTAACTGACATACTTACCTGTTTCAATTCCTTTTACCCTAGGCTTCAATTTACAGTCGAAATAGAACAGGACAGACAGCTCCCATACTTGGACATCTTACTAATTAGACAGACTGACGGTACTATTATTACTGACTGGTACACAAAACCCACATACTCGGGACGGTTACTTAATTTTCATTCATCCCATCCTTACCACCTCAAGATTAATGTAGCCAGAAATCTCCTCCGCCGAGTCCTCTCCCTATCCCATGCTTCCTTCCACAATAAAAATATTAATATCGCCTCAGATATATTGGCACGCAACCAATTTCCCCCCAACCTCATAAAATCCCTTGTTAAAAAAGTAAAATCCCAACCTTCCAGCACTATCTCTCCCAATTCTTCCCTAACTCCCAGTTCCCAAATGTTCCGATCTCTACCATTTACACCTGGACTGACTGATAAACTTACAAAGACAATTAAAAAATCCTACCCTTCCCTAAACTTTGGTTTGAAAACTACCAACAAACTCAAAACCCTCTGCACCAAACTCAAAGATCCCATCCCTTTTGAACATACCACCCGAGTTGT
The DNA here is from genome assembly GCA_946811695.1 of Gonocerus acuteangulatus. Taxonomy (NCBI): domain Eukaryota; kingdom Metazoa; phylum Arthropoda; class Insecta; order Hemiptera; family Coreidae; genus Gonocerus; species Gonocerus acuteangulatus. The sequence goes on from OX328127.1 coordinate 30,549,893, forward strand.
TTACCAAGTCCCTTGCCAAACCCCTTCCTGTAATGGTGTATACATAGGAGAAACCATAAATGACATTCACTCACGTATTACACAACATAAACGAACCATCACTAATAAAGAAATAGATAAATCTGCACTTGCAAAACACGCCATTACACAAAAACACACTTTTAACTTCGACGACACGAAAATTCTTTCTACACAACGTAACAAAAAAAGACTACAGATCTCGGAATGTGTACACATAAACTTAAACAAAAACAATATAAATTACAAAACTGACCAACAAGGCATTTCTCCTATGTACGCTAATATTTTCCAAATACTCGCCCGACCACCTACCTAGATTTTTACCTTGCCCCTTGGGTATCCTTCCATTAACACCTTTTTCTCCTTTCCTGTCATAAAATGTCATAAACATCTGTTTGATCCTACCGCCCGTTTTCCCCCACCTCTTGCTGTTTCCAGTTACATATACCCCTGCAGATTCCTTTTTTCCTTAGACACTTTCACAATGGTTACTTAATTGCCAACCTTGGTCTTCCTCTGCCGCTCGGCATTTCCATTGGTATGTAGTATCTTTTCTTTGTAAAATTAATTAATGTTACTATTAGCTACTATATTTGTCATTGGTATATAGTTCTCTTATTTCTTTGTAAAATCAATTATTGTTACTAATTACTATTAAAATCAATTACTGTACCTATTTTCTTTTTTTTTTTTTTTCACTCTACTCAGTCTAAGAATTTTAAGACGATATGTTCTGTTATAAGTTAAACTGTATCTATAGTTCTGTTACCTATCACAATTATAAATTTTTCTTGTTTGTTTCTGTATTAATTTTCTTTTTTTGTGTCATTTTAGCTGACGAAGGCTACCAATGAGTAGCCGAAACGTCCGAAATATAGATTTTTTTAAAACAAAATCATATTGAGGTTTATTTAGCCGAATCCCAACCATTCCATCTGTACTTAGATTCTTCCGACAAAAACACGGGTTTTCCTAAATAACCTTTTGAACGGTATATTTCTGTCGCAGAATGAAGTAGAAACGTGCGTTTGGCAGCGTTTAACTACAGTTTAGTGCTTCTTTACCGCGTTGAGTTTTGGGTTCTGAAACTTTGCAATTTCTCGATGGCACACTCGTTTCCTCATAACAACAAAAATATAACAAATACGTGCATGCTAATATATATAAACATCATTGGGAGTTAATTATTCTGAATTATTTATGTTTAAGATTTTCATTCCTCGACCTTAGCTATCCTATAGTAGCAATCTCATCTCCTGACCCCACGAGAGGCCCGGGGCTGTACGTACAAGGGCCGTCAGTAGCCTGGATATTCGCTCATTGTCATGCGAGAGAATTGATTATAGAAGGAGAGAATGTCTGTACTATAATAATGAGGCAATAATCTATTAACGGGGTAATTTCATTACACTCTCTTTATCGTGAGGATAGCGGTATAGGCTGCTTCTTCGAACTCCTTTATCCATTGTATGCTGGGATCACCTCCCGGCTACCGGCGCTACGCCCGTGATGTAACCACTGGTCTTTCTGTATATCATACCATGAATCGTGCACAATTTTGGGGTTTGAACATGGGCTTATATAGAAAATAATTTCGGAGGGGGCTGGGAAAATTTCGGGGGGGGGGGTGTCTAAGGTTTCCGGTGTATATGACAATTTAGATCTTGGAAGGGTTTTAGCCAACTTAAACGCTATTACACCTAAAATAGAATATGTTTTATGAACTAAATGATCTTATTTAACTTATTTTTAAGGGTTTTATGAAATTGTTACCGATCAAATCAAAATTTCGGGGAGGGGGCTGCGGCAAAAAATCAAAAAAGTCCGACTCGCAGGAACTGCGTCATCTTAGCGCGGTTACGTACATCTCGAAGAAATGCAATAGATTAGCATCACAAATCACAGCAAAAACCCTTTCAAAACAAACACTTTTTAAGTTTTAAGCGCTTATATCTCTGATTGACGTTGCCCCATCGAATATTTGAACCTTTTTTGTAGAGAATTTAGTAAGCATTCGAATGGTCACCTTCCACTTAGCACGATTTCGCAACCGTTATGGAGATATTTACGAAAAATGTATGAAAATCCGAAAACTTTTCATGTCAATTAATAAAATATTTTTTTTCGCATACTTCCTTAACTCCAAATATAGCAAAATTTTAAACATCTTAGTTGGGATTAATTTCCAAGTTGTAGAAAATATTTCAATTGAATCCCGCGATTCTAAGTACTCACAAAAATATAATGACTTACAAAAACATTGATTCCACTTTTCTCAGGAACGATTACAGATATCGCCTTAAAAATGGTTTAATTCGTTTTTCATGTTAAGATACTTATAAAACAAGTACCTGCAAGCATATGAACTCAAAAACGTAAGCGTTAAGATTTTTTTCACGCGAATTTCGCCCAAACAATATCTTTTAGTGGGCAGATTCTGCTGGTTAACGAACTTGACCTTTCAAATTAGGCGTCAGATTTTTGTACCATATTTCGTTAAAATCGGACCATTTTTGAGCTTGCTAGAGCGCGAACAGACAAGCATATACATATATATATATATATATATATATATATATATATATATATATATGTATATGCTTGTCTGTTCGTGCTCTAGCAAGCTCAAAAATGGTCCGATTTTAACGAAATATGGTACAAAAATCTGACGCCTAATTTGAAAGGTCAAGTTCGTTAACCAGCAGAATCTGCCCACTAAAAGATATTGTAATAATTTGATGATTGATAATTTGTATATATATATATATATATATATATATATACAAATTTGGGCCACCTATATTTTCGTGATCTATGGGATCTGAAACGTGAAAGTTTCTTGTCGGCACTTCCGGATTGTGTCGTGAGGTCAACCTCATAAGCGGGTTCTCCCTATGGAGATAGGGAGTAACCGCGCTAAAATCGTATGATGTTTTCTTAGGCTGCACCTACATTGGACTCGTATTTCTCCCGATCCGATCTGATATCGGTTGTCCGACAGCAGCCAACGTGAATGCCTACATTGTTCTAGACGCGTTCCGATCTAGTCACAGCTCGTCAGTGAAGTGAACTCGTAGTGAAGTGAATATGAATGATTAATTTAGGAAATACCACCATAAGCATAAAAACCTTTGATTACCTTCTTGCAGGTATAAAGAAGAAGTTGAGAGGCCAATCATCCTTCCGGAAGTATATCAGTCCCGAAAAAATTGTATTGGCACACCTACATTGGACCCTTATTTCTCCCGATCCAATATCTGTTGACTGACACCAGCTGATGTGAGTGCATACATTGGTCCCGACAAGATCACAACTTGTCAGTAATGAACTCGTAGTGAATTGAAAATGAGTGATTAGTTTAAGGAACACCACCTAATAAGCATAGAAACCTTCGATTAACTTGTTGGAGGTATATAGGAGGAGTTGAGAGGCCAATCGGATGATTTTCCTTATTCTAAACTAAAGTCTACGGAGAACTATTTTGGCCTTGCTATTTTATAATGTTGGGTTAGTTATTTGACACACAAAAATGTGTTAAAACCTCTATGTGTCGATGTTACATATTGTTTTTACTGTATTTAATTATGCTTTATGATAACTCTGTACATTTGCTACTTTTTAGCTGAAGAAGGCTGGCAATGAGCATGCCGAAACGTTCTAATCATAGGTTTGTACCAAAATGTGATTATTTTTTCCTAGACTTATCTGCATCTGATTCATAATGGACTCAGCAATTGTGAAATGAAAATTTTTATTCTTATTCCGGGACACATGTCCCATAGGAATAATTTTGAAATTACAAAATAATAAACAATTTAATATATAAACTCATAAATACTACCAGTATATAATGTACAGCTTCCCTATAAACTAGGGATTGGGTAGAACTTGCAGAGATAGAAAGTGGTGGAAGAGTCGGGATTCAAAGGTTTCTAGGTTGGTAGAATGGCGGACAAACTGAGGTAAGGAATTCCATAGCGAGGTGGCACGGGTGACGAATGATTTTTCGAATATTGCTGTTTAGTGGGAAGGAATACATATAAAGATTGGAAGAACGAGATCGGGTGTTACGAGAGCGAACAGTTGATTTAAATTTAAGGAGTTGAAAAATATAAGAAGGTCTTTGGGATTGAATTACTTGGTAAAGGACTGAGCCGAGGAAGTACTGTCGACGATAAAGAGGGAATAGCCAATTTAGCTCCTGGTAGAAATGTATTATGAGCAAATATTCGGCTGAATATTCGAAAAAGCCTGCTGTGGGCCTCTTGCCTGGGGACTAAGGGTTGGTCATGCTACAAGTATCAAATTTCACAATACAATTGAATTGTATATTGCTGTAAATAAAAGTAAATAATTTATTTTATGAGCTGAAGATGGCCGCCAAAGAGCATGCCTGAACGTCCAAAACATAGATTTTTCCTAACCAAATTCCAACTAATCATTAAATCTGATTTACATTTTAAAAACTGGTGTATGTTGACAGCCTACCACGAGAAGAAAAGCTTATACCTGTGAATCAGCTGTGGGAAGTCAGCTGTGCAACTTGTTAAGTTGGTCTTTGTATATAAACATTTTTTCTACAATATCATATTATTATTAATACTTTATGTCCCAAATGAACATTGGAAATCTGTAGGATGGTTTCCCAATGCAGTAAAAAAACTCCAAACTTTTCAAAGCATTCCACCGTAGGTAATCCTCCTTTTGGTTTTATCCTTTAAAGGTCCTGTAACTAATAATCTCCGCCCTATTAGTGAGTTGTAGCCACCGCGTACATCCCTCGTAGTTTTTTGCCCACGAACCCTCCGATTAACCACGGCCCTCCACCCCAAATAAGGGTTGATTTTTTTTCATCCTCCCGAGCACCCCTATTACAGCCTCGTCTCGTCGGCGGGTTCAAGCGTGACTTCAATTTAGATTTACGATAGCCCTTCACGACGGAAAGAAAGAACGGAACCATTTGCCATGGTGCGCTTCTAAAACTCCGCTGGGTAATTCGGCTGCAACGCTGCTTCTTGCAATGAGCGTTTTCTTCAAGTCCCCCGAAATTGATATTGTTCGTTTTATGGGATTTCGGGGTTGGGAAGAGAAATATCGTTTTACGGCCGAGAGAGAGGAGCATTTTGGGTTTTATCCGTCATGTCCACTGAAAAAAAGTCGCTCTTTGGTGAATTACAGAATGTTACAGCAATTAAAAATCAGCAAAAAATAATTTAAAAGAGTAGGACTTTCAAATATATAATTTAATGTAAATTATCGCTTTAGAATATGCTAAAAAACTAATAATAAACATAATTAATATTAAGCTTCCCTTTACTAACAACGGGAGTTTTACATTCAAATTTTCGTTATAGGCAGGAGGGGCTCACTAAAAAGATAGTTTCACAAACTTTATTTTTTCCCTTCATGTTTTGTGCGCTTTTAGTCCCTCTTCTGGAGAACATGTTATATATGCAGGCTTTCAGCCTCAACTTGAGTAGGAGAAGCTAAAAGAGCCACGTTCATTATACTCTTCAAGCTGAGGCTGTAAGTTTTTATGTTTATAGCGTGTTTTCCTGAAGAGGAACCAAAAGTTGCAAAACCTGCAGGGAAAAAATAAAGTTTGTAGAAACTATTTAGTGAAGTTTTAATTTTTTGACCTTCCACCCACAACGAAAATTAGAAAAAAAAAAACAAACATATTTCATGGATGCGAATACAAAAACTCAAAAAAGTCACAGACTTACACAAAAATACTGTAATCTTTTATAAGCCACTATAAAACCAAAAATTGCAAAAAATAGTGGTTAAAAGTAGCAAGCAAATTATGAGAAATTAACACACAACAAAAGCCAGGTAAAATGGAACGTTTCTTAGTCGAGACAAAGTGTTCTAACCAAACTTCATATTGGATACCATTCTCCATTAGGACTAGTTAGAAAGAACTGTAAAATTTGTAGATTTTGAAATACATTATGGAGTTTACAGGCTACTAGGCCTGTGAAAAAAAAAAAAAAAAAAAAAAAAAAAAAAAAAAAAAAAATAAATAAAAAAAAAAAAAATAAAAAAAAAAAAAAAAATAAAAATCTGTCCTGTAAGAGGTTGAAAGGTTCATTCATTGAGGACGCCTGAGCATAACGGACATGAAATATTATGGAAAGAAGACAATACAATTTTTTAAGAATGGCTCAATAATCTCAGAAAAATTAAAGAGGATGTAAAACAGCGGACAAGTTCAGGGCAGCCGAATAAATAAAAAAAAAAGTGATACTTACAAGAGTGCGTATTGGCCAAATTGACCGAAACACACTTATTACGAGACTTAAACCCTCCAACATGCAAAACCTGCCATGCCATACTTTTGAACACATCCTATTCTACTGCTATTTATTTAAATAAATAAAAAAGGAATCGTAATGAGCCTAAAAGAAGCACTGAAGGACATTTTTTTTTATATGGGCAATTTCAACCTCTTAGGGTTATTGTTTCCCTATTACTTATTTTGAGATTTAAAACTTTTTGAGGTGAGGATTTTAATGTAATTTATTTGATCTGGGATAATGGTTATTATAAGTTGTAAATAGAAATATTATTATGAAAACGTTACAATAAGGTTCTTCAAATGTTGTCCAGGAGATGTACATTTTTTAGAAACTCCACTACATTATTAAAATTATTGCCTTCTAAAATCTGGCTAAGCGGAAGATGAAAATACGTTTAATGGTTAGAAGTATCTGACAATGCGAACATTTAGGTGGGGGATCTTGTAGCCGTGAGTGAGTGAGTCTAGAGTGGCCTATTCGCAGTCTTAACAGTTTTTAAAACACACAGATCATAATCGATTTTTGGAAAGATATAAAATAACTAGTGTGAAGAAATTCCAGCAAACTGCAAATGCCGCTTCTTGATTAGTCGGAAAATTAAAAGAAAAAAAATCTAATTAACAGGCACCTGAAGAAGTTATTAACAAACAAAACAATAAATTGTAAACAGTAGTTAAGATCTTTAAGTAATTTTCCTTTCAACTATAGCTCCTAAGATAATGTAGTTGCAAATCTATTATTATTCAAAGGTCATACTTAATCTGCGCACATGTTCATATTTATTGCTTCTCATAAACATACTCATGATGCGTTAACGGTAATCATGCAGTTTTTCCCCCTTTTTTTAAAGGAAATCTATGAGCATTGCTCGGGTTACTATTTCCAAGGTTTATCACCGATCGCACGCTAGACTCGAAACACAAGTAGGAATACATAACAAGTCTCGAGGTGATAATAAGCGAAGCATAACCCCTCTACATGGGTGCGTGGAATCACCTACTCCAAGAGTTGCTTTCACATGATAATGAGTCTTTAAATGAACTGTTTGGGTATGCGGAACTCACAAGGACATCGGGTCTCGACCCTTGTCTTTCCTGTTTGTTCTTATCTATTTGGATACTCAGCATGGTACATGTTTCAGTTTCATTTTAAGCAGCCTTTGTTATACTTGGGGAGCTGATCAGTGCGTTCATTTTCAATTGTATTTTATTTAATAGTTATTTGCTATCACTAAAAAATTATATTTCAGCTGTCATGATTATCTAGATTAGATATTACAATTAATGATAACCAAGCTTTTAGTTGGAGAAAAGTGCTAACCTGTAGACAAAAACTCTCCAAAAAATTGTTTTAATTAAATGGAATATCATCTTTTTTTTTTTTTAATTTCATAATAATACAGTGAGACATATGTCTCGCTGTATTATTATGAACCATGTGCTCTACAGTGAACAAGGATTATTTAATAAAACAATCAATGAATGAAATTCTCAGGAATAAAAAAAAAAAAAAGGGAGAATGCAATTCTGCCCCAATAAGGGTAGGACAGACTCTACTAATACACGAATTCTTAGTGAAATACAACAATCCGGCCATATTTCAAAGAATATTTACCCGATTCAATCCAAACTTAGTGGGTCGATAAAAGCCTTAATGTGACACATTTCCTTCTAATCGGGGTGTTTCTACGTGTTCTGGGATTGACGTTATATGCAAAGAGGTTTACATTTTATTTTTATTTTGAGAAACATTTTTTGCAAGTACCTTTTGAGATAATACAATAGTCATTTATATGGAAAAGGAAGAAAAACAAGTCTTTCTTCTTTTGAAAGATTTCAATGACGTAAAAATTGGATTATCTCAAGGGGAGATATTGAATTTCAAAACGTTACATTACTTTTTCACTTACAAATTTTTAGTCTCTTCCAGACTGGGAAAAAATATTATTTTTTGTTTTCAATAATTTTCACAATATTAGGGTTTCTTGGGGTGCTGAAATATATATTTTGAATATATTTGACTTGTCACTAATAAAGAACCTCTTTACACTTAGATCGGTAGGTTGGGTGACAAACATTGCTGTGAAGTACTAATCTCGTCTAAACAGGCTGTTTGGTATTCAAATACGCCAGCCATGCTCAGTATTTGAAAATCGCGCCTTTCTATTCCCGCCACCTAGGGTCAGCTGGTATACTTCGGCTGAGCCACTCTGCTTGGGATGCTTGGTGCGGAAAGGTCCCAATTTGTGACGTCAAACAATTTGTGAATCAAACATTGACAATTACACTTGTGTTTCTTTAGTAAAACAATTCGATTAGTATAACAAATTTCGATAAGTAACGGAACTTAAAATTTCTGAAGTTTGGCTCAATTCGCTAAACTTCAGAAAGTCGTTTACGGTGGTCGTTTTACGTTTATTAAACGTATTTATGACCATTCCTGCGGATTTTTAAATGCTTTTCAACTACTGTTTTGGAGTGATATCGTTAAGTTCAGCACCTGCATCAGCTTAATACAGGAAATTAAATGCTCTTCGCTTTAGATGCGGAGCATCATCATAAATAAATAAATAAATGCTCTTAGCTGCCAAATGAGCTGTTCCATATAAAGAGTCGTCCGAAATGAGAAAGGGAGAAGACTTAGTGAATTTCTGTTTTGTTTGTGGTATTTTTGGGCGAAAGAACCCCATGGTCGTCATCGCCCTACCGTCGACAGCTACACGAATTACTCAACGCATGCTCCTGAGTTTTTTATATATATATATATATATATATATATATATATATATATATATATATATATAAAACTGGTACTCTTTTATTTATTATTATTTTTCTCATTTTATTTTTTTAGCCATTTACCTTTTCTATTGTTAGCTTTATTTTATTTATTTGTTTTTATATTTTATTTAATTTTTTTTTTTTTTTTATTTATTAAACCCGGTACTTTTTTTTTTCTTTTTTTACCTTTCCTTTGGCACATAGTCTCCCTACTTGAACATTCATATTATTGCTTTATTAATCTTAAAGTAAGCTAACAGGAAATAAAATAGTCTAATATTAAAAGTATACACTAAAAAAGTCCAAACAGCTAAAAATGGGGGGAAAAAAAACCTAAGGTAACACAAAATATCACAGCAATGAGTTAAGAGGTAACAAAAGTTAAGAGATTAAGAGGTAACAAAAGTTAAGAGTTAAGAGGTATCACAAGGAGAAAACAATAGGTTCTCCGAATAAAATACTAAGGATAGATAAATATATAGAAAAGTGAAACAAATAAATAGAGATAAAAAGACAAATAGAAAGATAAAATAAATAACTAGAACTTATGTGTACCTATCATTCAAGGATATGAAGTAAATAAAAACGTATACCTAGACTATCACAGTTATTATATATGACGATTAAGTCCAGTTATTTTTAAAAATTTGAGCACCTTATCGACTGCTGCTGAATTATTACCAAGTGCCTCTTCCATCTTTCTGGGTATTCCAAGCCGTCTTAACACCGTTGTATACTTGCGGAATTCTTCAAGGATATGTTGTATACTGAGTAGTGAATTTCTTATGTGTTTGCAGTGTCGCGTTCTTTTAGAACTATCACAAGTAGAGAAACATGTCAAAAAGAAGTCTTCGGAAAAAAAGGAAAATTATTAATTCCATGAATCGAACAAGCACATGAGGAAGTACTCCACCTCGGTTCTTATGTCACATTTGGATTTAAATCCTTCTGAGATTCATGGTGTGAGCTCATTTAGTTGTTATCCGAGCTCTATCCCAGTTATACTCGGACCATAACGAATCGCTACTCTAAAATCTAGAGCCGAAAAAGAAGAATGTAAAAGAACAAGAAATCTAGAAGAAGAAAAAAATAGTAAAAAAGTATAAATGCCCGAACTACGTCGGCATCGTAAAACTTTTAAAGATGCCCATAAACCTCCGAACTACACATCGGTGTTCCGGTTCCAGCCCGTACCGCTTTCCTTTCGGCTTTTTGGCATGTTTGTTGCTCCTAAATAATAATAAAAAAAAAAGTTGCCTTCCATCCCATATAGTTTTTCGGGATTTTGTTTAAAAAAAAAAAAAAAAAAAAAAAAAAAAAAAAAAAAAAAAAAAAAAAAAATCATGTAAGCAATTGGAAGCTACATCGCATTATTTAATGAAATCTAGTTTCTACGGGCAGGGTGAGTGCCAGTATTGGGCAAAAATCATTTAGAATAATGAATAAATATGTTATTTCATTCTGAATAGTGAATATTTTTTTATTATTCAGTCAATTCAATGAATAACGTATTTTTTTTTCATTATTGAATAACAATTATTTATTGAATGAAAAATTTTATTGAATAAAAATTATTTATTGAATGAAATTGTTAATTGAAGTTATTTATTCGAAACAATTTTTTGAATGAAATTGATTTATTTGACTGAAATTTTTCGTTAAATACAAGTGATTTATTTTAAAAATCTTTTCTAATAAAAATTAATAAGTTCATTAAACTTTTTATTACTTTTAATAAAAATTATTTATTTGAGTGATATTGTTTACTGAACCTAAAGAATTAGAGTTTGTTGTTCCACGAACTACATTATTTTAAATGTATAAAAATATGGAATGAAGAATGAAAAATAATTAATTATTCATTAAATCAATTTTTAAAAAAGTCAATGAATAACTGAATAAATGAATAAATTCTTATTCAATAAAAAACGTATTGAATAATGAGCCAACACTGTTATTCATTGAATAAAAAATAAATCAGTGGATGAATAATTTATTCAATGAATAAAATCTTATTCAATAAAAACCGTATTGAATAATGAGCCAACGCTGTTATTCATTGAATAAAAAAAATCAGTGGATGAATAATTTATTCAATGAATAAAATCTTATTCAATAAAAACCGTATTGAATAATGAGCCAACACTGTTATTCATTGAATACAAAATAAATCAGTGGATGAATAATTTATTCAATGAATAAATTCTTATGCAAAAAAAAATTATTTGAATGATTATTAAATAAAAAAAAATATTGATTAATGCCCCACTCTGGTGAGTGCTTTGGTTGGTGGCATTTCTTTGAAAAAAAATAATGCATCAACCCTATCCTGAAACCTGAAAACTTTATTACTTGTTGATAACCAGTCCCAAAACGTTAAAATTTGAATAAATCATTATCATTAACCTCTGTATAACAAGACTTTTAAGTACGAAACTCAGAAAAATTCTACAATCTAACATTCTACGTCAAAAAGCGACATACTTATCCATTTAAATTTAAAAATTTGAGGCAATTTGATTTTGTTTGGCTAATCTTTTACTATTTGTGAAAATTGTACATAATATCTAAACATAGTGGATTAAAACACTATAGCATATTCTCATATTGAGTACACAGATAAAAACTATAGCATATTCTCATATTGAGTACACAGATAAAAACTATAGCATTTTCTCATATTGAGTACTCAGATAAAAACTGTAGCATATTCTCATATTGAGTACACGGATAAAAACTATAGCATATTCTCATATTGAGTACACAGATAAAAACTGTAGCATATTCTCATATTGAGTACACGGATAAAAACTATAGCATATTCTCATATTGAGTACACAGATAAAAACTATAGCATATTCTCGTATTGAGTACACAGATAAAAACTATAGCATTTTCTCATATTGAGTACACGGATAAAAACTATAGCATATTTTAATATTGAGTACACAGATAAAAACTATAGCATATTCTCATATTGAGTACACAGATAAAAACTATAGCAAATTCTCATATTGAGTACACAAATAAAAACTATAGCATATTCTAATATTGAGTACACAGATAAAAACTATAGCATATTCTCATATTGAGTACACAGATAAAAACTATAGCATATTCTCGTATTGAGTACACAGATAAAAACTATAGCATATTCTCATATTGAGTACACAGATAAAAACTATAGCATATTCTAATATTGAGTACACAGATAAAAACTATAGCATATTCTAATATTGAGTACACAGATAAAAACTATAGCATATTCTCATATTGAGTACACAGATAAAAACTATAGCATTTTCTCATATTGAGTGCACAGATAAAAACTATAGCATATTCTCATATTGAGTACACAGATAAAAACTATAGCATATTCTCATATTGAGTACACAGATAAAAACTATAGCATATTCTCGTATTGAGTACACAGATAAAAACTGTAGCATATTCTCATATTGAGTACACGGATAAAAACTATAGCATATTCTCATATTGAGTACACAGATAAAAACTATAGCATATTCTCATATTGAGTACACAGATAAAAACTATAGCATTTTCTCATATTGAGTACACAGATAAAAACTATAGCATATTCTCATATTGAGTACACAGATAAAAACTATAGCATATTCTAATATTGAGTACACAGATAAAAACTATAGCATATTCTCATATTGAGTACACAGATATAAACTATAGCATATTCTCGTATTGAGTACACAGATAAAAACTGTAGCATATTCTCATATTGAGTACACAGATAAAAACTATAGCATATTCTCATATTGAGTACTCAGATAAAAACTATAGCATATTCTCATATTGAGTACACAGATAAAAACTATAGCATATTCTCATATTGAGTACACAGATAAAAACTGTAGCATATTCTCATATTGAGTACACGGATAAAAACTATAGCATATTCTCATATTGAGTACACACATAAAAACTATAGCATATTCTCGTATTGAGTACACAGATAAAAACTATAGCATATTCTCATATTGAGTACACAGATAAAAACTATAGCAAATTCTCATATTGAGTACACAAATAAAAACTATAGCATATTCTAATATTGAGTACACAGATAAAAACTATAGCATATTCTCATATTGAGTACACAGATAAAAACTATAGCATATTCTCGTATTGAGTACACAGATAAAAACTATAGCATATTCTCGTATTGAGTACACAGATAAAAACTGTAGCATATTCTCATATTGAGTACACAGATAAAAACTATAGCATATTCTAATATTGAGTACACAGATAAAAACTATAGCATATTCTCATATTGAGTACACAGATAAAAACTGTAGCATATTCTCATATTGAGTACACAGATAAAAACTGTAGCATATTCTCATATTGAGTAGACGGATAAAAACTATAGCATATTCTCATATTGAGTACACAGATAAAAACTATAGCATATTCTCATATTGAGTACACAGATAAAAACTATAGCATTTTCTCATATTGAGTACACAGATAAAAACTATAGCATATTCTCATATTGAGTACACAGATCAAAAACTATAGCATATTCTCATATTGAGTACACAGATAAAAACTATAGCATATTCTCGTATTGAGTACTCAGATAAAAACTGTAGCATATTCTCATATTGAGTACACGGATAAAAACTATAGCATATTCTCATATTGAGTACACAGATAAAAACTGTAGCATATTCTCATATTGAGTACACGGATAAAAACTATAGCATATTCTCATATTGAGTACACAGATAAAAACTATAGCATATTCTCGTATTGAGTACACAGATAAAAACTATAGCATTTTCTCATATTGAGTACACGGATAAAAACTATAGCATATTTTAATATTGAGTACACAGATAAAAACTATAGCATATTCTCATATTGAGTACACAGATAAAAACTATAGCAAATTCTCATATTGAGTACACAAATAAAAACTATAGCATATTCTAATATTGAGTACACAGATAAAAACTATAGCATATTCTCATATTGAGTACACAGATAAAAACTATAGCATATTCTCGTATTGAGTACACAGATAAAAACTATAGCATATTCTCATATTGAGTACACAGATAAAAACTATAGCATATTCTAATATTGAGTACACAGATAAAAACTATAGCATATTCTAATATTGAGTACACAGATAAAAACTATAGCATATTCTCATATTGAGTACACAGATAAAAACTATAGCATTTTCTCATATTGAGTGCACAGATAAAAACTATAGCATATTCTCATATTGAGTACACAGATAAAAACTATAGCATATTCTCATATTGAGTACACAGATAAAAACTATAGCATATTCTCGTATTGAGTACACAGATAAAAACTGTAGCATATTCTCATATTGAGTACACGGATAAAAACTATAGCATATTCTCATATTGAGTACACAGATAAAAACTATAGCATATTCTCATATTGAGTACACAGATAAAAACTATAGCATTTTCTCATATTGAGTACACAGATAAAAACTATAGCATATTCTCATATTGAGTACACAGATAAAAACTATAGCATATTCTAATATTGAGTACACAGATAAAAACTATAGCATATTCTCATATTGAGTACACAGATATAAACTATAGCATATTCTCGTATTGAGTACACAGATAAAAACTGTAGCATATTCTCATATTGAGTACACAGATAAAAACTATAGCATATTCTCATATTGAGTACTCAGATAAAAACTATAGCATATTCTCATATTGAGTACACAGATAAAAACTATAGCATATTCTCATATTGAGTACACAGATAAAAACTGTAGCATATTCTCATATTGAGTACACGGATAAAAACTATAGCATATTCTCATATTGAGTACACACATAAAAACTATAGCATATTCTCGTATTGAGTACACAGATAAAAACTATAGCATTTTCTCATATTGAGTACACGGAAAAAAACTATAGCATATTTTAATATTGAGTACACAGATAAAAACTATAGCATATTCTCATATTGAGTACACAGATAAAAACTATAGCATATTCTCATATTGAGTACACAGATAAAAACTATAGCATATTCTCGTATTGAGTACACAGATAAAAACTGTAGCATATTCTCATATTGAGTACACAGATAAAAACTATAGCATATTCTCATATTGAGTACTCAGATAAAAACTATAGCATATTCTCATATTGAGTACACAGATAAAAACTATAGCATATTCTCATATTGAGTACACAGATAAAAACTATAGCATATTCTCATATTGAGTACACAGATAAAAACTATAGCATATTCTCATATTGAGTACACACATAAAAACTATAGCATATTCTCGTATTGAGTACACAGATAAAAACTATAGCATTTTCTCATATTGAGTACACGGATAAAAACTATAGCATATTTTAATATTGAGTACACAGATAAAAACTATAGCATATTCTCATATTGAGTACACAGATAAAAACTATAGCATATTCTCATATTGAGTACACAGATAAAAACTATAGCATATTCTAATATTGAGTACACAGATAAAAACTATAGCATATTCTCATATTGAGTACACAGATAAAAACTATAGCATATTCTCGTATTGAGTACACAGATAAAAACTATAGCATATTCTCATATTGAGTACACAGATAAAAACTATAGCATATTCTCATATTGAGTACACAGATAAAAACTATAGCATATTCTAATATTGAGTACACAGATAAAAACTATAGCATATTCTAATATTGAGTACACAGATAAAAACTATAGCATATTCTCATATTGAGTACACAGATAAAAACTATAGCATATTCTCGTATTGAGTACACAGATAAAAACTGTAGCATATTCTCATATTGAGTACACGGATAAAAACTATAGCATATTCTCATATTGAGTACACAGATAAAAACTATAGCATATTCTCATATTGAGTACACAGATAAAAACTATAGCATTTTCTCATATTGAGTACACAGATAAAAACTATAGCATATTCTCATATTGAGTACACAGATAAAAACTATAGCATATTCTAATATTGAGTACACAGATAAAAACTATAGCATATTCTCATATTGAGTACACAGATAAAAACTATAGCATATTCTCGTATTGAGTACACAGATAAAAACTGTAGCATATTCTCATATTGAGTACACAGATAAAAACTATAGCATATTCTCATATTGAGTACTCAGATAAAAACTATAGCAAATTCTCATATTGAGTACTCAGATAAAAACTATAGCATATTCTCATATTGAGTACACAGATAAAAACTATAGCATATTCTCATATTGAGTACACAGATAAAAACTGTAGCATATTCTCATATTGAGTACACGGATAAAAACTATAGCATATTCTCATATTGAGTACACAGATAAAAACTATAGCATATTCTCGTATTGAGTACACAGATAAAAACTATAGCATTTTCTCATATTGAGTACACGGATAAAAACTATAGCATATTTTAATATTGAGTACACAGATAAAAACTATAGCATATTCTCATATTGAGTACACAGATAAAAACTATAGCATATTCTCATATTGAGTACACAGATAAAAACTATAGCATATTCTAATATTGAGTACACAGATAAATACTATAGCATATTCTCATATTGAGTACACAGATAAAAACTATAGCATATTCTCGTATTGAGTACACAGATAAAAGCTATAGCATAATCTCATATTGAGTACACAGATAAAAACTATAGCATATTCTCATATTGAGTACACAGATAAAAACTATAGCATATTCTAATATTGAGTACACAGATAAAAACTATAGCATATTCTAATATTGAGTACACAGATAAAAACTATAGCATATTCTCATATTGAGAACACAGATAAAAACTATAGCATTTTCTCATATTGAGTGCACAGATAAAAACTAAAGCATATTCTCATATTGAGTACACAGATAAAAACTATAGCATATTCTCGTATTGAGTACACAGATAAAAACTGTAGCATATTCTCATATTGAGTACACAGATAAAAACTATAGCATATTCTAATATTGAGTACACAGATAAAAACTATAGCATATTCTCATATTGAGTACACAGATAAAAACTGTAGCATATTCTCATATTGAGTACACAGATAAAAACTGTAGCATATTCTCATATTGAGTAGACGGATAAAAACTATAGCATATTCTCATATTGAGTACACAGATAAAAACTATAGCATATTCTCATATTGAGTACACAGATAAAAACTATAGCATTTTCTCATATTGAGTACACAGATAAAAACTATAGCATATTCTCATATTGAGTACACAGATCAAAAACTATAGCATATTCTCATATTGAGTACACAGATAAAAACTATAGCATATTCTAATATTGAGTACACAGATAAAAACTATAGCATATTCTAATATTGAGTACACAGATAAAAACTATAGCATATTCTCATATTGAGTACACAGATAAAAACTATAGCATATTCTCATATTGAGTACACGGATAAAAACTATAGCATATTCTCATATTGAGTACACAGATAAAAACTATAGCATATTCTCATATTGAGTACACAGATAAAAACTATAGCATATTCTCGTATTGAGTACACAGATAAAAACTATAGCATATTCTCATATTGAGTACACAGATAAAAACTATAGCATATTCTCATATTGAGTACACAGATAAAAACTATAGCATATTCTAATATTGAGTACACAGATAAAAACTATAGCATATTCTAATATTGAGTACACAGATAAAAACTATAGCATATTCTCATATTGAGTACACAGATAAAAACTATAGCATTTTCTCATATTGAGTACACAGATAAAAACTATAGCATATTCTCATATTGAGTACACAGATAAAAACTATAGCATATTCTAATATTGAGTACACAGATAAAAACTATAGCATATTCTAATATCGAGTACACAGATAAAAACTATAGCATATTCTCATATTGAGTACACAGATAAAAACTATAGCATTTTCTCATATTGAGTGCACAGATAAAAACTATAGCATATTCTCATATTGAGTACACAGATAAAAACTATAGCATATTCTAATATTGAGTACACAGATAAAAACTATAGCATATTCTCGTATTGAGTACACAGATAAAAACTGTAGCATATTCTCATATTGAGTACACGGATAAAAACTATAGCATATTCTCATATTGAGTACACAGATAAAAACTATAGCATATTCTCATATTGAGTACACAGATAAAAACTATAGCATATTCTCGTATTGAGTACACAGATAAAAACTGTAGCATATTCTCATATTGAGTACACAGATAAAAACTATAGCATATTCTCATATTGAGTACTCAGATAAAAACTATAGCATATTCTCATATTGAGTACTCAGATAAAAACTATAGCATATTCTCATATTGAGTACACAGATAAAAACTATAGCATATTCTCATATTGAGTACACAGATAAAAACTGTAGCATATTCTCATATTGAGTACACGGATAAAAACTATAGCATATTCTCATATTGAGTACACAGATAAAAACTATAGCATATTCTCGTATTGAGTACACAGATAAAAACTATAGCATTTTCTCATATTGAGTACACGGATAAAAACTATAGCATATTTTAATATTGAGTACACAGATAAAAACTATAGCATATTCTCATATTGAGTACACAGATAAAAACTATAGCATATTCTCATATTGAGTACACAGATAAAAACTATAGCATATTCTAATATTGAGTACACAGATAAAAACTATAGCATATTCTCATATTGAGTACACAGATAAAAACTATAGCATATTCTCGTATTGAGTACACAGATAAAAACTATAGCATATTCTCATATTGAGTACACAGATAAAAACTATAGCATATTCTCATATTGAGTACACAGATAAAAACTATAGCATATTCTAATATTGAGTACACAGATAAAAACTATAGCATATTCTAATATTGAGTACACAGATAAAAACTATAGCATATTCTCATATTGAGAACACAGATAAAAACTATAGCATTTTCTCATATTGAGTGCACAGATAAAAACTATAGCATATTCTCATATTGAGTACACAGATAAAAACTATAGCATATTCTCGTATTGAGTACACAGATAAAAACTGTAGCATATTCTCATATTGAGTACACAGATAAAAACTATAGCATATTCTAATATTGAGTACACAGATAAAAACTATAGCATATTCTCATATTGAGTACACAGATAAAAACTATAGCATATTCTCGTATTGAGTACACAGATAAAAACTATAGCATATTCTCATATTGAGTACACAGATAAAAACTATAGCATATTCTCATATTGAGTACACAGATAAAAACTATAGCATATTCTAATATTGAGTACACAGATAAAAACTATAGCATATTCTAATATTGAGTACACAGATAAAAACTATAGCATATTCTCATATTAAGTACACAGATAAAAACTATAGCATTTTCTCATATTGAGTGCACAGATAAAAACTATAGCATATTCTCATATTGAGTACACAGATAAAAACTATAGCATATTCTCATATTGAGTACACAGATAAAAACTATAGCATATTCTCGTATTGAGTACACAGATAAAAACTTTAGCATATTCTCATATTGAGTACACGGATAAAAACTATAGCATATTCTCATATTGAGTACACAGATAAAAACTATAGCATATTCTCATATTGAGTACACAGATAAAAACTATAGCATATTCTCATATTGAGTACTCAGATAAAAACTGTAGCATATTCTCATATTGAGTACACAGATAAAAACTATAGCATATTCTCATATTGACTACACAGATAAAAACTTTAGCATATTTAAGTTCCTTGTAACTAATAATACTTTATTTAGTTAACTAAAATGCTTTAATACTTGTAGATATTAGTAACAAAATGTGTATATCCTGTATGTACGCTCTCACAATTAGCCAAATTGCTCCTTCTATTTTTATATATAATTTATTGATATATAAATAAATATCTGAAATATTAGTATGCACGTACATATCTACAGTCTATATACATATCTATATATACATATCTACAGTCGTGTACATCACAAAGTCAAATATAATTGTCACACAAGAAGATATGTATAAATCTCAAAGAAAATTAGACAAAATATGAAAACTCCTTCATTAAATATTTCCTTTATTTATTTTAGTGCATTTTGATTATTTAACCAGTTTAAAGCGATGTTATTACTTTATTAACATCCAAAACCAATAAGGATAATAATTTCAAATTTATTTGCATATATTAGGGGTCTCCCGTGGCTAATGCCTAGCGCCTTGGATTCATAAGCGGGAGATGGTGGGTTCGATTCCCAACTTCCGGCAGGAATTTTATCATCCCACGGCTCGCTGGTAAAATTCCTCGCTGCACCCTGGATGTTGGCGCTAATGACCTAGGTGTAGATGCGCCGTAAAAAAAAAAAAAAAAAAAAAAAAAAAAAAAAAAAAAAAAAAAAAAAAAAAAAAAAAAAATTGCATATATTGAACAAAGTTATTAGAAACTTCTCCTATTGCTTTGTGGTATTCAAGAGCACATTCCTCAGCTAAATTCAGTGACCAACAGTCTGAAGAAAGCAATGTTGTGTGCAGAAGCATGTAATTCGTTTATTGGTCCGAAACTATTTCTAATCCGCTAAATTGGGTATGAAACAGAAAAACAATAGGATTCGCTCAACCAAATAGTTCACAAGCTGATAGCATTTCCAAATAAACGCTGAAATGTTTTTTTTTCTGTTTAACGTGTCTTGAAAATCCTTCAGACTAGAAGAACATAGAATTGTAAGAATATCATAGACTTTAGATTAACACACGAATATCTTATAACAGGAAGAAAAAAAACAAGTCCGTCACGCAGGAGCTGCATAACTAAGCACTTTCCTCAGAATTTGGGTAGTGTAGACTGCTTTCCGATCACCATCGGTATGCATTTTACCGATGAGTTTCGTCGAAATATACCAAAAATCACGGCTGGTAGTGGCGAATTGGTATTGTGGGTCCGGAGTAAACCCCCCCCCCCCTCCTAATGAACCGATTTAGTTCATTTTTATATCTCACTTTTCTCTCTATATTACCACTACGAATACCAAGTTTCGTTGAAATATAAGACATATTACGGCTGACATGGTCAAATTAGTGTTTTGGGTTCGGGGTAAACCCCCCCTTTACCCCGTTAACCACTTGGTGGTTAACGAACTCGTTCAATCGTTTGCTAATTGAATGCTATATACCAAGTTTCGTGACGAAAAAACAAAAACTCTGGCCACTATCGTGTTAACAGGCACACACACAGATATATATATATATATATATATATATATATATATATATATATATATATATAAGGCTTAGGGTCGGGAATAAGTAGTACTTCCTTGTGTCACACCACTTTATTTTTTCTGCCCTACATGTTTCGTGCTTAATTCAATCGCACCTCATCAGGGGCACTTCTTGCTAAGAAGTCCTCTCGTCTCCTCATGTACCTTCTACGGAGGCAGGGGTAGGTAGTCTGCCTCCGTAGAAGGTACATGAGAAGACGAGAGGACTTCTTAGCAAGAAGTGCCCCTGATGAGGTGCGATTGAATTAAGCACGAAACATGTAGGGCAGAAAAAATAAAGTGGTGTGACACAAGGAAGTACTACTTTTTCCCGACCCTAAGCCTAAAAGAACGAAACGCATTAAGAAATATTTTGGGTCATCCACAAGAATAATAATATATATATATATATATATATATATATATATATATATATAGATATATATAAATTTTAACGGGGGTCATTTTCGGTGTCTACTAGGTAGGATCGATTAAGATTTGAAGAAATTTTTCAAAAATTCCGTCATGAGTCCAACCTCAATAGCTACTTTCCTTCGGAGGAAAGTGCTAAAAAACAACAACTTGTGACTGTTGGAATAAAGACAATCGTAAAACGCAATGAATGTATCGTACAGTCAGTACATTAAGACGATATTTTCTTATCAATACAACACGAAACTTTACAATCTCATATGAAGACAACTGGAAGAATAACCAATAGCGTTCAAGCTATTACATATATTTTAAAGTCTTACTTTTGGGGCGTTAAAAACCAGTTTCAATGTTAATTCACTAGATCACACAAATAATGCATGACGTTTAAATACGAAAGAATTATAATCAGAAGAAAATAGATTGTTACGCAATAAAAACTCATTGAAACATACAAAATTTGCAAGAAAAAACATAAACAAAAATTCAATTAAGATGTAT
The DNA here is from genome assembly GCA_946811695.1 of Gonocerus acuteangulatus. Classification (NCBI taxonomy): domain Eukaryota; kingdom Metazoa; phylum Arthropoda; class Insecta; order Hemiptera; family Coreidae; genus Gonocerus; species Gonocerus acuteangulatus. Next base: position 30,572,292 of record OX328127.1, read on the forward strand.
GTAAAGCAAACAATACATTTTATTTAGGCGAATAATATTCGCCTAAATAAAATGTATTGTTAAAATCGGAGTGATAAATGAAAATATTATTTTCACTTATCACTCCGATTTTTCTGATATCTTGAACATGTGCACTAGTGCCAACAAACTAAACTGTTTGAGTTGCTCTTTCACTTGAAGTCTCATTTATTACATTGAATTGATTGTAATGTAAGTGTTTAGACCTTGATAGTGTAGTAATAATAGAATTTAAAGTTCTCTTATTTTCAAACTTTCTTTTAGCCACTACTCTATGTTTATAGATTTATAATTATATACCAAAAACTGTAATTAGACAGTTCCTTAAGATTATATAGTTTCCATTCTATAAAATTATTCATGATCCATTTTATACAACCACCGTTAGCTTTATAAATTCTAATTATGCACTGTTCTTGTATTGTACTATAAGCCAAAAAATGTACTAATTTTTGACTCCGATACCGATAATATTAATGCATGTTTCTATTTGTTGTTAGCACCTGATGATGGCACATTTGTGTTGAAGGGGCTAGTGCAAAATAAAGAAATTTTGTGGGAAGACTGAATTTGTTTTTACCATCTGGAATATATATATATATATATATATATATATATATATATATATATATATATATGTGTGTGTGTGTGTGTGTGTGTGTGTGTGTGTGTTTGTGTGTGTGAGTTTGTGTGTGTGTGTGTGTGTGTGTGTGTGTGTGTGTGTTGTTTATTCGGCATCTGTCTCCAGCGGTCTTGCTCCTCCTGTCATCGCAATATTTCGCCGGATTCCTCTCCGGCTTCTTCAGGCAATCATTCATCCTTGCTGGTTGGTAAGGGAATGAGCTCGTTTTTTTTTTGTTTTTTTTTTTGTTTTTTTTTTGTTTTTTTTTCCTAACCCAATAAAACGAGCGAAAAACAAAAAAGAAAATAAAAGAAGAAAAAGAAAAACTGCGCAAGTGCAACTGCAATGAGGTTAAACACTGCGGGGTGGATAAGAGACAGGACTGCCTTATGTTGTGCGTGGCACATTTGAAGGCTGGTAAAAATAAGTAATTGTTGATATAATAGACCAGTCGCCACTGGTGGTGGGCTTTAGACTGAACGACTGGGAAATCGTTAGTATTGTCGCGAATGAGCTCGTCAGTGGTTTGGGCCCTTCTTATCCTTCTTGGTCGGAGCTCGTCAGTGGTTTGGGCCCTTCTTATCCTTCTTGGTCGGAGACTATGCGAGCCAATAAACTGGGGAGGCTCTGGGCCAATCGGGTTCCGTCTGTCTATGTTAACTTCCTCGGTCGTCCATTCGGGGCGCTGGTGGTTCTGTATGAGTGGATTGTCTCCAGTCTTCTTCAGGATGGCCCGCCAGGTGTTGGTGAGGATGAGTCCTTCTTCTCTATTGAAGTTGGCTGGATTTTTGTGGATCTCAATCGCCTCTCTGATGAGTCTCCTGTTCAGCGTGTCTCCCTTAGCCAGGGTCTTGGCTTGGAAGAAGCCGGAGATGAATCCGGCGAAATATTGCGATGACAGGAGGAGCAAGACCGCTGGAGACAGATGCCGAATAAACAACACATTTAATTCCCAGCGAAGTAGCTTGAAAAATAGCATATATATATATATATATATATATATATATATATATATATATAATCTTTATCCATGACAGCCACTGTAAGAGTTACTTGCTTTGAATATATGCCAAAACACATGCAGTACCGTGTAAACTGTTAAATGAAAATAAATATCTGTTCTGTCAACATACTCATTACGTATGCTAAGTGGAGTTACATAAAACTATTCAAGGCCGAAACGATTTTTCTATTAAAAATTGATTTTGTAACTCTTGGATAAGTTGTTGTAATTAACTGTCGTAAAACGAATTTGGGAAAATTGTCGGTTATTAGAAGCAATTTCTTTTACCAAACAGCTAATATATTCATTTTTAACTCGTTATATTTCCCTTTGTACCTTTCGAGGAAATTTGTTTCCCAATTCTGATAATAATCTTGCAAAATTGTTGTATATCCTGTCAAAAATGTACTAATAATCAAAATCTTTCATGAAATATATATTTAATTTTGGCGAATGCTGCATGAAATAGGTCTTCTCGTGGAAGGGTGGATAGTCCCCTCTTAGGAGATTTTGGTTTGAGCTCCGCTTGAAGCAGGTTGATTTTTTTTATCTACAGGCCTGTAGAATATATTATGGGCTCTTCCGTGGGTGTATATGAAGGATAGCGACCTAAACATAACCGGGCGCTAATGGTATACCTGCATATGAGGCGTTGCGGATACGAAGGGCCTAAGAAAAGCCTAACAAAGCTAGTTTTCAGGAAAATCGTTTGAATATTTTTCCAGAAGGGCGAACTCCACTAGAGTATGTTGAAAACATTTTTTCCTTTGTGGGATTTCTTATTGGTCAAATTATATAATAATTGACCAGGAATTAATGCACACTTCACTTTCAACGAAAACAGCATTTTATTTATGTCATCATCCAGCAGACCGGTAGTTGATTGTTGTGTTTGCCTCGTATCCGCCTTCTTTTTTTTTTTTTTTTTGTAATTTATTAATGTGACCACTTTCGTAGATTTCCCTAAATATTCCCGGTTTTCGACATATTTAAGAAAGTAGCTATACGAAGATCCCAAAACATTTCATATCTCTTAACAAAATATATATATTTTTTTAATACTTCCTTTACTCCAAACGCAAAATTTAGATATCTTAGTTTAGATGAACGTCAAACGTCAGGAAAAAGTTCAGGAAAATCACGTAGGAAAACTAGTTGTATCATCGTTTCTTGTGAACGATTACAGATATCGTTTTAAGAATGGTTTCATTTCATTTTCCTACGTTCAAAAACCTAAGAAAAGTGCGCCTACCAGCGTGTACACGTGAAAACGTACGATTTTTTTCGCGCAAAATCTGTTCTAAAACCATGTTTCAGAGGACGGATTTTGCTTGAAAGTTCAAATTAGGCAAAGAATGTTGTACCAAATTTCATCTAGGATGGAAGGAAGGAGGGAAAGCGCGAATATGAAAGCCATAAGGTCTTATGAACTAAATCTAGTTTTAAATTTAAATCTCTTAATTTTGTATAAATCAGCTAACTCCATAACATTAAGACAAAAAATACTCATAAATACAACGAATGTTATACCTAGGTAAAATTAAATCTGATATTTTCATTATACAAATTGTTAAGAAAATATTCTGTGCTAGAAGACACACACACTAACAAGCACACAAATATTTGTAGATTTATCAGAGAAAAAATGAGAAATAGAGTGAAGAGAATATGACTTGGAAGAAGGTGGAGTCCTTCAAAGTTCCCCCACCTCTACACAGTGTGAATATCCGACATGCAAATATGTAGTCAACAAACACTAGTGCTTTTCTGTGTTGTTTCCTTTTTCTTTTCTCACAGTAACAACTTTTCTGTCATTCCACTCTGCTGCATAATACCATCGCCAGTAGCCCGAATAGTCGTTTACTTTAGGATTAGAGATAACGATTTAACAGAAATAAAATGCAACATTGTATGAGATTTGTACAATAAGTAAATTTGGTCAATCCATACCAACACACTATATGAGATGGTGTGAGAAGGCAAACATACTGCTACTCCCAATGGCAGTTCTCGACTATACCGATATTACTGCAAACTTAATCACTTGGTCAGACTATTTAAAATATTTCTGTAATAAATTGTCTCGTGGCCAATGGTGGCGAAGGCGGTGAGGGAGATTACCTGAAACAGGACAACATTGGAAGAAAGCGATCTGCAAAGAGGATTGGGGTGAGCTGGGAGTTTAGATAAAAATACCAGGAATAGGGATTTGGCTAAATCATGGACAAAAGGTATTTTAGTATCTCTATGGATGGTTAGGTTTAAAACGTAGAAAAGGCGTAGAGGATTTTACGGAGGAATTTGAATGTGAAACTTTGGATCTGGGTCATTAGCGCCAACATCCATGATGCAGCCCGGAATTTCCTTAACGGACCCTGAAATGATAAAAATCCCAACTGCCGAAGGGACTCCAACCCCCACATCCCGCATGAAAAAGCTAGCAGTATGACTTGAAAATGTTGACACGCTCAATATCCGAAGAACATAATATTTGTAATGACTTGGACCGTGGAACCAGTTAAGTTAAAATAAAATGGATCCTTTCTGGGTTCGTTTTCCTTTACGATGGGTTTCCCTTTCCTAAAATAATAATAATAAATACCAATAACTGAGAATACCAGCGCGGATTTATGCGATCTTCGCTATGGACCGAAGCTTCGGTCTATACTTGATAAATCAGGACATTCCTTTCGCCACTGAAGATGAGGCGTAGTCTTGAAAGCGCCATAAACCTCATTCTATAGGTTTTGGCTATTTTTCTTATCATTATGTTCTTCCACCATCAAGTCAGAATTGATAAGCAGATCTGTCTATCACGGTTACTCTATAACATGGAAGACCAGTGAAGTTCCTAACTTCGCTCCAAGTTGAAAGTACTTGTAAATACAAACAAGACATGGGGCTGTGGCTATTAACATAATTAGGTGTGGCAACTGGCAGTAAAGCCATTGGACATGTTCAAGGCCGTGCTCGACAGAACAATTACACTATTTCTCGCCTACGCCTCGGAAGAAAAAAAAAATATTCCAGTCGTTGGAATTGTTTACCTTACATTTTAATCGGAATCAATTTGCATTCCAATGAAGACAGTTACTAATGGACTACAAAGTATTGCTTTGGGTACAATTGTTAGAGTCAATGCATAAGAAAAAGTTGAGTTATCAGTTGCGTCAGTGGCGCTTTCTTGCTATAGAAGCAAGCTTAATTGGACCAGGGTCTATTTATAAATACGCGTGTTAAGCCTTGTTATATTTCATCATGAAGATTAGATAGTTAGCCGTCGAGGTGATAAGCAAAGATGTGGAAGTATCTTCCACTATGGTTACTTAAGTGTTAACTTTGGTCTTCCTCTGCCTCCCGGCACTTTCATTGCTGACGAAGGCTACCAAAGAGTAGCCGAAACGTCCTTAATATAGATTTTTTTTACAAAAATATTATATTAATATTAAATATTAATAAATATTATATTATTATATAAATATAAATATAAATATTATTTCATCAGTAATACAATGAATACAATATGTAATCAGAAGACATGAACTTATAGTCAAAAAGTTAGTGACGGACTAACAGACACGATACAATTGCAATTTCTAAAATGACATGCTCTTCTGCACTAGAACAGAGAACTCAACTCATAATGATAAGGACACAGGGTTTTCTCTGGCGGTTACCCATCCTAGTAATGGCCACGCCCGATTTTTCTTTTTTTTTACGGGCCATCGACGTCTAGGCCATTACCGCCGATTAAAAATATTGTATTTGAATTCACAATAAGTACTATATATCAGTAAACTCTTGGACCAAAACTCTTATGCTCTTATCTATATACACATAACTAGATTAACTATGCTGATTTAGATCGAGAAAGTTACATTTTTAAATGAACGTATAGTATAGCGAACCGCCTAACGTTCACACCTTTGTTAGTAAAAATTCGCGAGACTGGGTTTTAAGTCAAGATCCCCTAGTTTTACACTTAGGTGCGTTTCCAATGAGGCAATTATGAACTTCATATCACAGAATGGCATGTTAATTCATCCAAACGAACTAAACCTTATGAGGTACGGCACACAGAGGAGCATTCGCCCGATTCTGGGGGTGACCTTTAGGTGCTTGAATTTTTGTAATTTTGGTATCAGTTTTGAAGACTGTTTTTGTGCTGAGTCGAATGAGAGCACTACCAATCTATAGATGGAAAGTTTTACAAAATAGATGGGGAGGTGTATAATTCTAAATGAATATGTGAATCCTGAGTAGAATAAAGTCTAGGGTCTCCCCGTGGTCTAGTGGTTAACGCCTTCGATTTTCATTCCGGAGATGGCCGGTTCGAGTCCCACCGGCGGCAGGAATTTTCTCGTCTCAAGGCTCGGTAAGGAAATTCCTCGCCGCATCGGAAATCATCATCATCAGCGCGGGATTTCGGCGCTAATGGCCCAGAAGTCGACGCGCTGTAAAAAGAAATAAATAAATAAAGTCCATCTCATCCTCTGATACTGTTTAAATGTCGTGAACGTATTTGTTCGCTGAACATCGCTCAAAAAAAGTCTACCTCTGGCAAGTGCTGCACTCTACCCTTGAGATGGGAACTATCAGCCCGCGGCAATACGAAATTGCAAGAATAGACAAGTCAGAAACCAACAGTTGCCGATAGAAAATAGTGTGATCCTCGTCAATTGGGTTTATAATGTTTACCCTGAAAATCATGGTGGAGTAAAATCTAGCCACCCGGATCGAGCCCAGGGATCAGGAATGGAGTCGGCCAGAATCAACTGCCCACCAAGATTTTGGGCAAACACAAAAGGAGAAAAACAACTCAAAGCTGGGAATGTTTAATCACGCAAGGCAACAGGTAGCTCTTTAATTTACTTGCATGGAGCTTCATGAAACCTATCTACAATGCCATCAATTCGTCAAAACCATCTCATCTCAACCATCAACCAAACGTAAGTTCCAGAATTTGGCAGTTGTCCCGATGAAAGTTTACCATATATACAACTTTATGGAGTCCTTTAGTCACCACAGATCAAATCTACACACATATAACAAATGTTAGATGGATCACATACAGTATTCCTCTTTATTAATAACATTTGAGCAAATAACGTAGAAATGTAACAATTTTACACGAAATAGTATTTGGATCTCATTGTTTATGGTCAGCTACTCGCAGGATTAACTTTCCAGGAAATAATAAAGGCGTTTTTCTCAATAATTCTCTCCTTAACTTTACAATACGGCCGTGTACAAATACGGCTAAACATGACGATCAAATTTATAAGATAGCACCTTAAATATAAGCACATTTAGGCAAATCTAAACGGAGAGGTTAGCTAAATAAACGAAGGATAATTGATTTGTATTACAAATATCTTCATAACCTAAAGGCGCCAGATCGTGGTACATTTTGGGAGAAAAAGGAATTTATTTCAAAACCTACATATATATATGAAACAGCCTGGGTAATATCAATTTGTCAGCAATAGAAGAAGCGCTATAAAATATTGTCTTATTTTTCACTGACAACTGTGTAATTTCTACATGGTGAAAAAACGGTCAACAACAAGATGGTTTGGGATTAGAACTGGAAAAGCAATATTCTTCAGGTAATTAGGTAAAAAAAATAAATAGTTGAAACGCGATTGATCATTTTCGGTTTGTGTTTTTTCCCATTCCCCGCACCACTGTTAACGCCTCATGAACTGTTTCATTCGTTTTATCCTCGGGATCCCCAGAGACTCCCACATATCACATCCCTACCAGGAGCTAAATTGGATATTCCCTCTTTATCGTCGTCAGTACTTCCTCGGCTCAGTCCTTTACCAAGTAATTCAATCCCGTAGACCTTCTTATATTTTTCAACTTCTTAAATTTAAATCCTTGGTCCACTCACGTAACACCCGATCTCGTCTTTCCGATCTTTATATTCCTTCCCACCGAACAGCAATATTTGAAAAATTATTCGTCACCCGTGCCACCTCGCTATGGAATTCCTTGCCTTCGTTTGTCCGCCATTCTACCAACCTAGAAACCTTTAAATCCCACCTTCTATCCCTCCAAGTTTTACCCAACACCTAGTCTATATTGAAGCTGTACACTATATATTGATACTGATAGCAATTATAAGTCTTTAAGTTAATACGTAAAATTCAAAATTATTTTGTAATTTCAAAATTATTCCTATGGGACTTCTGTCCCGGAATAAGAATAAAACTTTTTTCATTTCCTTTCATTTCACTGTGTGGCATAGGGTCATATTTATTTGACGTATTCAACGTTATTATCATACGGCTCAGAGAAGGCATTAGATATCGTCCCTACCATGTCAAAGTATCGAATAAGAAACATCTCGTTTTTCAGATCCGAGACTTGGATTGTGGACGATACGGCTTGTCGCAACTCTAACCTTTAAAGGATTACATAATTTTTATGGATTAAGACCCATTTTCAATATATTAAATCGTCAATGGATAGAATATTTTGGTTCCCTAGTTTGCTCGGATTTGCATATTCGATAGTTTCACGTGGTAGGGACGATATTATATTATCATTAGTAATAATATCTTTCAGATTTTTTTATTTGAGGTATAAAATTATAAATACATAATATCGTCGATACAAATGCAAAGTATCGAATGTTAAAATCACCACTTTCCAGAGCGAAGAAACTTTTATTCATTACTTTGCTTTTGGACTGGCTAATAGTCGGCAGATATGGCCATTTGACAGTGGTTACTCTCACCTTTCACTGAGTGATCTTGGGTTCTACAGTTTGTCGTACACACAGTCCATCAGCAATCAGTAAAGATTGAAAATAAAAAAATGTATTTTTTCACATTTGATACTTTGCATTTGTATCGACGATATTACTTATAGAAATTTATAAGAAAGATATATAATGCAAAGAGACCAGATATTTCTGTGAGGAACACCGTTCTTGAAAATCCACACAAAAATTGATGCTGAGATTTTTTCGCAGTCCTATAAGTGAAGATCCTTAGACCGGTGTTTTGGAAATCATTTAAGAGCCTGCGTGTCCTGCCCAAGGATACATCCGTTCAAGGACGTACTGTTCCACAGACCACAAAGGATACTAGGCCAGAATGTGGACCCACTAACCTGCTCATTCGGGGAATATTTCGTTTCCATCTTCTAGCCTTTCTACCAAGTGATTCTTTGAAAAACACCATCGTCAAGTAAGTCGCACGAAAAAATGTATATCTTCTCGGAAAAGTAAGCAAATTGTAAAAAAAAACAATTAATTTCTGTTTTTAACATCCTCAATAGGCATAACAAAATGAAATCATTTAAACCGTTCGATATATTTTAAGTAATTATGTTTTATAATGACATAAAAAATTATGTTATTCTTAAATTAAGCATTTATACTTTATATATATATATCAGACTATTACTCCAATAATGTTGTAATAGTGTTAATAATCAGTACTAAAAATACTTAAATAAATTTGTAACATTTCTATTCCCCTTGCTGGGGTCGTTATGAAATAAATAAAGTCATCGGAATTACTAAAAAAAAAAAAAAAAATAATAGTAATAATGAAAAATAAAAGTTAAGAATATCGACGAAGAATAAATAATAAGATGCCTCTGGCTAACTCTGCTATAAAAAAGAAAAATATGTAAAGAGCGAAACTTGATGAAACGTAAAATTAAAGAAAATATACATACCGTACCAAATAGGAAAAAAGTGGTGGATATGAAAACCGAAGTAACATATTTTAACACGCGTCCTCAATAATAAGACTTGAGTACTCTACCTCTAGTAAAGGTGTTCCTTATATACGTAAAAAAAAAAAAAAAAATAAAAAAAAATAAAAAAAAAAAAAAAAATAAATAAATAAAAAAAAAATTATTTTGTATTATTTGAGAAAGTTTTGACAGATGACTTTTCCACTTTGAGATTTCATGTTCAAATCTGTTGAAGATCTCAGATTTATCTCTAATTTAAATTTATATACCCAAGATATATCTTATTCATTTTATTTATTTATTTTTTTCAGAAAATTTGCTTAATATATTCCATTCTTGACTAGCGTTGTTAGAATAATTTAATGGCCACCTGGAAAAGGAGAATAGGAAGGAGCCTCATCTCGCAGGATTAGCCATAAATAAAGTCTGCATAATGTACTTAAGCCCTATTGGGTCGCTGTTCCTAGTGTGTGGGAGTCAGCTCGCAGTCACGTAAAAGGTGAATACACTCAGAATAGTATCAAAAATGAGCTAATTAGCAGAATATGTAAATAAATTGCATTATAAGATTATTTACCATTGATTTATAGTTCTATTATATTTCATATATTAGTTGTTCATTTGTATTCATATTGGTGAAAACTAACCAAAAAGTAACTCTGCATTCCTTCAGAATTGCCTAATAATAAACTATATAGTGCTAAAGACCGTAGTAGTCGATGCACCCAAAAGGGGGAAAAAATAACCTATATAAATAAAAAAAAAATCGTTTAGAGCCTCTGCACAAATTCAGGAACATAAATATGCTTTAGGTCCACCCGACAAACCTATGTAATCACATAGGCGCATTCGCGGTGGCTATGTTCGTACATGGCCACCGCGCATGCGCCAACGCCAGCGACACTTTTTTTCAGTTTAGTCATCGCTGCTAAAAAAACATGAATAGTTTTGACCTATTATTTATAATTAACTAGCTGTTGCGTGGCACGCCGGGTAACAGCTACTTTCCGCATCTAGAAAAGCCAAATTAAATTAGAAACCCAATAAGTAATATTAAAACCTCTACAACTGTTCGGGTTCACAGTTTCGAACCCGTGACCTCCGAAATGTGAGTCCTAGACGATTTTGACTTAGCTTATGACACTCCCCGTATCAAGACCTACCTTTGTGCCACGTTTGGTCAAAATCAGTCAAACGGCGAGGATTTGTATAAGGAACAAACACCTGATTTATATATATATATATATATATTTTTTTTTTTTTTTTCCTTCTAAAAGTACCCCTTTTAGAAGGCCGTTTATTGTACTACATGCATCATACAAGATACAGTATATCACATGTATGTTTTTTTTTTCTTATCTTAGTTAATTTTGTTCAAGTTAGCAATTTAGTTAGGTTTACATATAAATTATTCACGTTAACTTAAATCAATTAGTATAAAACAAGGAGTATACAAATAAACTTATATATTCAGTAAGGTCCGCTTTACTTCAATAAAAATGCAATTTTTCATTTTTCATTCAATCTTTGAATAATATCTTTGCATAAAGTTAAGAATAATTTGTAATTATTAAAAAACAATTTATTTTCTTCAATAGGCCAATAGGTTATTTTCTTTCTAATTCTGTTTCTGTATTCGTTAAACAGTGTACAATTGTATATGATGTGGTGTGCTGTCTGTTCTGTATGTCTGTCACAGGGGCATGAATTTTCTCTTTTTATTTTAAATCTACTTAAGTAGGATAGAAATACCCCATGTCCCGTGAGTACTTGTGTTGTGTAAAAATTTGTTTGTATGTTTGTATTACAAAAGTTTTGTATGATTGGGATAAATTTGAATAAATGGCGACCTTTGTTAGAGGTATCCCATTTTTGCTGCCATTCTGCAATTGATTCTAGTTTTAAGATATATTTTAAGTGAGTTTTTGAAAGTTTATTATATTCTATCGGTAGTGACGTATCTTTTGACGCTGCTTTGGCGAAACGATCTGCGATTTCGTTACCTTCGTCACCAGAATGTCCCTTTATCCATTTAAAATATATTATATGCATATTTTGGCATATTCTTAACAGCTGTCGTATTTTTTCTATTAGTACTTCATGTATGTCAGTGTTTTTGAGTTTTTGTAATGTTATCATGCTGTCTGTATGTATCTGTATAGAAGATGGTGTAGTGATGTGTTTATTAATGTAGTCTATAGATTTTAATATAGCAAGTTGTTCAGCTTGGTTGTTTGTACAGTAATGTCCAAGTCTAAATTTGAGTGTCGTTAATAGTTTATAGTCTTTGTATATGATTGTAGCTGCTCCAACGTTGTCATTGTCTTTACTGCCGTCTGTGTATATCTGGTAATCTGTTTGTTTGTTTGTATATCCGTTGAGTTTGAGTGGTTTACCGGGATGTGTCCATTGAGTATAATGTATTGTCTTTTCCAAATCATCAGATTTTATGTTATTCGAGTCTTCGTTCAGTTTCAAAAGTTTATATTCTTTAATATATTGCTTTGCTAGAATGTATATTGGCATTATTTTTGCTAAAACGCAGGCAGCATCATAAGAAATAGTCCTATAACCTTTTATTATTCTTAAAGCAATCAATCTCTGAACTCTTTGCAATTTGCTTAAGTTGTACTTCTTTTGCAGTCCTCTGTGCCAAATATGTAGTCCGTAAGTAAGTGATGGTACAATTGCTCCTATGTAAATGATGTGTAATGCTGAAGATTGCAGTCCCCATGTGTTACGAGCTGTGAGTCCTAAGTAGTTGATTAGTTTTATAAGTTTGTTTTGTAAATTTTCTATGTGTTTATTCCAAGTTAGTTTGTTATCTATTAATATTCCTAGATATTTTGTAACATTTGTTTTTGTCAGTTCGTTTCCTTGTAATGTAACGTGGATAGTCGGTTCTAATCTGCTTCGTGTAATTATCATGTAAGTTGATTTTTGATTATTGAATGTTAACTTGTTGTGTTTTGCCCAGTTTTCGACTGTGTTAATGATAATGTTAATATTGTTTTGTATTTGTTCTGGAATTCTGGATTTTACTAGTATTAAGATATCGTCTGCAAATGCTATTAATTCTACGTTAGGTTGAGTATTAGTTTTCAGTAAGCTGTTCATGATAATATTCCAGAGTAATGGTGAACAAGAAGACCCTTGTGGTGTACCAATTGTCTGTCGTTTCATTTTCATTATGTTGTGTGTGATTATGTAAGTCTCTCTATTGGTTAAGTAGTTTTTAATAAGTGTATAAATGTTTTGAAGGCAGTTATATTCTTTCAAAGAGTTTAGGATTGACGGCCACCATGCACTGTCAAATGCTTTTTGTATATCTAATGAAATAAGTACGACATGATTTTTATTATTTAATGCTTGTTTTATAAATGTATTCATTTTCTCTAAAGCTTGAGAAGTTCCTGTTTGAGGAGTAAAACCAAACTGATTGCTATCAATTATATTATTTGAGTAAAGGAAATGTGAGAGCCTTCTATGAATAATTTTTTCCAGGATCTTCCCTCCAATTGGAATTAAACTTATCGGCCTAAGGGAAGATATTTCATTTGGTGGTTTATTAGGTTTCTTTAATAGAGTTAGTTTTGATTTCTTCCATAAATATGGAAATACACCTTGAGAAAAGCATTTTGAATAAATAGTATGCATGAAATTAGGATAGTTTTGATAAACTGTTTGGATAATTTCGACAGATATGCCGTCTATTCCTACTGATTTTTTTTTATTTAAATTATGTATAATGTCAGAAAGTTCGAATTTTGTTAAAGGTAAGTCATTGAAGGTGTTGGGCGGTATTTGAGAAGAAGTTCTTAATAATTTATGTTTTTCATTGTCTGTTTCCTGATTGTCGTTGCCTACTATATTGTTAATTATATATTCGTAAGTAGATTCAATGTCAGTAGTGTAGGTTCCGTCTTCTTTTAGAATAGTTTTCAAATTTAGATTTTCAGGTAAATTTTGTTTAGAATATTTGTAGGGCCAAGACCAAGGATTTGTAAAATCTATGGAATTACAATAGTCTTGCCAGGACTTTAGTTTTTTTTCTTCTAATTTCTCTGAGGTATATTTGTCTTGTTTGGAAATATAATATTTTGCGTTCTTCTTTGAAATTAGAATCATTTGGAGTACGCTGATATCGCCTTCTAAGACGATTAGTTTCCTTTCTTAGTTCAGATAAGTTTTCATCCCACCAGGGTGTATATTTATGGGGTTTCTGGTTATTTTTATTAAAATAAGTTTTGATTTTGAATGATTTGTTACAGGATTTAATCAAACATTTTTGAAATTTATTTAGACAATCGTTTATTTCAGTGTTGTTAGCTATTGCAGAAAGTTGAATATCTGTAGTATTATCTAGAGATAACTTAAATGATTTTATAATTACTGACTCTAAATTTTCCTCGAAATAATTCCAATTAGCATTTTTTGTAATATATCTTAAACCATATGTTTTGTTAGGAGAATAAAAAACAGGATGTTCTATTGTGTATGTTATTAGAAGGTGGTCAGAGAAAACTTCATTTGTTAGAATATTCCAATTTTTAATATAATCTGCTAAAGATGGTGATGTTAGCGTGACATCTATATTGCTAGTTCCTCTTGGACCATCAAAAGTAGGAAGGTTTTTTTCAATATTTGCTAAAAATAAATTGTTCGATACAATGTAATTTTCTAATTTCCGTCCTCTTGAATTTGTAATTTTGTCATAATAGAATTTTGATCTACAATTGCTGTCCATTCCTATTAGGATATTTTCTGTTTGGAAGTCTTGTAATATTTTATCTAATTTACGAATATCTATGTCTATGTCTCTGTTTATATCAAAATAAGCGCTAACAATTATACAATTAAACGAATTATATTTTATTTGAATAACAGTTATATCGTTGTCTGAATATTTATTTAATAATATAGCATCTATATTTTTATTTAATAACATTATTTTGGTGCGAGAATTTCCATTTCCTCCAATAAAAGATTTATATTTTGTATCGAAATGCATTTGTTTATGAACATATGGTTCCTGTATTATAGCCAAATCAATGGATTTTCTTTGCATGAATTCATCTAATAAAACAGCTGTTTTCCAAGAATGTTGTGTGTTTATTTGAACTACATTAATACTTTTAAAATTAACCATAAGAAAGGTTATAATGTTTTGATTGTTTATTTGGGCTATTTTTTGGAGATGAAAAGTTTATTTGTGTCGATAAAACTGATTTAAAAGGAAAAATATTTTGTAATGATACTACAAGAAAGCATTTGAATGGTGTGAATAATAAAATGTTTAAAAAACTAAGCTCAGAATGTAGTTTTCTTGGGAATAGTGTTGTTTTAATAATGGAGTGTGTATTATTCATATTGATGTGTAATTAGTGTTTTGGATTAATTTTTTAATTGCATTTTTATAAGAAGGGCATAACTTACTGAATGATGTATGATTATGTGAAATTCTTTGATGCGGCTTGCAATGTTCATTAAAAGAATAACAATTTATGCATTTGTAAGCTCCAAGTTCTTCCTTCTTCGTGCAGGTACTGGTAGGATGTTCCTCCATGCAGATGGCGCAGGTCAGCTTCCCTCGGCAGTCAGCTTCTGAGTGGTTGAACTTGTTGCACTTCATGCAGCGTCGGATCCCAAAGTAATCTTCTGCATAGCTGATAGAATAGTATAACTTCAATCTTCTATTCAGCAGCATTTCCCTTAGTTTAGGATTCACTTCGACCACCGCATTCCGTCTAGAAGAGTCAGATCTTATTTTGGTTATTCTTATTAATTTAATATTCTCCTCGTTGAATCCCAATTCTTCATTCTGTTCTTTTAAAGTATCCACCAGATTGGATTCATTAACCTCCTCTGGAATATTCTTAATAATCATTCGTGGGTTAAATTTATTCAATGTTGTGGGTAGTAGTGTGGATTTTTTATTACTTGTGATAACAGCTGTTATTTTTTCAAGATCTGATTTGCTTTCAGTCTCAACAATAACATAACCTTTTTTTGTGTTTCTTAAATTAGTTATTCCTACTTTAAGAAATCTGGGATCAATTTCAGCTTTAAATTGCCTTTTTGTTTCTTCAGCGGGGGCATTATTATTTTTGTTTTTTATAATTATTTTATGTTTTGATTTTATATTTTCAGGTCTAACTCTTAATATGTCTGAGTAAGACTTACGTGTAACTTCAGGTTGAGATTTTTCTTCATTTTCTGGTCTTCTTTCTTCGGGGTTTTCTTCCAAAACTCGCTGGACCGATTGTATACACGTTAAAGCTTGAAATAAAGCTGATTTTAAGTCCTTTCTTAATATTGGAAATTGTGAAATTGTGTTTAATAGATCTACTGCACTAGCTAGCTGTTTTATACAATCCGCCATCTTGGCACACAATGATATATATATATATATATATATATATATATATATATATATATATATATATATATAGATAGATAGATATGCAACTGATTGAATTATGTTTTTTTTAAATTGATATTCTTTCAGATTATTTTGCATTAGTGGTACTAAACTAATTAATAAATACACAAAATCTTCATATATTTGTTTATAGACCTCGATGAATAATAAAAAAGTCCACATGTAAAAGGAGAATTTCTCAGAACCATAACAACGCAGAAACCGGATAAAGCTATTCTAGTTACGAAGTAAACCCTCTCTTCAAAAGGACCAATTTAGTTTATTATTACAAGACATATTTCTCTATAGATCCCACAAGCTTTACTAAGTACGACTAAATGGCATGGGACACTTTGAAGGCGGCCCAACATTTTCTTTTTTAACCACATTATTTGAAACATGCCCTACACTGGTCTCACTGCCACCTCTTCAGAGGTCACCAGAATTGCATGTGGTCTCCTTGTCACTCTGCATTTTAAGACTGTTTTAATATGGATAACGCATGGGCGGATGTAAGGGTGGCTGAGAGGGCTGCGGTTCCCAGCAATTTTGATGTAATCAGGAAAATGTATCATAAAATCCTTAGAAATAAATTAAATAAGATCAATTAGTTCAGAAAAAAAATGTTTTGGGGGGTAATAGCTTTTGGCTAACTGTTCCAAGTTCTAGATTGTTAGTATTCCATACTCCCCAAATGCTACCAGCCCCCCGCACGAAATTATTGGCTATATACGCCCCTGGGATGACGAGCAGACCGCATACGGTTCTGGTGGTCTTTGAAGAAGTGGCAATGAGGCCACGAAACATGCAGAGCAGTTTTCATACGAAGTGGTTATGAAAAGAAATATTGTGCTGTCTTTTTTAACGGGGTATGACATAAACAAAGAAGAATGTGGATTTTTCATTAAATGCTTGAGATCAGGTGCTGTCCGTGATCATCTACCTTGTTCACCCAATCGGAATTACTCAAAATGTACATAACCTCCCATACTTACGAGGTTCTTTCTCTTGAGGTTACATCTCCTTTCGGTTTTGTTGTCACAATCTTCCACCCTGAATCTTACAAGCCTCGCTCTCCCCCGTCAGTTTTGACAGCCCACACCCACAAGGACGTTTCACTCTCTATTGTTGTCGTACGCTTTCTCTTTCGTATGCCACCAGAGGTCAGGGCACCGCCCTGACGTTTATGATAATTTTATCATGAACATGATGTCAAATGCTTTCTCTTGATTGGATTGGAAAAGCGTAAATTCATTGATAATCATAATCAAAGAGTTATTGAACAAAGATGTTTGCAACGACATTGCGAATGATAAGAAGAATTTATAGTATTTTTCATACCTGGAACTATACTGTGAAAAGGTCTGGCTCGCAAGAAACCTTGCGCGTGTCAAAAAAGGTCCTGTCGCTAGCGTCAATAGGACAGTTTGGAACGGGCAAAGTTAATATTTTATTTCGATATTTTTGGATACCGTAAACACCTGCACCAACATCGAAGAAAAGCACAATTCTAGGCGCATCAATACACAGAAAACTTGCGGAAGCCTTTTCCTAAGCGTAAATTACTAACTCCGTCTCCTCGAATCCCACTCGTTTTAAAGGTAACCTCTATTTCAAACAACATGTAATACAACCATGGTTCTCATACCTTTGTACCTGTACCCCAAACCAAACTAAAAAGTCCAACGCACAGCAAGTTAATAAAAACCGCGTTAACAGTTAATATTTTGTATTGGTCTATCGTGAAAAGCTATTCCTATTAAATCTCAACGAAAAGCAAGATTTTAGGCACCAAATTGCGCCAATGGTTTAATTTCAAGCTGTGGAATATGAAGATGACCCATTTTCTGGATTTTGACTTTAAGTTTTACTCCTTGAAGAGTAAATGCATCTGTGGGTAGATTGCCATGGGCCTGAAGACTCTACCAAGGTCTAGAATGCGGTTTTAGTTTTTTCCACGGCTGTTGGCCAGCATATTTCCCGCTCTTAGAATCGACTGTCGATCTCCAACGAGGTCATCTTATCTAATTTCCGCATAGAGATCTCAAGATTAGTCCAGCTTCAATCACAATCTATTTAAAGCATTCCTGTTTCATATTGCAAGACAAAAAGATTGTGGCGTATTCATAAATGCATAAGACCTTGAGGATTACGGGTTAGGAACTATTATTTCCATTTAACCAATCAGGCAAATGACTTGTATTGTGCTAGTAACCACTGAAATCCAATTTATATTGCATAACACTAAAAAAATATCTTTTTTTTTTTTTTTTTTTTTGTATTCTTTTGTAACAATAAAGGTTTGCACCACATTTCTAAATTTCCTATCCAACCTATTTCCTCCATTATAATTGATGAGGGTTAGAGCAGTTGATATGGTTGGTTCGATTGGATTTTATGGCCATTCCTGTTTATCACAGCCCGTCGTATTTCAGTTTCAGTAGTACTGCGTAATGGGTATTTGGTGATATTCGCGCATTTCTGAAACACTTTCTTTCTTCTTTTATTTTATTTTTGTTTTTTAGCGCGGTTCCTCCCTCCCCCATAGGGAGGAACCCCGCTTATGAGGTTGATACAATGAAACAATCCGGAAGTGCCGACAAGAAAATTTCGCGTTTCAGAACCCCTAGAGACCGAAAATAACGGTGGTTCAAATTTGTATATATATATATATGTATATATTTATATATATATATATATATATATATATATATATATATATATATATATATATATATATTTGTCTGTTCGCTCATTTCTGGCTTCCCTGATGGTCCGATTTTGATGAAATTTGGTACAAAAATCAGTCGTCCAATTTGAAAGGTCAAGTTCGTTAACCAGCAAAATCCGCCCACTGGAAGATGGCGTTTGGGGCGAAATTCGCGCAGAAAAAATCGTAACGCTTACGTTTTTGAGTTCATAAGCTTGTAAGTACTCTTTTTATAGGCTTCTTGGGCTAGGAAAACGAATGAAACCATTTTCAAGGCGATAGCTTTAACCGTTTTCGAGAAAATTGGAAAAATAGTTTTTAAATATCGTTTTTGGTTTGGGTACTTAGAATCACAGGATTCAGTTGAAACATTATCTGCATGTTCTACTTTCATTAAAACTAATATGTTGAAAGTTATGTTACGTTTGGAGTTAAGGAAGGGTTAGAATAAAATATTTTATGAACACACATGAAAAGTTTTGGGAACTTCTTATACTTTCATTAATATCTCGAACACCGTTGGGAAATCGTGGTAAGTGGATAGAAACTATTTGAAAGCTTACTAAATTCTCTACAAAAATTATTCTAAAACTATTTTTGATTAGGTTATGTCAATCGGAGAAATAAGTGCTTAAAACTTCAAATACGTCTGTTTTGTTCTTATGAACGGGTTTTTGTCGTTCTTTTTGTAATTTTTGTCTCTTTCCCTTGGTTTTTTATTTTTTTAATTTCTTATGTTAGGAAAATGAATTTGTTTGTAAAATAGGATAGGAAAAATGACTCTATTTTTTATTTTAATTTTATTGATCAACAGGTCTTTGCATATATTTAAAAACTCTGTTGATATAACCTCTATATCGTTTTTTACCTATAACCCCCTCAAAAAGGGTTAGGAAATCGTGGAAAAATGTTTTGAAGAAATGTTTGATGGGGTCGTCACATTAGGAGAAATAAGTGCTTAAAACTTAGTTAGTTTCGTTTATTTAAACGGATCTATTTGTGTGTTTCCCGCAGTTTTTTTTTTCACTGCTCGTTATTTTTGTAATTTCTTATAGCAGTCAAATGTATTTGTCAGTAAACAGGATACGTATAATTAGAAGCAATATTTTGTTTGTTAGAATTCGAAGATGCCTTATGAATATCTAGATTACAGTACTGGTGTTGATTTCGTTCTTTAGAATTGTTCTTGGTATTCCCTATTTTCATCTGTTACCCATAGTTTTTTATTGTTAGTAGGTTTTTCTTATTGATTATAGAATACAAATCTATTTGATTATAAAACAGGATACGTAAAATTAGTAAGAATATTTCGGAGATTTCTGAGCGAAATGCCTTGTAAGATTTTCTACCACTACGAACGGCGTTTTTCCTCTATTTTTCAGCCAGATAGGCTTTATTTGGCATATTATTCTATATAGGTTTTATTAAGCAGGGGATTCTGATGAAATGTCGTGTTTTTGCTGTGGATTTTAATTACGATGTATCTAAGATTGGGTAACATTAGCGAGTCTACATAGTGAAGAACCGACGACGGAGGTAGACTTCTTGCTATGATTTAGTCTACATATGTATATTAAGTCCTAAATCCAAAAAATAAGCTTCACAACGGTTAGATACTATGAGCGATAGAGTCGGTTCAGTGCCCGGACTGAACCCTCCTAGCAGGAAATTTACCTGCTTGGAGTTAATCCTCAAGAGTTGTAAATATACCCCAGGTATCTGCCGACACAAATACAAAGCCTAGCTACGCAGTCCAGGCAACGAATGCTTGAAAACAGCTATAGGTAGAAATGTTTGGAACACAATTTTTGACTTCGTAACTTTGTATGGGCTGGATAGGAGGTGAACATATCAAAAGTCCTTACCCTTAACCTTTGAGCCGGGGAGGAGGGGGGGGGGGGGGGGGGGTTAGAAGGTCCCATTTTTCCGGTGTTCACTAATATCTCGGAAACCCTGCGTCCTAGCGACATGACTATTCTATAACAAATGAAAGCTGATTAAATTTCATACAAGTTCTATTCTACAATACAAGTTCTGGAAATAACACAGTTCCATACATAGGTTATATACTAAATATTCATAAAGATTACTTAGTTGTAACCAGATTCATCAATTAGCAATCAATAGTTTTCAACGCAGGTTCTATACTAAATATTGATCAAAAGTATTTAATTAGAAAAAAAAACAAGCTTTCTCAAGACTTTTTTTTGGTCCATTTGTATCTACTCCTTGGACTTAATTAGGTATATTATTCTATATCTTGACTTGTTATTCGTCAAGACTTGTTATTTGTCCTTCTGTATCTACTAGATAGGCTTTATTCGGCATATTATTCTATATAGGCTATATTAGGCATGGTATTCTACTCAATCTTTCTTGTACTTCTTCTTGATCCTTCTGTATCCACTAGAAAGGCTTTATTAGGCATATTTTGTAGTGATTTATAGAGCTTTGCTTTAGAATTAGAGCCGGATTGTGTAATTTCCGCTTCTGTGTATAAGTTAACTACTGTCGGTGTCCCTGACGCCTTAACATCACTTTTATTCGAGATGTTCGAGAGGATTTCAACAATTTTCACGAGATATATTAAAAAAAAAAAGTTTATTTCTTTTCTAAGCTTTTCAAATGACACTAGGGATATGAACGGAACCGCGCTAAGATGATGCAGTTCCTGCGAGTCGGACTTTTAAATACATATGCTAACCTATTTTCTACTGCCTTAACTATAATAGAAACATATTTTATTTAGACCTTATTTTTCAATTTTATTTATATGACTAAAAGTTGTACTTTTTTAAAATATTTACTTACGAGCATATGACTAAATTCTATCGATTTTTTATTTGTATGACTAAATTTTATTCTCTTTTTATATCACTTATATGACTATTTTTTTTAGGATTAATTTTTATTTATTTTACATACATGACTAAATTTTATTCATTATTTTATTTGTATAACTAAATTTAATTTCTTTTTATTAATTATTTATTACTTTTTTTTTTATTATTCATTAATTTATGTATATTGTTTTTTTGTTTTTCCAGTTTATCCTATTATTTAATATAGCATTTTTTTAAGGATATTTCTACTAATCACTATTTTATTTATTTTTAACTATTTACAGTGTACCTTATTTACACTTAATTAGTTTAAGAAGTTGGAATGGAATATTTCTAAGATATGGTTAATTATTAGCCATGACTACATCAAGGTATTAGAAGTTATTCAATTGTTGGTTATAGCGAATAATTTATTTTATTTTAATCTTCTTGAATAACATAGAGCTAACGTTGTCTTTTGCCGCTCAAGAATAGGCCATTTGGCACATGACGAGACAGGACATATGAATTTTGTAACACTAAATAAACACATATAACAATTTCACTACCACTCGTTGATGGAAGTCAATATAAGAATGGAAAGAAAATCTATCACCTTTGTCTTAGGAATCGAACCCACTACCTTAGGCATACAACCGGGCCTCCTCCTGCAGTAATGATTTTTTTTTTTTTTTTTTGGTTTTATTGCCTATCCATTTATTATATTCTTTTAGCGCGGTTCCTCCCTCCCCCATAGGGAGGAACCCCGCTTATAAGGTTGATACAATGAAACAATCCGAAAGTGCCGACTAGAAAATTTCGCGTTTCAGAACCCCTAGAAACCGAAAATAACGGTGGTTGAAATTTGTATATATATATATATATATATATATATATATATATATATGTGTCTGTTCGCTCATTTCTGGCTTTCCTAATGGTCCGATTGTGATGAAATTTGGTACAAAAATCCGTCGTCCTATTTAAAAGGTCAAGTTCGTTAACCAGCAGAATCCGCCCACTGAAAGATGGCGTTTGGGGCGAAATTCGCGCAAAAAAAATCGTAACGCTTACGTTTTTGAGTTCATAAGCTTGTAAGTACTCGTTTTATAGGCTTCTTGGGCTAGGAAAACGAAAGAAACCATTTTCAAGGCGATAGCTTTAACCGTTTTCGAGAAAATTGGAAAGATATTTTTTGAATACCGTTTTTGGTTTGGGTACTTAGAATCATGGGATTCAGTTGAAACATTTTCTGCATGTTCTACTTTCATTAAAACTAATATGTTGAAATTTTTGTTACGTTTGGAGTTTAGGAAGGGTTAGAATAAAATATTTTATTAACAGACATAAAAAGTTTTGGTAACTTTGTATACTTTCCTTAATATCTCGAAAAAGGTTGAGAATCTTGGGGAACGGAAGAATACCATTAGAAAGCTTATTAAATGCTCTAAAAAAAGGAACTAATGAAAGTTTTTATTAGGCGATGTCAATCGGAGAAATAAGAGCTTAAAACTTTAAAGTAATTGATTTCGCTTATTCGAACTGTTCTTTTTTGTCTGTTTTTTATTCCTTGTTATTTTTTAATTGCTTATTGTTGGATAATGTATTTGAAAATAAAACAGGTTAAGAAAAATAGGAAAAACAATTTAATGTTAGAGATATGGATTTCCAAGATTCCAAGACCTTGTCACTAGCGGGTCCGTTTCTAGTGTAGCAGACCCTTCCAGGTAAGATTGTAAATCATGACGTTTCAAGACTTTACTACTCACAGGAATGGCGTTAGTGACCTTAAGGGTTGACACGCCATTATAATAATTAATTAAAAAAAAAAAAAGACTGGTGGAACCAAAATAATAACTGCTTCTATTTTAATCTTTCCAAATGAGACTAGGGATATGAACGGAACCGCGCTAAAATGATGCAGTCCTGCGAGACGGACTTTTTTAAAATATAATTTGTCTCATTAATGTGAAGGAGATTGTTATCAACTAAATTTAATTTTTATACATTTTTAGTGCTTCCTTTCAAAGCCAAAAAAATACAGGATGTCAGTAATGCCGTAAAACAATGAAATTATTGCACCGACCGTAATCTATACGGACGTAGTAAATTTGTTGAGTGTATAAGTACTAGCTGAATACACCACCTTGTTTTGCTTATCGCTTAGCTATTTTGTCTAGTTATCTCCTCGAAAAGATAGGAATTCCTTCATTCCTTAGGGTGAATGGGCCCTTATTTTATTTGATTTTATATTTTATTAATTTTTGTGCGTCGGTTGCTGAGGCCATTAGCAGACGTCGGATTCAATCTATTACTGTCTATGCATATTATATTTTAAACGGACACATCTACTATATATTTGTCAAATACCACTCACTCATCTATCATCGCCCAGCCCAAACCGCTCGACAGAAAATTTTGACATTTTGCATGGACACTCCCTATATAACGTAGGCACTCGCTAAGAAAGGATTTTTTGATATTCGAATTTTTAAGTATTTTTAGGGGGGTTTAAAGTTTTAGTTGGTTAGAGCAGGCAAGCCAAGGCAGCATGCTTTGCTAGGACGATAACAGAACAGCTGCTACCGTACATTATCTATTTCATAGTATTATTTTTAATTGATGTTAATTTCAACTATGTTGGCAGACCTTGAATTACTAGAAATCAACTGTCCCTCATAGAGTTTACGCTATGAGGGACAAAATCACCGTTTTAATTGCGGTTCATTTCAATTTGTCCCCCATAGAGTTTTGGCTATACTTGGTGATGGTCCACCCGAGGTAATAATATCCCGAACCCTGGCACAGCCTCCTCACCCATCAGCATCCCCTGTCAGAACACCTCTTGGTCGTGCTCGCAAATATAATGGGTCTTTCCAAATGACACGAGAAACATAAATTTTAACATAGATAGATAGATATACTCAGGGCCCCTATCTGAGGGGAAAGCAACTCGACCTAAAAGATCTATTGTGCCTCTGACACTCTGCTGGGTCACTTATAGCAGCCCTGCGTCTCTGACAAACCCTCTCAGGGGGGTAATAATACATTAACATACATGTATTATTGGCAACGAAATTTAACCTGTATTGGTTACACTGATGTTACTGGTAACCATGGGCGTATATCAGAAATAATTTCGGGGGGCTAGGAAAATTTCGGGGGGGGGGGCTGGGACCATTTCCGGGGTATGGAATACTAACAGTTTAGAACTTGGAATAGTTTTAGGCAAATAAAACGCTATTACAACTTAAATTAAATATTTGTTATGAACTAAGTATTTGCATTATTTGTAAATTTGCAAGTATTTGTTATTTAATTTATTTTTAAGGGTTTTAAGACACATTTTTACATT
Source organism: Gonocerus acuteangulatus (assembly GCA_946811695.1). NCBI lineage: Eukaryota > Metazoa > Arthropoda > Insecta > Hemiptera > Coreidae > Gonocerus > Gonocerus acuteangulatus. Next base: position 30,596,959 of record OX328127.1, read on the forward strand.
CAAATCAAAATGTCGGAGGGGGGGATGCAGACCCCTAAGCCCCCTTCCCCTTATATACGCCCATGCTTCTGACTTATAGATAACGGGTTATCTCTAGGTTATCCGTTTCTTGGCACTGGCCGGAGCGCCCAAGTGTCAAGAAACATTATACTTTGATTACTTAACAATTGACGTATAAAAAATAGTATGACGGAAACCGTGCTATAATACACTGCAAAAAATTATGTATTAGCGTTAATTTTGCTGATACATTATTTAACGCAATTAAATAACTACTTTTCTGCCGTGACGAAGCACGGGTATTCGGCTAGTATATGTATGTGTGTAAGTATTAGTTCCGTTTTTAACAATTGTCGGAACTAAAGTTAAACCTATTAACTAAAATTAAATATTTTTACTTCTACTTATATACAGAAGGTAGTTCCATTTGAAACATATATAAGAACTAACCTTACTTATTTATTTGAAATCTGTACAGATTAACAGTACAATGATCAAGTATGTTGATGCAGATATTTTATGTACTAGTTGACAAAACTGGCAAAAGTAAAATAAAATATAAAAAATACAAAATTTGGAAGAAGCCACCCATTTTTGGCACTTCCAGCGGTGTCTCAATAAATATTTTAATGATCATGAAAATATCAGGCAAATAAATTTTCTCGGGGCCACTGCCTCTTAAGCCGCCTGAGAGGAATGTCTGGATGGGATTGGGAATATAGGGATTGACCTTCAGGATTAGGATGGAAGAACTAACCTAACACCTGAACCTGAACCTAAACTTAAACTTAGAATCATTGAATATTTACATGTCACATAAAATCGTACACACAGTCAGATTAAAAATACACTCATACAATAAATACTATGACACAATAAATACAAACACTCAATGCATGCTGATTTATAATCAATGCAATCTTTGGAAAGAAGGTTAATAAATAAAAGTGATACATGCGCTCTTCAGTTATATGACACTATACATTTTAATATCCTTAAGAAAATCAGTTATTCTCTTCACTGATGCTTCAATTCTATCTAACAGATCACTAAGGTCGCTGGGTAGTCGATGCCGTCTCCTAGACGCGACCTTATTACTGGCGAAATTATTTATTTATTATTCTTCTTGGATTAGGTGGTTTAATTATTTTCATTCTGTAGCCTGCAAAGTGTAAAAAAAATATATGATTAAAGGTTTGACAGTTTATATCTGTCATGTGTTAATATATCACAGGTCATGCAGGTCATAGTTTTTACCTGACATATACTCAGGCCGTACACAATATGCCTTGTACAATATATATATATATATATATATATATATATATATATATATATATATATATATATAAAGTTAATTTTAATGATGTTTTCCGGTAGTGGGGTTGCTTAATTCCAGAGGGTGAAACAAAATTCAGTCTTCCCACAAATTTTCTTTATTTTGCACTAGGCCTTTCAACACAAATGGACCATCATCAGGTGCTAACAACAAATAAAAACATGCATTAATATTGTGTGACTCCTTAATAACAATTAATATTGTTTGACTGTTGTCGGACAGTAATTAGTCTAATTAATAGTTAGAATTTATAAAGCAAACGGTGAAAGTATAGATTGGAACATAATGTTATAATTAATAGTTAGAATATATGAAGCAAAGGGTAATAGTATAAATTGGAACATAATGTTATAGATGTCCTAGCCCGAACTCAGCCCTGGTAACAACTATCACTGCACGGAGGTAGATATAAGTTCACATTTGTAATTATACATATATTATATAGTTAGCAAAAATATTATGTCCCTTTTATGTATATGGATGTGTCTATATGTGAGTATGTGTGTGTCTGTGTGTGTGGAGTCGTATGTATATAAATGTATATGTATCCTTGTGTGTTTGTGTATGTATGTGTGTATATGTATATATGTGTGTGTATATATATATATATGTGTGTGTATATATGTGGATATATATGCACATATATGGTATTATAGCTATAGTAATAATATAATATAAAGTTATATTATTTTAAACTTCATTTAGAAACCTTAGTTTATGAATTTGTAATTATTTACTAAAAAACTGTAATCTATAACATTATGTTCCAATCTATACTTTCACCGTTTGCTTTATAAATTCTAACTATTAATTAGACTAATTACTGCCCAACAACAGTCAAACAATATTAATTGTTATTAAGGAGTCAAACAATATTAATGCATGTTTTTATTTGTTGTTAGCACCTGATGATGGCACATTTGTGTTGAAAGGCCTAGTGCAAAATAAAGAAAATTTGTGGAAGACTGAATTTTGTTTCACCCTCTGGAAAAGTTAATTATTGGATCTTGATAGTAAAACAATTTTCATCTTTTGTAAGTGATATATTAATGTAAGTTGTGAATGGTGCATTTTATTACAGATTTTCAGATTGGTGCTTTTCTTAATTTTAATATCAACAAATAATACAAGTCTGTTGCGTTAGAATATTCTGATACACAATTCTTGTGAGTCAACAAAAAAATTGAGACATGACTAAATGACTATAACCGGTGTCATCATGAAACTGTCGTTCAATCTATTGCTGAATCCATTACAGGCATAAATGGTTGTTTCGCAAAAGCGTGAAACGGCAGGATCGTAACGCTTGCAACGGCGCGTAGGCGATAATGAATACCTTATTAATGCAATTCTCATTACTACATGAGAATAAGCGACTGGGACCGTCACAGTCCGAGTCGTTTATGGTGCTCCGATGGTCTAAGGGTAGGTTCATGGTGAGGATTCATTCTGCGATGCTACGATAGTTACTCCGATGAGCGCTGCCCCGATGTAAAACAAACACATGTATTAAGGTGGGAGTGTTCATAGTGAGGATCCTTACTTCCGATGCTATTCTCGCACTCGCGCAGTGACCGCGGGGAAGAACAAATATTTTGTTTTCTCCTCGCAGTGAGGAGGGAAGCCGCGATGTGGGCCTGACTGTGATTGGTTCCTTCAAAAGGACTCTAGTGCGCAGGTCACCTACCCTCTCTCATTACTTCATCTTGTGTGATTATTCTTTTTTGGTTATTTCGTTGTCGAGATGAAAGAAAATTTGGTCTTTTTGCGAAGACTACATCCAGTTACTTTTGAAGTATTTATTTAGTTAAGTGATTTATAACAGTTACTCGTACTCGCTGATAAGCTTACTGATTAGCTTACAGGTTCTTTGCTGGTTATCTTTTACTACTTGACTCGTTATCTACGGTTATAATTCATATTAGATAATGGCAAGTAATATTTATTAATAAAATGGTTAATATGATCAAAATCAATTCTCTCAACTATGAAAAAAGTTATTAAGCATTAAAGTTGACTGTTTTGCAGGTTATGAAGGATAAAAAACAACGACATTTGTAAACAAACATATTTTATTCCTTTTCTCTCTCTCTTTTTTGGATCTTTTACATTTATTAAGCAATACATGATATGCGTTTCCGATCGCTACGCTACGCTCCACTCGCTCAAGAAGATATAAGAAAACTCTAGCCAATCCAACTCGCAATTAATAGAATTATATTAATTTAAGCGACTCTAGTCTATCCAACTCGCTAAAATTAATAGGATTCCATTAATTTTTCCGAGTAAGAAACCAATCCCTTTTTCTTTGTCAGGAACATCGCGAACTAATTGTAAAGGCTCATTTTTTCTCACTAACATAAGCAGAGCTTTTTCATAAACAAAAGCTAATTCACTGTTGAAGGTTACTTTACTCCCAGCAAGAACCAATGCAATGGTGAGTCAGCATGAACACCCTCCATCGATGTAGAATACATGGGGGAAGTGCTCATATGAGTAGCTATCGTAGCATCGCAGAATCAATCCTCACCATGAACGTACCCTAAGAAGGCAAGGAGCAAGGCAAAGATCTTTAGGTTGGTGAATGAAACGAATGGATTAGTTTGTGAAACAGCATAATCGGTCCACAAGAGGAAGGCGGAGAGGTTATTCCAGGCCCAAATTGAAAAATATTTAAACAATACAATTAAAATCGATTTCAAAAGGATGTAGTCTCAAAAATCGACTATATATTTTTCTAATACCATGGTATTTGTGACAGAGTGCACTCCCTGACCTATCATCGCCCATCCCAAACTACTCGACAGAAAAATTTGAAATTTTGCATCGACAGTCCCTTTCGGATGTAAACACTCGGTAAGAAAGTTTTTTTTTATATTAAAATTTTTAACTATTTTTAGAGGGGGTTTGAATTTTTAGTTTTAAAGAGAGCGTAGGTAGCATGCGTTACAAGGACGAGAACAACCTTACGGTATCTATTTCATATATTATTTTTATTTGGGGTTCATTTCAACTATGTTCGCAGACCTTGAATTACTAGAAATAAACTGTGATTTTGTCCCACAAGCTGAAACATTGGCAAACGTAACTCATTTTTAAATTTAAATGCAGTTTAATAACTATCGTGACAATTTCCATACCGATAAATGTTAATTATTCTTAATGGAAGAATTTATAATTAAAAAAAAAAAATTGCTGTGTTGTTTTCTAGTTTATAAGTGAGCTGAACGTGTTGGCCGGCCATGGCAGATGATAGTGAAAAAGTGTTTGATAAAAAGTGGATATTTACGAAGACAGCCATATGTGGCTAGATGCCTTGAGAGGCAGGAAGTCAAGAAAAAGATGAGATAAGAAGGAAAAAATAAGAATATTCAAGGGACCCTGCTCATTTCTTTTTACTTTTTTTAAACTCGCTATTTAAATTCTTCTACAAGGTCGGCTAGTTTGTATTTTTGACTTTTTTCATCTGATAAACTTTCACATTATTCATGTGCCGTTTTAATTTTTACTTTTTCTCTATGGTTATTAATTTTGTTATGGGCGCTTTTTAGAACAGGAATATCTTTTCTAGGACAATGTTCATCAAGGAATTAGGATTCGTAATTTAAAGATACAAACATTATTTCAAATTATGATGAAATTCTTTAAAAACCTCGGACGGTAAAAAGACGACGATAAGACTTAAGGAAATGTTGCATATGTTAACGGAAAGTAGATACCTTTTCCCTGTCATCCAAAAATGAAATATTAATGATTACCTCATGGACTCTTGTTACTGGACAATCCTACAGGAATGGTTTGGTTCTCTTCCAGCGGTCCCTGAGGACCTTAAAGTAATTGTAAAATATTAAATAACAAAGAAGTTTTTTATGGTGTACACAAAAAGTGAGTAACGTTAGCACATTCCGCAGTCAGCGGTTGATGAGTACAATAAATATTCAATTTTTACAGAATTACATTTGTTGTAAAAATAAATGATAGTTATTTTCCAATGGGATTTGAATACAAAAACAATTTTTAAGAATCATCAATATGCTTCGCTCCGGTTGACTCATATTAGGAATAATTTAATATAGATAATAATCTTCTGAAAAAGTGTCCGAATTTGACGAAACTGGAAACAAAAATATTTTGCCTAAATGGAAAGGCCAAGTTCGTTAAGACTCAAATTAGGGGCAAAGAAATTCTAGAGTTCACGATTTTATGTTAATGTGCTTCTTGAAAGTCGTTTTATATTTTATAGATAACTTTAGATGGGGAGCCCAATAAAAGTACTTTTAATAATATATCTGTGGGGGTCTCCCCGTGGTCTAGTGGCTAATGCTTTATTTTCTTATGCGGAAGATGGTGGGTTCGATTCCCACCGGGCGGCAGGAATTTTCTCATCTCATGGCTCGTTGAGAAAATTTCTCGCTGCGAATGACCAAGATGTCGATGCGCCGAAGAAAAAAAAATTGTGTCCACCTTCGAGAATAGTGTAAAAAACTAAAAATTTTGATTTGGATACTCTATTAGGAAGGATTGAGTGGACATCGCTTTTTCATCGTGTTTTTTTTAATGAGTAGATACTTCTAGGCTGGGGGTCTCCTGATTTTGCGTCATAGTAATTCATTTTGACAGTAAATTGAATTCGTTATTTGTCAGGAATTGATTTTTAAGCATGCCGTATATTACAGATGAGCTGCACTTTAATAAACTTTTTTTGTTTTACTTCTTAAGTGATATTTTCATGAGCATATGTGTATTTATTATTATTTTAAAAGAATTGAATAAAACAAACATAAAAAATAAAAATATTTTATGGATACCATGTTTCATGATCTTTCTTTTTTTTTCTTTTTTTTATTGCATATCGACATGTAGGGCATTGACGCCGGGCTACATATAGGTTGCCACTAGTCTTAAACATCCATGGCTGAGCAGGAAATTCTTTCAGCAAGCCCATGGATGAAAGAATGTCCTCCAGACGAGACTCAAACTTACAACTACTCAAGTATAAATCGAATAATATATCCTTCGTATCACAATGAGACTCGAGGTACATAGTTTTCACTAGTATATATTCATCCAATCTAAGACATATATATTTTGGTTACGTTTGAAATAGAGTTTTTAAAAAGTGAATATAAAAAGTGTATATTTCAAAGCCTAATAAATTCCCCGAATGCAGTTTCAGGCGTAATTTTCATGAAGTCCATCTCAATAAACGAACGTGTGTGAAGATTAGGAAATGAATTTGTTTGGCAACATTGAAGGAAAAAATGTTATGTATTTCTATTTTAAATTTTCCATAACATACCAGCATCATACAGAAGCACGGTAAAATGACGCAGTTCCTGCTAGTTGGACCTTTCCGACTTAAAACCTTCTAGGATGCTGCCTTGAAGTTCCATTGACCCTCGGCTCATTTGTATTTGTGAAGTGTCACCTCCTACAATTAGTTAGAACAATACTTACTAGGCCCTCCTCCGTGCATCAGGAGGGTCATAACTAGTCACAAGGAGTAGCGTGGGCACTACTAACAAATAATAATCAAAACCTTACTAAAAAATAACAATATATAATGTTAATAGCCGGTTATTTAATTAATTTTGACGCATAAATATTTTATTCAGGTCTTTTATCCTTTTTACAAATAGATCTTTATGCAACATAAAATGGTAAAACTGAAGTTTAGCGTCCTCACAAACGATTTCTTTAACATTTTTCACTAAAATGTATTTTAATGCACTAAACACGAATAAGTTTTTAACTTATTACTTAAAAAATCGCTTTCAACAAGGAAAGAAGCTAATATGCACTAAAGTTCACTGTTAGGAAGGTTATAAAAGTAGGCGTAAAGAGCGTATTTCTAAACCAGCGCATGCGCAGACATGTAACATGGGGAAACAGAGAACTCTCATTTGAAATGTTCATAAACCATTTATTCAAAAATAATTGTCAATTTTAATGGCATCCTCACCCGTCGTCACCTGTCGCTTATGGCCAGACGTGCTATGCGTTTCCGCTCGCTACGCTCGCTCAAGAATATATCAAAACCCTAGTCAATCCAAGTCGCTAAAATTAATATAATTCTATTAATTTTAGCGAGTTGGATTGACTAGAGTTTTGATACATTTTTTGAGCGAGCGTAGAAGAATCTATGGTAAATTAGACTTCTTTATTACAATTAGACTTCTTTATTACGGATTTTTTCATACCCGTGCACGCGCATGTTGACAAATTTAGTTGTTTACATTACCTTTCACAACCCACATAACAGTGAACTTTAGTGCTTAATAACTTCTTTCCTAGTTGAAAGCGATTTTTTTTTTAACGGATTCGTGTTTAGTGCAACAAAATACGTTATTGTACAAAATTTGAAAGAAATCGGTCGTGACGACGCGAAACTTCAGTTTTACCCATAAATTATTTACATGAAATGATTAATTCAAAAATAAACTTCCGCCACGCAGAGGCTGCATAACTAATCACATTGGTCAGTATGTAACCTATATAAATTAAAAAAAAACAAATAATTTTGTTATTTTATATTGTAATGAACAGCTACTCAATTGTTAAATTCATTTATTTTTTTCTCGGACTAAACCCCAATTTTTAAAGGATTGATTTCGTTTCTTTTTACAGAGACATGTTACTCATTAGTTTGGCTTGTTACTTCGTTCCAAGAAAGTAAAAATTACGGACTTTAGTGGCAAATTAATAATTGGGTTCCAGAGCAACCCCATTCACAATGGATTGATTTAGATTATTTTTGCAATAAATTTGTCACTTTCGATATTCTAAATTTCCATTCAATATACCTAACATTTCGTCGGGAGTCTGTTATTCTCGCCTTGAATCTATTCTTTTGCATTCTGTCTACTACTAAGACCATTTTTTACTATTCAAAATTGTTCCAGGTTAAACTTCTGATGATTTTGCTATTTTTAGATAACATTTTCCTCATTAATTCGGCATAATACTCGTATTTACATTCGAGTACTTGGTTCGTCGCTAAGAAGTAAAAATAATGGCCTTTCGTAAGCCTCCATCCCTAAAGGACCGATACAGTTTTTATTTTTTTATGGGCTATTTACAAATGGCCTATTAGTTCCGGGCTATCTACAGGTTGCCACCCTTCTATAATGCCAACAGCACATGGTCGGACACCCATTCAATGATACTAGCTAGACCCGACGTTGCTTAACTTCGATGATCAACGGGAAAACGTTTATTCAACGTCGCTATGGCCGCTGGCGATTCAGTATATTTTTTTTTCATTTAACGATATATGACAAGATTCTTTGCAAGATAACAGACATTTTCGATCGTTAGTGTTATGTTAATAATTTGAGTCCGGAGTGAGCCCCCAATTCGGATAGTGTATACATTTTAGCGGGGGACATTTTCGTTATCAAGTCGTAGAATCGATGAATATTTGGATAAGTTTTTCATGAGATTTTCACTAACCGCTGCCTTCCTTTGATAAGTGCTAAACATTCGGGGCATTTTCCTTATACATATAGCTTGGACCTTGGTGTGATCTATGATTTCCAAATCTCACCAAGAGGTAAGGCTAATATCAATAGATACTTTCATATCCGCTAATGGAGAAATATATTAATATTAGCGCCCGTTTCCGTATTAAAATTCATCCGATTATATTTCTACCTTATTTTTCTATTTATTTTTTCCCCCGGTTTATTGACATCTGGGCCTTTAGCGATTTTAGCCATCTCCTCTACCTTATTAGTCAGAATTTCGAGAAAATGATATGCATATCGCCTGTTGGGTTGCTTCGTAGTATACTTTTCCCTCGGATTTTTTTTTTACACATAACAACTTCCCTATGAGATAATGACTTGCGAACGTCAACAGCGCTAAAATAGAAAGCAAAGAGATCTCAAGTGGCTTCCGTATTGAAGCTGCAGTCTATTTGAGATTCATTTTTAGATTTGGAAAAACACAAATCCATTTTGAATAAACGTTCTCCGTCAAGGTCTGTTTGGATAGGACTGCACACAGGGAAGCCATGACAAACAATTTGCAGACCACAAAGCGATTCTCGGCAGCACGAAGTGTATTATTGACTTAGTGTGGCTTGCCAAGTTAACATGGCGTCAGCTCAACCTAGCCGAGATCAGCTTGACGAGGAAAACCTACCCGGATCCTAGGGATGACCTTGACAGTGAATTCAATCATATACAAGGTCAAAGTCAATGCCAACAAGATGGCATCTACTTCCGCTTCATCGTAAACTTTTGGTTTCCGTCTGGGCACTGAAGATGTCTGGACACGGATTGATACACTGATGTGATAAGAAATTATTGGGAGTCAGGTTAATTTTGAGGATATTACGATATTTTTCATCAACGGTTACATCCGTTGTACCTTTCAACACATATTATGGATACTATTCAATACATTTTGATCATTTTAATTTTGGGCAGAAGCTCGGAGGTGGACGAAATGAATCCCACAACGAACAATATTATTTAAATTCAATAACAATAATTCTTGTATGTAAATGAAGGAATCAAATATAACGGTGCATTTAGGGAGCTCGCCCGAGTGTTTCATTGACATTTCTGTAGTAAGGATTGTATCAATGTATTATAAGTGCATTGTAGGATTAGGATTAGGATGTTTGTTTTATGGACAATAAACAGCAATATTATTATGCCCACCATTGATTATAAGTAATATGTTTATGTTGATAGAGTTCATCCAGTCTTATTTACTGTCTATTTATAAAGTTAGTAAGTACAAATATCTATATTATTATTATATAAGTACTTGATATCTATATTATCAAGCCGACTATTAAATAAAATTTTATATTGCATGTTGAAATTAAGTTAGAAGTTGTTACATATTATTTAATAAATATAAATAATCAACAAATAGGGTTTACATAATTATAGATTGAAAATAGAATTTTTTTGTATGAAGCCATATTTCAATAATTCTTTTTATTTATTATCTCAAATAATTCAATAGTTTTTTCACACAAAATTGTGTTAATCAGGAACAAAGAGAATTTAGCCCGCTCATCTTCTATAATAAATAAGTATTTTATCATTTAAGCTATTAAAGGTGTTCTAGAGAAAAATCAATTAAAGCTATAAAGATGCTCAAGAATAGGGAAACTCGATGTCAAAGTCTATTAATGGCTATTCCTATTACATCTTACTCCCTAAAAATTTGAGATGCTTATTATATAAAGGCTCATTTTAGATTAATTAATACATAAGAAAAAATAAAAAGAAACTTACTAACTATAGACAAAATAATAATGCGAAGTTCTAAACGTAAATTGAATAAAATTAAAAGCACAATAAATGCAAGTACGAATAAACACAAAAAGTTGGTAAAATAAACATACCTTTTTTTTTTTTTTTTTTTTTTTTTTTTTTGTAAATATGTACACAAGTTTACCCACAATAGTATTCTATACTAGCATGCACACACGTTTTTTTTTTTTTTTTTTTTTTTTTTTTGTTTTTTTTTAATACTAAAATCCAACCAATGTTTTACACAAATGTGCCACCGAATGCGGTACTTCAGGATATTTAAACTCAGCAGGTTCTTTTATTTACGCCTTATAAATGCATTGTATCTCCTAACAAATAAAAAAAAAAAAATAGTTTTACATTTGGTCTTTAGAATAATATTTTTTTAAATAGCTCAGGTTTCTCAAACTAAATGAAAATTCAGCTATAAATTGACTTTCTTCTGATAATAGCTCTGATAGATTTTTAGGGTGGAAGAATATTCTATGTTTTAAGTAGTGTGTTATTTTGTTAATATTTGACAATTTGTTCTGTTACCTTGCCATTAAGTGCCCAGCCTCACACAAACACACAAAAAAAAAAAAAAAAAATAGTTCTGGCCCAAAGAGCAGTCCATGTTTATTATACGTTTTCGGGCTCGCTGATTTCGAATCCGGGGTTATAAAACACCCAGCAACTCTTAGTTTAAGCCTAACCAAAATAAACCTCATAATTCAGGCAAGTTATTCAAGTTGTTACCCAAAATAAACCACTATCTCCTCAAATATTGTATTTGTGAACTACCTTTTAGCGCTCAAAAATACAATATTTTTAAGACCTCAGCGAACTCGATTGGTCCAATTGGAGCGATGTTACAGCCCTTTGAAAATATGACTTCTCAACATTTTGCGTTTTTGATTATGTTTGAGTAATAAGTTCTCTGATACAAAAAATATGCGAGTTCTTTTACACACATTGACCCAAGTCCATCGGAGGTAATTCTGGCATTCCTTAAATCCCATAATGCAACCAAAAAAAAAAAGTTAGTAAACTTTTGATTCGAGCAATGTATTAATTGAATTAAATTAAATAAATGTGTGAAATAAATTAAGGTCAGGTTTTTTGCTACTAAAGTGGGTTATTGTCAAATATATCAAAAGATATATGCAATGATTATCGCTTTGTGTCCGTTTTTGGTAAATCTCGCGAAAGCAGCCAACATAAATCTCTCATCATATGCTCATTCTACCTTCCTTGATACCGAGTTTACAAGATTTTGATAGCTTGAGTGCCAGTTAGTGACTTCACATTTCATTTGACTTTTTATTTTTGTTTCTTTTTCTGAACCATTATTCATGACATTGTTTATCTTTATGATTCTGAATCTAAAATCATTTCTATCTTTCATCTTCAAGAGGGCAACTTTTTAAAAGTTGACTCAACATGAAGATATGCTCCAGGCTTATCACTCCCTCTAGTAGGACATGTCGAGTTGCAGGTTTGTTACACTAGTTCTGCTCCCTTGAAGATGGCGGAACAATTTCATTGTTCTTGTAAAATCCACGGAATTGCTTCACTCTGTCCTATCCACTGCTCTTCACGCTTCATGCCTTTTACAAGGCTCTCTTTTTCACAGTATAATTTTGCTATAATTAAAATATATTCCACAAAATTAAAAATAAAGAACAAGAATTGTTATTAATAATGTATTTTATTTTTTGTAAAGTTTTTGGCCTGGGAAATAAATTAAAAAAATCCGTCATGCAGGAGTTGCATAGCTAAGCAGATTCGTGAGCAATGTGGATATTGTTCGCCAAATTTATAAATAAAGGGCTCAAAATGATCTATATAAATACAAAAATTATTATTTATTGACAATTGACCATAAAACACATACTCGAGGATTAAAAAAAAACGAGACTACTTAGACGTGATATAAATGATATGCGGAAGATACTAACTGATGTTAGCTCACATAAATACATCGTAATTCAACATTTAAAAAGCTAACAGTATGTACAATGAAGTCTAAAAATGAAATTTTATTATTTTCATTACAAAGTTTTCAAACAGCCCATCTACTTTAAACTTTCCACCTTCCCCAGCCGAGTCAATACTAATTTTTTAATGATTTGACCAGACATAGTAGTATGATCCTGACGAGGCGCCATATTGGCGTGAAACATGCAGAGCAAGAAATAAAATATCTGGAGATGGATATATTGTGTTTTTTTTTTTTTTTTTTTTATTATTAGAAATTTGATTGATAACTACAATTCATTTTCATTGTAGATATATCAGGATCAATCAACACAATTTTAAAACATGTTTTCCCTCACCATCTCAGATTATGATGAAATTTGGTTCATGGGTCACCTTTATAAAAACTAAGAATAACCCAAATTTCAGCGTATTATCTCAAATGGTTTCCGAAATACTGTGATGCAAAGTTTTCAAGAAGCGGTTAAAATCTCGCTATAGCAAAACATTTAAATGATCATAACTCCTCTCCTGCTTATGTTAGAAACATGGGGAAGGTGTCATTTTTTCACTCTTTATGTGCCCTTTCAAATGACATGTAACACATGATCCAGGTTATGTATGAGAACAAAGTTTTTTTTTCAAAATCAAATATAAAATTTTGACTTAAAATATTTTTAAAAAAACATCTTTAAAAATTTTCAAAAAATTATATATAATAAGCCATATCATTACTGATTTGTATAGGAAGTTTGTTTGTGGGATTCTAGTCACTTCAAATATTTTGAGTACAATATAATTTATTTCTAAATTGAACTAATTAAAGCAAATTATTTATGTATACTATTTTTTTTAAAATCAGCTTTGTAATTAAGATAATGAAATTAGCAATGGTAATGTTTGAGTTTAATTTTACAATTATGTATTAAAAAGCTTTTATATATAAAAATACGTCAAATTATATTACTAAGAACACATTGCAATCCCATAACCAAACTTCCTATACAAATTAGTAATGATATAACCTATTATATATATAATTTTTTTTTTAATTTTACCTTATATTTGAATCAAAAATTACTCTTTTTGTGTTTTTTTTAAAGGTCACAATAAAATAAATTGTATAAATTATAATGACAAAATTCAGTATGTGTTAGTACCTTTAGTAGGAACTCGTATAATATACGGAATAACAAGTACTTTGTAATTTTGCCATTAGAGTTACTGACATTGAACAATTTACATAAATTTTGAACACCAGGGTCCATAAAGTTTCTATGAAATATTCATGATCTTTTTTTTTAAGTGATTTTTCATTCTGATTACTCATAGGGATTCGGACTGCAAACGATTTTGTAATCGTTTAATCCTCGTCCTATCTATCATCTTCACGATAGGCTGCGGACTATCAATAGACAGCTGAGGTGACTGGTTGGTTTCTCTGGGAGACCATTAGCTCAAGAGGGCCTCTGAAGATGACAATGCAGACCCAATAAGACGAAAGTCCACAATGCCTAGTCGAGGCCAAGGACAGGCACAGCCTTCTCATACATCACACAGCTCTTGACTCAACAAGCTAATAACGCTGGCTCTAGCGCACAAGTTCTTTCTGTGGAGTTTTCTGGAAACATTAATTACCAACTCATAGGACTCCTGCCAGCTTAATCTCAAAGCCAGGTAAGATTAATGCAGCTCATAAGAAGAATGTTTAAGCCCTTTCCGAAGCCATTGAGCGAGGAAACCTCTATTGAACCAATTGATCTCGACCTTATGACAAAATTACTTTGTGTGAAAAGGGTCTGCTTTCGATGTTACTTCTCCGGTTACTTGTGAAGTGTCTGTAGTGATTACAACAGTGATTCAGAGCATGCGCATAAGTCATTCGTATTTCTATTGGTTGTTACTGGTAGTAAAGTAACGTTCAACACTCAAGTCAATCAAACTCGCAAAAATTAATAGAATTCTATTAATTTTAGCGAGTTGAATTGAATAGGGTTTTGATATCTTCTTTAGCGAGCGTAGCGTGCGGGCCCATATACCCCCGCACGTATTCCCATAGTGCGAAATAAATATAAAATATAAATATGTTATAGAAACACCGGACAAAAGAATCGGTGAGGAGGCCCCTAAACCTCACAATTACCATTGATTTTTATAATATTAACCTTTTTATTAATAAATATTGCTTGCTGAAATATATTCTGCTTATTTTGATTTATACTTTACTGCCTAAAAGTATTACTTACATATTCAAGTTATCTAACGGTTAGTTAGTAACCATATTATATAAATATAGTAGTCAGTTATCTTTAGTAGTGATTGCAGAGATTTTAAATACTTTTCATTACTATATTAACTTTTCATTACTATATTTATATAATACTAACTGTTACCCAGTATACCATGCTACACCTACTTTCTGTCTATGACTCTCCCCGTATCAAGATCTAATTGATACCTAGTTGTCTATACCCAGTTACGAAAATCGGTCAAACGATGTAAATTTCTTTTAGTTCATAATGATACCGGCAGAGGCGAGCATAACAGCACTTCATCTAACAGCCGACACAGGCCAGTAGTAGTCGATTCAAAGAGGCCGTCAATGGTTCAGTGTAGCCAATTTTTCTTGAACAAAAGTTTTGACCTTTTGACCAAATTTTGAAATTTGACCTAGCCAAGGAGATTTCTCGTATCAAGACCTACCTGTGAGCCAAATTTGGTCAATATCGGTCAAACGGTGTAGATTTGTATAAGGAACAAACAAACAAACAAATAAATAAATAAACAAATAAATAAATAAACAAATAAACAAATAAATAAATAAATAAACAAATAAATAAATAAACAAATAAATAAATAAACAGAAAGACACGTGATTTTTATATATATAGATGGTTTCTAACCTTAGATTACCTGTAAAGAAGTAATAGATAACCTGCAAAGAACCTGTAAACTAATCCGTAAGTATTAAAATCACGACAGAACTTCAAAGTAACTGGATGTGGTCTTCGCAAACAGACCCGATATAATAAAAAAAAAACTGTTGTCGAGGAGAATGAAAAAAAACTAAATTTTTCTTGGGTCATTCTGATATATTCTTCGATATATAGGGTGATTCAGGTCTAAATAGCCAAAATCTATGAGGTGATTCTGGACATAATTTCCAACGGAAGTTTTTGCTTGTTGTATTTTTTGTAAATTACATTTTATAGTAAAAGGAATATTTTACTGGAATAAGATATGTCATGGAGAAACTAGTTTGTAATAGAGTCCTCCTTAATAATTTGTTGGAGTGAGTAATTTCCGTTTAAAGGTGGGTATTGTGAGTTTCCTGTGCCTTGTTGCGCCTAAAATGTCGTTTTCATGGATACCTATTATATACCTATACCTATATTAACTGTTTCTGTTCCATGCTTTTAAAATGGCACAATGGATATTATTATTATTTATGCACCGCGTCATTGGCGAATTTTATAATGGATAAGAACACTAAGGAACGACTTCAGAGTTAGGCGCAAAACAGAAGAGAAGGAGTAGACTTGAGCCGCATACGGATAGGCCATTTTTGACTGACATACCTACATCTCGCAACAAAACAGATCACACCAGCCCCTTGTGACAATAAGGATCTAAGGATAGACCATAATTTTTAAAAATATATTCAAAGCATTTATATGTTTGTTCACTACTTTTCAAAGGATAATATAATAATTCTCACGAAGAAACTGATATTCAGTGTGATGTAATACGTAAGCATTTTTCCAAGGCCAACGTAGGATAGGATTACTGAAATAAAAAAAAAATAGCTGAAGGAAAAGAGATTACTGTTTGAGTCTTGTTACATATGAGACCTTTGTCGTTATATATGAAGTCTTTGTTGCAAAATGTTTGACAGTTTTCGGCAAAAGAGAAAAATCCAAAATTTTTGTCTCGCTTTCTCCGACAAACGGATTGTGTTGAAACGATTTTCAGTTTGACATTGATCCAAACTAAGTTATG
This sequence comes from Gonocerus acuteangulatus, assembly GCA_946811695.1. Classification (NCBI taxonomy): domain Eukaryota; kingdom Metazoa; phylum Arthropoda; class Insecta; order Hemiptera; family Coreidae; genus Gonocerus; species Gonocerus acuteangulatus. The sequence continues at coordinate 30,613,531 of OX328127.1, forward strand.
TAACATTTGTAAATGTAAAATTGTAAAATTTGTTGTAAAATTTGATCAACAGACATGACCTGTATTGGACTCTTCGTGCACTTTCTTAAATATATGGAAAACGGCTACGAAATCGTGGTGAGTGATATATGATCTTTAAAAAGCCTAATAATGTCCTATCAAATACGTTGAAACGTAAAGTTGATAGAACCAGGTCAGTTGTCGGAGGAACGGTGTTTGAAATTTCGGACGTTCCTCAGATGGTTTAGTTTAATTAAAAGCGATGTTTCTATTAAAAAATTTCTAAATCAAGCCATCGCCAGTCAAATTTATTGTGTTCACCGTTACTACCTGCATCCTGAAGATAAGACTTTGCCCTGAAGTCGCAAGTGGACAAAAAGCTCAGAAGATAATCACCTGGAAACATACTTGAATCCATCTGCCAGGAAACATTTTCTGCATGGAACCATGTTATGTTCTGTAATGTACCATATTCTGTCGGGAACCTTGTTCTACCGGGAACGAAGTTCAGTCAGGAACCATAATCTGCCAGAAACCATGATTTTCTAATAACCAAGTTTTGCCAGCAACCATATCCTCCCACCAATCATGTTCTACGAGATTTTTCTTTTGTCAGAAATTATGTTCTACGGTGAACCTTGATCTGCAATGAATCATGTTGTGTAAGAAATCATGTTCTCTCATGAATTCTGTTTAGCCAGCAACTATGTTCTGCAATAAAACATGTTATGCCAGGAACAATAGTCGGCCAAACTATGTTCTGCCATGAACCATGTTCTGTCAGGGACTATATCCTCCCATGAGCCATGTTCTGCAATAAACCATGTTATGCCAGGAACAATAGTCGGCCAAACTATGTTCTGCCATGAACCATGTTCTGTCAGGAACTATGTCCTACCATGAACAATGTTCTGCAATGAACCATATTGTGAAAGAACTAATGTTCTCCCGGGAACTATATTCGGTCAGAAGGCGTGTTTTCCCAGGAATTATGTTCTTCCGAGAACCATGTTATGTTCTGCCAAGAGCAGTATTCTGCCCAGAAGTATATTCTACCATGAATTAAGTTCTGCCAGCAACCACCTTGTGCAAGAAATCATGGTCTGCCACGAAATACATTCTGCCTAAAGCCGTGATCTGCCAGGAATTATGTTCTACCGTGAACCATGTTCAGGCAGGAACTCTATTCTGCCAGGAACTGAATTCTTGCAGGAACTATGTTCTGCAATGGACCAGGTTCTGTCAGTATCCTTGTTTTGCCAGAAACCTAATTCCAGCAAGACATGGGATGAGCTTGGACGAGGCTCCAGGCTCTAGTAAGCAACTTCAAGGTTAAGGACAAACTACTGTTAGCCAACCTTCAGAAGACTCTTCCACTCTCGGTTATAACCACTTAACATCTACGTTCTTACATCAACTACTAGTATACATTTTTTAATTTTATTAAATTTACAAATTAAAACTTACATTGTATTAGAGACTAGAAAAAATGGAAAAAACGATAATAAAAACATAGACATCCCACAGCTTGTTGGGAAAATTCCTCGCTGCACCCTGGATGTCGGCGCTAATGGCCCATATTTGTCGAAGCGCCGTAAAAAGAAAAAAAAAAGAAAATAAATAAAAACATAGAGAAAGGAATGTGCCAATAAACCCAAATGTAATATACAATAAATATCCTTTTATTTTAAAGCAGTTTATTAAATCCTTCCACGAGAAAATCAGATTAAATTATTAATGTAGAAAAAAACTCTGAATGCTGAGTTATGCTTGAATATTGGCAAATTATAATTATTTTTTTCAAATTCCTTATTTAATGACTCTTATTTTAATTTTTTGCTGGGTTTTACGTTGTTAATTTATTTATTTATCATTTTGACGTAACAAAGACTTGAGCAATGAGTTTATCGCCAGTGTTGCGGAACTCAATTTATAAATAAATAATAAATAAATAACCAAATTATAACTAAATAAATTAAAGGCAGATGGGAATATTCATTATTATTTCTGTCTTTGTAAATTAGATAAATACATTTTCTATTTGTTTCACTTTTTATTTTATATTTAATTATGAATATATGAATGAACTATGAAGACGTAATACGTTACACTGACCAAACAATCTTACACTACTGGCAACTGGACTGGAGTAACACAACAGAGAACAAACTGAGGACAGTGAAGTTTACGGTTAAAGAATGGCCTTCGTCATACAGAAGATCAAGACGCGAAGAAGTCATATTAGCCAGACTACGAATCGGCCACAGTCGTGTAACGCACGAGTACCTCATGACTAACAAGGACAAACCGACATGTCGAACGTGTAACTCGGGACTGTCAATCAAGCATATACTGACTGACTGCCATTTAAGACAGAACCTTGATGTACCTATTGACTTGACAGAACTCCTCGGAGATGACAGCCACCACATTGATACAATACTTAAACATTTAAAGGACATCGGCATTTACAACAACATCTAAAACAAAATATTAAGTAAATACCAAGTCAAAATATCTGGTTAAATGTTTTAAAATTATTATTTAAGGACATTCACTGTTTTAGGAATATATTAGTCTAAACCTATTTTGCATCGCCCTCTACTGAAAAGTATAGAAAAAATGCACTTCGCCAAAGATGCGGTGCGATAAATAAATATAATCATAATTATATTTAATTATCACCAACAAGATTTCTCTTAAGCAGAAATTTATCTGCAGTATTATCTCTCCTTCTGTCTCAGGTCATGTCCTATGTTCTCCTTGGTTTCAATGTTTTCATGATCTTCCTCGTCAGGAATCGTCTGACTGTTTGGCTACATGTTTTTTTGGCATTCGAATCAACTGGCTAGACTGACAGAGATTATGTTCATGGATCAAATAGTCAGCTGGTTGGACTTGCTGATTGTGTACTACATTTCTAATCCTATCCATCCACAGCATGCCCTCCAATTGTCTCAAATGTTTCAGGGACTTGGACTTGCGATTGATGTTTCATGTTAAGATCCAAAACTCGGATGAAAGTGACAATATTGGTAGGATAGTCGACTTATACAGAGAAATATTAGCGTTATTCATTCTTCCCTCAGTCTGAGAAAACGCTTTTTAAGGAAAAAGACAATTCTGCCTTGTTTCTGTGGGATTCCGTCACTTGAAATTATTTTCTATTTAGTGATGAGGCAAAGTAGCAAAAGAGGTAGGTTTATTGGTTAGTTGATATTATTGATTTGCTCGTATTTTTTTTTTTTTCTAACTTCTAGAAAGGTAAACCAAATTCGTTAGTTTATGACTAAAATTAAAAATGGCATATGCCATACCGTTTAGCAAAGTACGGCATATGCCATTTTTAATTTTATGTGATTAATTTTCTAAAACATACCCTCTTTGGAAACTATTGAAACTGCACTTTCAAGCGATTAAAAACCTTTGCTCTTTTATACCTATTACTTACAGATTCCTCAGTAAAAATAATATAAAACTGTATTTACGTAAAATCGTGAAGGAATTTACCTGATTTCACAAAATAGCCTACTTCTCCGATATTACATTCTATTTCCAACAGTCCAACATCTTTCCACGGCGGTGTACTTTTTCAGCTTGTTGTAGAGGGTGATTCAAACAGAATAACAGAGTTTTAATGCTGAAGAGTTTTTATTAAAACTTCACTTGAAAAACCAACTCAAACATTTTTCTATCTTGGCAACAGTGCCAGCAATCTTTCCGCCGCCTTTGGTTAGAAGGAAGAATGGCGACTCTTGAAGAGATGGCCCATTTGGATCGTTTTGGCGCCATGACGCCAAACTCTTTTAGTTGTTCTTTATTTCATGCATGTTTTATAATTTCTTATTTAATTTAATTGTTATTATAAAGCGTTAAATATTTATATTTATCTTGAAACACCCGTTTTTTTTAATTTCCAGGCTCCTCTCCGGCTTCTTCAGACTTACTGCGCGTATCAAGCAGGAAACAAAGAAGGACTCAAAGCAATAAACTTTTTTATTTATTTATTTTTTTTATTTATTTTTTTTATTTATTTTTTTTAATTATTTTTTTTTTTATTTATTTATTTATTTTATTTTTTTTTTTACGGCGCATCAACTATTTGGCTATTAGCGCCGGGCTATCTACAGGTTGCCACCCTTTTCTAATAAACTTATTAACATGAAAAATCAGTAAGAATCTGACTGTTGCAAACATTTGGGCTAAGAACTGTACCAATGCAACAGTCTGTCAGCAGAAATGATCTCCGACCACTTTGAGTGACAGCTGTTCCTGGATCGTACTAGGAAGACGCACTTCACGGCCGTGACTTTCTCCGGAGAGAGTGAGAGCCATGAGACGACGCGACGGAGCGAATCGCTAGGAAGCCGCCCTTGCTGCCCCAGCGATGAAAAAACCAACAGCGACCCCGTTGCACAATCCATGACGCAAGAGGTGGAGGTCTCCTTTTCAAGGTGAGAGGCTCTATTGATACTACCTGATGAAGGTACGTTTCTAGGACGGTATCAAATGGTCCAAAATAAAACAATAAAAATAAACTATGCACATTCCTAAGTTGAAGTCCTGGAAGTTATTAGTTTAGGATAGGATATGAGGTTTGGCGCTCAACTACTAGGTATTTGCGCCTTCTAGTATATCGGTTAAAAAAGGGTAGGTTCTGTGTTACAAATTTATTAGATTTTGAGACGTCTATGAGTTTGGGGGATAGGTGTAGTTTTTTGGGCTGAGTGTGTAGTGTTTATTTTTTTTTCTCTATGTTAAATTATGCTATATTCTACATCGCTACAATTTTACAAATACTATATTGCAGCCAACGGCCATAGCCACGTTGAATACACCGGTTCTCGTAGATCACCGAAGTTAAGCAACGTCGGGCGTGGCCAGTACCTGAATGGGTGACCGACCCACTCGTGACTTGTGCTGTTGGCATTAGAAAAGGGTGGCAACCTGTAGATAGCCCGGCGCTAATAGCCAAACAGTTCATGCGCCGTAAAAAAAAAAAAAAAAAAAAAAAAAAAACAAAAAAAAAAAAAAAAAAAAACGAAACTATACTGCTGTATATACTAATTGGTTATTACAAATTATAATAATTGAAGAGGTCGGGGTAAAATAGTGCCAAGCAACATTTTTAATATAATTTAACTCTAGCTGCTATATGTTGGATATTATGTAAGACTATCAGTAAATATGGTTAATGACAACAAGATTAAGTATCATACAGAGCTTGACGTCATATTTTAGTAGCATTTGCACCATAGACTGATAGTTCAACATAATATCCAACATACAGCAGCTACAGTTAACTTTTGTTAAATATGTTGCTTCGCACTATTTTGCCCTGACCCCTTCAATTATTGTCTTATACTAAGAAAATTATAATTTAAACTAAGACTAATTATAATCTTGTCCTAAACTTGGAAAATTAATTGTCGGGGTTCGGTCATTGCTCCTTAATAAAAGTACATTTTACAAGTGAAAATGGTTTTATTGTTGCTTACGTTTCGGCATTCAAGCCTTCATGAGGACTTGAATTTCAAGTCGAGACGTGGGCAACAATAAAACCATTTTCACTTGTAAAATTTAGTTTTATTAAATAGCAGTGACCGAACCCCGACAATCCCTACCTTCGCATCATCAACGGTCAACGATCTCCGGTAAAAATGCAGTTTCCAGCCCTCCAAACCGATTTCTTTCAAATTTTGCACAATAACGTATTTTGGTGCACTAAACACAAATACGATAAAAAAAAACGTCGGATTTAACTAGGAAAGAAGTTATTAAGCACTTAAGTTCACTGTTATGCAGGTTATGAGAGCTATTAATTATAGCGAGTTGGATTGACTGGGGTTTTGTTATTTTCTTGAGCGAGCGTAGCGAGCGGAAACGCATAGCACGTATGCCCTTAAGAGACAGATGACGTAGCCCTTAAAATTGACAATATTTTCGAATAAATGGTTTCTGAACATTTCAAATGAGAGTTCTCTATTTCCCAATGTTACATATCTGCGCATGCGCGTGTTTACAAATACGCTGATGACGCCTAGTTTTATAACCTTCCTAACTTTAGTGCTTAATATTATATTCTATTAATTTTAGCGAGTTGGATTGACTGGGGTTTTGTTATTTTCTTGAGCGAGCGTAGCGAGCGGAAACGCATAGCATGTATGCCTTAAAGTCGTCATTTATGCCTTAAAGTCGTCGCAAATTTAGTTGTTTACATTAGCTCTCATAACCTGCATAACGGAGAACTTAAGTGCTTAATAACTTCTTTCCTAGTTAAATCCGACGATTTTTTTTATCGTATTCGTGTTTAGTGCACCAAAATACGTTATTGTGCAAAATTTGAATGAAATCGGTTTGGAGGGCTGGAAACTGCATTTTTACCCGATCTCCTCTCAAATAGAAAATTAATATATCTTAAAACATACAAATTATTATACATATCTGAGCTAAGACTAATATAATATACTCTCAGTCAGCAGAACCTACTTTAGTCGGCAGAACCTAACCTTTTAGTTGTTAGTTTAGGACTCACTGCTCAAGAATTTCATGACCTACGGACACTAATAGAATAAACATATAAAAAGGCGGACTTGCAGGAACTGCGTCATCTTATAGCGTTTATATTCTCATCCCTAGGGTAATTGAGAAACTTGAAACATAAACAGTTAATGCATTATGATATTTTTCATGAAACATAAGCATGTGTAAATACAGTTATTGAAAATACTCACTCGCCATCTTCGAATTCCGCTCCGAAAGCTCTATTTCAAACAACAAAATATTGTTTCTCAATTTTACTTATCCTGTTTTATTTCTACGTATGCGACCGTTGCATCGATTACTTCAGACACATTTTTGTAGGAAATTTAATAAGCTTTCCGTTCAATGGTTAATGTCCATTTACCACGATTTCCCAATCTTTTTAAAGATATTTAATACACGAAAAACCTATTATTTCTCACGTCTATTAATAATAATTTTTTTTTTCTAATCATTCCTTAACTCCAAATGTAACCAAAATTTAAATATCTTAGTTTGGATGAATTTCAAACACGTGGTAACCTCTATTTCAAATAACAACAACAACAAGTAATTCAATCATGCTCGCTAATTTAATTATCGTTTTTTACTGAAAAAATCATTTTACTGCTAATTGCAAAAAATTAATTAATTAACAACTGAGGCAAACACTGAAAAAAACCGTTTAGAATTTTTCATGGGTCGTATTTTAAACACCAATTTTTCCTAATGAGATCACTCTATCAGAAATTCCATAAGAACTGTTTTTGTATGAAATTTAGCAAGCTTCAGAATGGATGCTTTACACTTACCGCAATTTCGGTTAACGTTTGAGATGTTGTCTTACAAGTTCATTAGACGACATCAGGGCAAAAACTAAACTTCTACTCACTATTTACGAACCAAAAATGATGACTACAGTTGAATAACTAAGGTCGTCAAAAGTAACCGTTTTTGTCTGAATGTTCGCAATGTTTAAATATAAATTGTCGCCAAATTACGAATTTAATTTCCTGCCAAAATCAATTTTCGGTCACGTGACGTTAACTTTATTGACCCCCAGACATATGAAATGTTCTTGTACAAAAGTAAAAATACTGGTTCATGAGGAATATAACCAGATAGTCAACTTTTTAATGCTTCTCAGACTTCAGTAAAATTTTGACGACTAGTCATTGAAATAAATACTTTTATTTCCTGCTCCGAAATCGAAAGTCGTAAAAGACTTATTAACTTCTTAAAAGGGAAACTTAAAAAGTATTTATCTCTGGATCAAATAAAAGCTAATGTGGGTGAATGAAAGAAAATCTTAACAAAAGAAATGTATAGAATGAGAAACGACTCGTTGTAAAAGATAATTATACACTTTATGATTTGAAAATAAAGGTGCCGCTTCTGTTTCCAAATTGGATAACGGAAAAGCTTTTTGCTTTCTTTTGTGCTAAAAGAATATTATTTTTTTTAATTCTTTTTTCCAAGCCTTTCTTGGAGCCCATATAGCCGCTGAGGAGGTCGGCTCAGGTATATATAGTGCGGGGGAAGGGGGGTTTAGCCAAACACAATAAACCCCTTTTCGGAAAGTGGCACCCCAAATGGCGACTCTGCTCAATTTGTGGCCCGATCGTAAAGCCCACAATAAAGCCAATGTTCCCTTCTGTAGGGGCTGGCTGACCCACTTTCGGGACCCTTAGGTACCATGGCTAACTTTCACATTGATGGTCAAAAGAGAAAAATCCAGACTGCACAAGCACAGCCCTCGAAGAAATCAGAAATAAAACTCCATCTTTCCCTGGCAGTAAATCACATTTGTATTTGAAGGTAGGGATTGTCAGGGTTCGGTCGTTATTCCTTTAAAAAAACTACATTTTCCATGTGAAAATGGCTTAATTGTTGCCAACGTTTCGGCATGAAATTCATCAGGTCGATGAGAAGATTGAGAACTATGTCTCACGGGTGCGGGATCATTTCTGACATTGGTGTGTCATCAACGGTCAACGATCTCCTCTCCACAAATTTGTATTTGTTTTTTTTAAAGGCTTTAAACAACTTGGGTCATCCTATTTAAATCTGTTTAACGGAATAAATGGACAAAATACAAGAAAATATAAAATTGTAAGTAGTCAATGAATAGTTACGATTCCGCTAAGAAAAAAAACAGTGTAAAAAAACTCAAAATAATATAAAAAACTAATTTTGGGGAATTTGGGGGGATGCCAAAATCTTATTGTTCTACATTAAATTTGTAAAAATGATTGAACATTTCGACTTAATATTTGTTAAACATCTGCATTCGACGTCCCCAGAGACATGTATCAAAAAGTACATGTTCTCACAAATATTAAGTGACAAAATTAAATCAAATCGAAGTAATTTAGAAAAAAAAATGATTTATATAATTCTTGTAGCTTCAAACTGATTTGTAATTGAGTTTTGACACTAAATATTTCTACACACTTTGAAGATTTTCGACATTTACTTGTATTACTATTGACCAGAAATGTTATTACGAATGTCAACTCAATTTTTAAAATTGAAAAAAAAAAATGATTTCTTTCAATAATATATACCTACGATTTTGCTCAAGTGTCCATCTTTTTTCAGAGTCGTTAGATCCGCCTCTGCTTTGATGAAAACGTCACCAATTACTCCATGATTTCATACCAAGAAGGGAATGAAGACAGCCTAGCTACAGAACGAACAAAGAAAGACTTTAATCCGATAACTAGAAAAAATATATAAAATGTTATAAAAAGGAAAATTATGAAGAAGTTACTAACTGACTGGGCATAAGACAAGTCGCGAGAGATTAACGCGACTGCAGATGCTTAAAATATCAGTATTTGGAATGAAAGACGAGAAGTAATGGTTACTAGGCTTCGTATTGGTTACACACTCATTACTGTCTGCTGTAAAAACAACACAAACCTAATTATACAACAAGAAACGTTCCATTTACAATCAAACAGATACTTACTGACTTCGAAGAAAGAGAATACAGCGACTTTACAATTGACTTCAGATATTTGCTAACAAAGGACAAACATACTGATAACGTCATTAAATATTTAAAACTTAAAAAAAAAAATAAGTTCCAACGTTTTAGTTGGAATCGAACCCTCGAACCTAGGCTCTGAGTGCACACAAATAAATAAAATAAACATTTGAAGCTGAGCGAACCATTTGAAGCTGAGCAAACCATTTGAAGCTGAGCGAACCATTTAAAGCTGAGCGAACCATTTGAAGGAAGAATTCGTGATAAGGAATTTACCACTTCTATAAAATTCGAACATAAATTTAGGTTTGTGAGATGAATGGTGAGGGGGATTTTACCATTTTGATTTATTGTTTTCATAAGAAAAAAATATTAAAAATAAAAAAAACTTCACTTGATGAAAAAAATGATATTAAGGTAAAGAGGTTTCAGGATAACCCTGTGAGGAATAGGCCTTCATCCCCAATGTAGGTCACGGAAGGATTATATGGTGACGACTTAAGCCCTTCATATTGCCTTCAGATAAAGGCTTTATATTACCTAACAAATAGGTCGCAATATTGCCAAATGAAATCCCGGTTGGGATAGTTATTTCAATATTATAACAAATGGAATATGCTTATTTGAGTTTTAAACTTATATTAGTGAAATGGATTCTTCAAATAAATTTAATATTTTAAATGAAATTAAACGAAAAAAAAGTGTATTATTATTTCGGGACACCTGTCCTTTTGGGAATAATTTTGGGTTCGACATCATCACATTAAAACCATTTGAAATATAAAAGTATTACACAATGAGGGGTAGATAATTGACCGTCTAGAGGTTCTTAAACGTAAAATGTTCTAGTCGGCACTTCCGGATTTCGTCATGAGGTAAATCTTATAAGTGGGGTTTCTTCCTATGGAGGGAGGGAGGAACAGCGCTAAAATAGAATAACATAGTCAAAAGGAATAACGAAATTCAGGAAACAGGAAGTCCCGCGGTTTAATCACAGCACATACTTGTTTATAAGCCGTCAGGGAATAGTTGGGATTCGGCTAGGAAAACATCAATAGGATTTCTGTAAAAATCTGAATTAAGGACGTTTCGGCTACTCTTTGGTAGCCTTCATCAGATAAAAGACAAAACAACAAATACATAATTAATAAGCAGAATACGGGGCTAATGGCCTAAATGTCCACGCGCCTTACAAAAAAAAAAAAAAAAAAAAAAAAAAAAAAAGAGAAAAAAGCAAAGAAAAAAAGCAGATTAATTAAATTAATAAAGCAATATGATAGATCTACAAATAGAAATCCATTATAAGAATGAATTTTTTGTTAAAAAAAAAAAAAAACTTGTTTTACTTACGTCTTTTTCATGTAAGTGATTTGTATTTGATGATCTACCATATTCCTCTATTGATTTAATATTTAAATATTCTGTTTAATAATTCTGTATTTGTGGTTCGTCTTTTAGCTTACGAAGGCTAACAAAGAGTAGCCAAAACTTCTCTAATATAAATGTTTACAAGAATCGTATTGATATTTTCCTAGCCAAATCCCAACTATTCCCTGACTTCTTAATGTTACTATAATTTTAAAATTAAATTAAATTGCTATAGCTTGAATGGAAAAATGAGTAGGAATTGGATGAAACTTGCAGGGTAAAAAGTGGAGAAAGAGTCGGGATTTAAAGGTTCCTTGGTTGGTAGCATGGCGGACTGAAATAGGTAAGGAATTCAATAACAAGGTGGCACGGTTGACAAACGAGTTTCAAATAAAACTGTACAGTAGGAACGAATATAAAGTTCGGATGGATAAGAGTGGGTGTTACGGTAAGTGACAAAAGATTTAAAGTCCCATTTTTTTGTGTTTTCATAAAACAGGTTATGTTTTAAAGGAAATAAATCTTACTGGTATAGTGCGTTGTCATAGCATAAGACTTCTTTGTTTTATATATATATATATATATATATATATATATATATATATATATATATATATATATATACGTACAAATTTGACTGACCAATGTCATAAGTTGAAAGCGAAAATATAATAACGAAAGAAATATACATTGTACACAGATGCTGAAAGAGTTCTATACATTAACCCCAACGGGAAGGCTACGTCGAACTAAAGGAGAATTCTGCAGGTTGTACAATCAATCCCCATACGGGCTGGTTTTTGCCTGCCCCATTCAGAACTGCAGCCCCGAAGGAGTACACAATACACCAGGTATATGCGGAGGCGGCAGGTGCCCACCCGCACCTGAGCTGGGTTCCCACGCCGCCTCCCAGCTGTCCTATGATTGTGCGATGTAGGCCGTTATGAAGAGGAAATCTTAAGGTCTTCTCCCCTTATCTGGAGGTTACGTTACTCCCAAGGAGGGGAAGCGTGGACAGGTGGATCCTTTGAGGTCTGGGGAGCGTCTTGACCAAAAACGGTTAGCTATTGTTAAGATTCCTGGTTTGTCAGGATTGAACTTGAATTTTGTGTTTTTGTTACATATCTTGTTAAGGATACATAATCAAATTATATAAAATATATCAGAGAACAATACGTGGCGTAGTTATACTAAGACGATTTAGAGATACACTAGTCGCATACTCACACTTTTTCATAACACTACACAGAGGAGTATGTGAGACTTACAACATACATTTCACTGCAAAACATTTACTGACTGACTGCATTAAAAAACAAAACAACTTACAACCACCTCGAAGCCTAAGTCACCTGTTATTATTAGCCCGCATATTGCTACTGACGTACCTATAGACCCCAAAGACTTTATGGTGATAAATCATTAATATGCGGACGATCATAGATGTCTTTCTAAAACTAAAGCGATTCACTCAAACTGATGTTCGTGATATTTGTACGTTAGATGGTGCAATGATTAATGTAGTAAGTTTGTGGCATTATTTATTATCTATAAAATGTTGTCCATTCAGCTTAGTTGATCTTGACACATTAAATATTAGGAAATAAATCAGTGCACATACAAATGTGTGTTGGTCTAAGTGAGCAAATAATGTTTCAGTGAAAATAACTCTATTCGATTTTTTTTTTAATCGTAAAACTCAAATCCCATTCTGTTGTATCTGCATTTATATCTCCCAGAAGCAAAGCAATATTAGATAAATGAGTCAGAGCGATATTAACGATATGGAATCACGCAGAGATGACGCACTGCTCGTTGACATTTTGTATGTCGATCGTATGTAATTAATGCTCTCATAAAAGGACGGAAAATCAAATGCACAAAATGATAACAGCAGATTCACACAGATAAACTATATTTCGCTAAGAGAGAAAAATATAATAAATTAATACAAATATCCTGCTAGAAACCGCTCCTCCCACGCGGGCCATCACCCCCTCCCACTCGACCAATAAAATACTGGCAATGTCAAAGAGTCTGGCGTGCTTAGTATTTTCCTCACGCAACAAGTGCATACAAGGCATAAATCAATGGCACGCCAGATCGAGTCCATTAGCCTGATAGGTTTTGCCTATTCAAGCAGATCCTTCAACCTGATCCTTCACTGGCTGAATCTAAAACCCCCGATCAAAAGAACTTAAGAAAAGCATTTGGACAATGGGACTCAAATCCCAAAGTGCTTTGTGTTTCAAAACAATGGCTACTGTTGCATTGAATATATTTGCTGGAATAAAGCTCCTATATCCCATATCATGGAAAATTATATGTTAGTAAAGGTTAGGAGTACCTAACCTTAAAACAGTTTCATTAAAACCTAAAGTTATTTCTAATCTCAGGATACAGATACTTGCCCTCTTTGTGAAGATCTAAAAGAAGACTCATTCACACAATTCTTAAATACACTTTCCATGATGAATATACATCCTAGCGGTTTTAAATTATTTCTTACTTGTTGCTGGATGATACCTTAAAAAATAGTTAGTATGAGTTTGATTTCTTTATCTTCTCCGCATCTGGGACATGTGTTTTTTTTTGTTAATTAATAGACTGTCTACACAATTTTTAATCGTTTATTTAACGGAGCTGAGCGATTCTTAAAATGTTTATTACATTGTGAGAGAAAATCCTACACAGCACATCGCTTGGACATCAGCTCGTTAGGCGGACCAATGCTCCTTTAGAACAGTGTAGATTTATTGTAAGAGCCTATTGTGAATTGTTTTGACCGTTCAATATCGCCATCCATCTATTGCGACAATTGCCAATTGACTGCTGGTGACAAGAGACCATTAATAGATCCTGTCTTCACACAGCCTTTCATAAGTCTAATAGAAACTCAACCAACAGATTGGATGCAAAGAAACAATGTGAAACCATTCTCTCATCAATTCAACGGTTTACTTATTACAATTTCTACATAATATAACTTATTTTGTCTGAAGAACAATAAGATATATTGATTTGTTTAGGATAGGGGCAAAATTCGATTGTGACATTGGCACCGTGACGCCGGCGCTTCAAATTTGTATATATATTTGTCTCTTCTGAAAGGTCTGAAAATCAAGCCGAATCGTTGAAATGTATTCTTATTTGCATACAAAAAAAAAATATTATTATTAAAACTCATTATACATATATATATATATATATATATATATATATATATATATATATATATATATATATATATACATATGAGAACTTCACACTTTCCATTTTAAAATAATTTTAATGACCGAAATATTTTCAATTTTTTGTAACTTTTTATAATTCTTTCGTCAGTGGTTTCTACTGCCAACTTTTGAAAAAGAGCGAATCGCTACTTTCGCAACCTCTGCATTCAATATAAATAAATAAAACTCATAGCCGAACCCCGAGAATATAAACCTTCGAAATAATCACAATGGACGATAGAACATTTTGTATTTTGCCTAAAAGTATATTTCCCACGCAAAAGCTTATAAAACGTAGGTTTATAAGCAGGACTAAGTTGACCTGTTTACACACGCTGACGAGGAACATTTGTTTAGTAGAATGGTGATGAGGAAGTTTACTTGTCCTATTCACGTGTACTTGCCACGTTTACTATTACTTGTCACTACAAAAGAACCTTGTTACGCTTAGGGGTGCTTATGTATTAGCTTCAGCGCAGGTTAGAGATGTGGGTCTCGTTCAGAGATCTGGCTCATCAGCGAAGGCTCATGACTCATTAGCATTTCTATTCCTATGGGCAGTTCTATTGGCCGTTGTTTGTACTTACCGTATTGTTTACTGTCTGTTATCAACGCAAATCACTTGTAGATTTGTGTTTTTTACGCAATTGTTTTCATTGTTTGTTGTTTGAGTTCTTTGTGTCCTTTGTGCTGTTTTTGTCTGTCTAGGAAAATGCGTCTTAGGGATTTACCTACAACTGAAAAATATGCTAAATTGCATAGCGGCCCATTTTCCACCGAAAAAGCACTGATCTATTTTAACAACGAGTTGGATTGACTAGAGTTTCGATATAACCTTGAGCGAGCGTAGCGAGCAGAAAACATAGAAATTATGCCATTAACATAAGTACTACGCGTTTCCTCAAAATACGTCATTGGTATTTACCTACAACTGTAAAAATGTTAAATTGCATATCGGCCCATTTTCCACCGAAAAACTAGTGATGTATATTAACAACGAGTTTGATTGACTAGAGTTTCGATATAATCTTGAGCAAGCGGAAACAATAACACACAATAACATAATTGCGGCGTAGCAATTATGTCATTAACATATTGGCAAAAATTTAATTGACGCCTGCGCTAAAGATCCGGATCTCAGACCCGGTCATGATCCAGATCCGAAGAGCCGGTTCTTTAAGCGGCTAATACGTAAGTAGCTTAGGTACAAGTGCTTAGGTGACAGGCACTAATGACAAGTGCTGAGCAAACGTCTTCTAAGGTGCTATGCATAAGTCTTCTCAAGTGCTAAGCATAAGTCTTCTCAAGTGCTAATCATATGTCTTCTCAAATGCTAAGCATAAGTCTTCTCAGGTGCTAAGCATAAGTCTTCTCAAGTGCTAAGCATAAGTCTTCTAAACCGCTAAGCATAAGTCTTCTCAAGTGCTAAGCATAAGTCTTCTCAAGTGCTAAGCATAAGTCTTCCCATGTGCTAAGCATAAGTCTTCCAAAGTGCTAAGTATAGGTCTTCCCAAGTGCTAAGCATAAGTCTTCTCAAGTGCTAAGCATAAGTCTTCTCAAGTGCTAAGTATAAGTCTTCCCAAGTGCTAAGCATAAGTGTAAACTAGACATAAGCCTTTACTTCCCAAGAGATCACTAACGGTTAACGTCCCCTGACTTCCCGGTACATGCTAGCTGATGCCTTGTAATCTGATCCACGTGCTATTCAACACGCCCGTATCCCCAATAGCAACCAAATGGATAACTGGTTAGTAGATAATGGCTTCTCCTATCTCCTATCCATCAACCATCCCCTTCTCCTTAGATTATTACATTACAATCGGCTTATAATGTCGGAATCTGTGTCACCTTCTCAGCTTCATTTGCTTACGCCATTCAACGGCAGTTTCTTAATGGATCAGCCCGCTCTAATTACTCCTCGTCAAATAATAGAGCCTTCTAATAAGGTCAGACAAGATCTGCTCAGATACTAACTGTCACCTTGAACCTATGGCTCGAAAACTTACACAGGCCTGTTAGCTACTAAGCTAAATGGTGGATGAATAATAGATTTTTTGTAACTATAGGTATGCAACATATCGCACTAGTATTTCAAAGAGACAAAACTCAACTGAAAATGCGTCAATCTTGCCTTTGTAGGGGGAATAGCATTGAGGCAGGAAGGGTGACACAAGTGCCCTCTGGTGTACAAGCTCTGAAGCTACATACAGTTTTGATGGTTGATAAAGAGATTTTACCATGTCTGTCATAGTCATAACTGAAAAACACCGATTTTTGAGTTGTGTCACATCAGAAATACTAGTGCAATATATGTTTTTACTTCAACTCCGGAACTATAGCGATTTGCTCTGATTGAAGTAACAGACAAAACAAATTGGAATGCCCCCAATAATTAGTAACTTAAGAAACTAAATACATTTACTCATCATAGTCATCACTATCATTTTAATTATAAATTAAAAGTTTGAAGATAACATGAAACAAAATGATTCAACAGATAGGTCTCCCCAATGGTCTAGTGGCTAACGTCTTGGATTCTCATGCGGGAGATGAGGGTTCGAGTCCCATCACCAGCAGGCTGAGCGTTTTTATTCCAGGGCCCGCTGGTGAAACATATCCTGCTCCACCACAGATGTTTAGGAAGGATGCTATGGGAAGGGGTCACCCCTGAAGCCTGACTTAGATGTTGGCGCTAATGGCACAGAAGTCGGTTTGCCGTAAAAAAGAAAAAAAAAAGAAGTTGTTTACTTATTTTGTGTGTTTAAAATTATTGTTACTTCTTTACATTTTAATTTTCCCCCCTTCAATTTGGGGGAATTCCCTAAAATTATCACCTAAAATGTGAAGCATCGTTGAACACAATAATAATAATTAAGGGGAATATTAAATAAATCATAAATATTTTTTTTTAAATTAAAAATAAGGTTATTTAAAGACAGGGTAATAGAGAGGTAATTGCAATAATGGATTATGTTTCGCAGAAGTAACTTCGCAGAAAACTGTAGCTTTCTTTTGTTGGAGTAAAATTGCTCATAAGAGCTTCTTAAGTTGTTCCAAATCCATTAGAGAGCCTACCTTTTATAAGATTTTACGTGGTAACAAATACTTCGAGGCGAATTACAGAATGGTCTATCATGTATGGTCTTCAATGATTATGTCGAAGATGAAGATTGTCGTGATACGGTCTTGAGGGTTTACTGCCGCAGTAACTTCCATTCGGATCAGTTTTACCGCGGTTCCGAATAATTTGTATATATACATACATATATATATATATATATATATATATATATATATATATATATATATATATATATATATGGGGGCGAGGTTAGCTCAGTGGTAGAGCACTCGACTAATGAACTGGAGGACCAGGTTCAAAACCCGAGCGCGCACTAAAGATTTTTTCTTCTAGTGCTGCCGTTCGAGGGTTGGATTTGGGGTCCCAGATCGTCCCTAGGCTCACCCAGCCTTTAATTAATTTAATTAATAATGGGTACCTTGGGTGCTAATGACTCTAGCAGTCGAAGCGGCCAAGGGCAAAATCAGGCTGCGGGGCATAGTGTTGACCACACTATCTCCCTAGTGTGCCGTACGGTCAAGAATTAGGTACCTCTACAGTATCTGCCCCTCTGGGCCCTTGTGGCCTGTTACGGGACTGATTTTATATATATATATATATATATATATATATATATTTTTTTTTTTTTAGATGGAACGGCATTTTTCTCCGGCGGTGGTACTCCCCCTCACTTCTTCCCGGAATATTTCGATGGATTCATCTCCATCTTCTTCAGCCAGGTACTTGTTTCTTCCTCGGTGGTTGCCAAGGGAATGACATTTTTCTCGATATGGGCTCCTTTTCTCTCCTCTAGCCACAGTATCGGCGGACGAATGGTGTTGAAGCTCCCTGGTGTAGTTGGGATTCTGTCCGTTGGCAGCGCTGATGGTATTGCGTCTTTTTTTTTTTTTTTTTTCCTCCTCCTGCTTCTATTTTCCTCGCCGTAAGGTTTTATATGTTTGATTTTATTTTTCGTCGCTGGGATAGTATTTTTAGATGGAACGGCATTTTTCTCCAGCGGTGGTACTCCTCCTTACTTCTTCCCGTGAGGGGGAGTACCACCGCTGGAGAAAAATGCCGTTCCATCTAAAAATACTATCCCAGCGACGAAAAATAAAATCAAAAATATATATATATATATATATATATGTGTGTGTGTGTGTGTGTGTCTGTTCGCTCTCTCACAGGCTCAAAAATGGTTTGCTTTTCATGAAATTTGTTAACCAGCAGAATCCACTGTGTGCAACACTATTTTATGGGCGAAATTCACGCGGAAAAAATGTTTGCGCTAGGGCCTTTCGTTTGTAGTCTTCCAGATGCACATGTTATAGGTTCCCCACCACATGGAAATGGATGAAACTGTTTTCTGTAATCATTTTCGAGAAAAGTGGATAAAAATCGTTTTTCTAATTTTCGGGCTGGGTACTTTGAATCGTTGGATTCAGTTGAAATACTTTTTAGATGATTGAAATACACGTAAACTAAGATATATTATTATCTTCGTGGACGGCGGAAGGTCAACAAATAAAATCTTCAACACTCAGTATCACCAACTTTATTTCATCCCTACATGTTTCACACCTTTATTGGTGCCTCTTCAGGGGAAAAAAATACAAAAATAAAACTTACAGCCTACACCTGAGGAGGATAACCTTCCACCAGTACGGCCACGTCTAGAATGATCATGGTCTGAAAGAATTCATTTTAAAGGTATGACATATCGATTATCGATCAGCTGGTTATTTTTCGCCATATTGAATTCTTTCAGACCATGATCATTCTAGACGTGGCCGTACTGGTGGAAGGTTATCCTCCTCAGGTGTAGGCTGTAAGTTCTATTTTTGTATTTTTTTTCCCCTGAAGAGGCACCAATAAAGGTGTGAAACATGTAGGGATGAAATAAAGTTGGTGATACTGAGTGTTGAAGATTTTATTTGTTGACCTTCCGCCGTCCACGAAGATAAGAATATTGAGAAAAGGGTCAGTTGAAGAATAATTATAAGATATATTAGTTTTTGTTTCATTTGGAGTTAAGGGAGTATTGTAAATAAATATTTTAAATAACAGACACGAGGAGTTTTAGGATTTTTCTATATATTCTTATAAATCTATAAAACAAATAAACAGTAAATAAACAGTGGCTATTCGAAACCATAATAAATGCTCTACAAAAACCTCCCTGAAATAGGTTTCAATGGGACGGTTACATTCGAAGAAATAAGTGCTTACATCTTTGAAATTGTTGGTTGCGTTTATTTTCCCTTTCCTTTTAGCCCTGGTGAAGGCTAGAACAATGGCAAATATCACTCATTTTTAAATTTTTTTTTTTTTTTTTAGTATTTATTTATTTGAAATCTGTACAGGTTAACAGTACAATGATCAAGTATGTTGATCCAGATATTATGTACAAGTTGACAAAACTGGCAAAAGTAAAATAAAATAAAAATAAAAAAAATACAAAATTTGGAAGAAGCCAACCATTGTTGGCACTTCCAGAGGTGTCTTAATAAATATTTTATTGATCATGAAAAGATCAGGCAAGTAAATTGTCTCGGGGCCACTGTCTCTTAAGCCGCCTGGGAGGATTGTCTGGATGGTATTGGGAAGATAAGGATTGACCTACGGGATTAGGATGGTAAGACAATTTGGAGTGGAACGTTTGGAAACGGGTTTTAGCGAGGTCAAGGACAAATGGGATGTTGAGGTCATTGTGTAGGGTTTTGTTGGATACATAGAAAGGGGCATTTACAATTTTACGGAGGACTTTTGACTCGAATGCCTGTATTCTGTTGATGTTGGATGTTTTTGCAGATCCCCAGAGTTCAAGTCCGTATGTCCATATTGGTCGGATGATTGTTTTATATATCGTAATTTTGTTCTGTGTCGATAGTTTAGATGAAGGTCCAAGGAGTCGTTTAAGTAGTCCGTATCGTTTGTTCAGTTCTTGTCTTTTCAGTCTCGTGTGAGGGTTCCATGTCAGTCGGCTGACTCATTTTTAAATAATAAAAAAAAAAGTTTTACCTCAACCTCAACAATTTCCAGCTTCGAAATCTGAAAGGTCAAAGATTTCTTCTCAAATAATGATCATTTATTCAGCGGAATTTCATACTCGTTTTAGTTAACATTTTTTGTGTCGAAGATAGACGAGGATAGAAGAATGCAACATGATAAAAGTGTATAAACGGGGATTCCTGCATACTTTATTTTGTTTGCTTAGTAAATTTTAAGTTCCAGGATTTAATTCCTACGACTTTTGTATTCACCATTGATGGAGGAATTTCTGTTTGTTAATCATGCTTTTGCACGTTTGCTAAACCTCTTGGCAGCATTCCACAGTTACCCCCCTCCACTCGACCCACAAGGTGTAAAGGAAAATTGAGGGATCCTATCTCAGAAGATTGCAACGATTTTGGAATGGTGTTTCTTTTCTTGGCTTATGATTCAAACATTAACCACTGGCCTGATCGAAGGTGGTTGTTACATGCGACTTTTCGGCATTCGTTCTAATAAGCAAACTAAATGGTTCATCTGTTCTTTATCATTTGACGTATCAGCTCCGTTTCAGCAGTTTAGCTAATACGATTAGTATTTCAAGTGAGGCGTCTGTCGGAGCTGAAGGGAGCTTGGGTAGGCCCCTTTCATCTAAAGTTAATCGAGGATAAGGTAGGGAGATATTGAGCGCTGATTCCTCATAATCCATCATATTATCAGATTTATTCATATACAGAAAGTAATAACGAATAAATAAATCATTACCATACAAAAACAAATAAAACCTACGTCCTTGAAACCACTTCTACAAATATCCCCTTCCACAAACTAAAAAAAATCTCACTCAATTCATAAGGTGAGTATAGTCATATTTTGTCATAAAGCTTTATTTTATGGAGTTAATGTAGAATGGTAACAATATGTAGGTTTTCTTCACAAAATAGTTCAGACATGTAATGTGGAATTATTAGATTGTCACGTTATTTGCAGTCTGTTGGCAAGAGTTTAATTGTCTGTTACGTATTTGACTCCCTTGTGTTGTTTGAGATGTGTTAAATATTTATGTCCAGTTTTTAGCCTTTTAATTACTACTTCATCACTTATATATGAAACACTATTCATACAGGGATAAGAAATCCAAAAAAATTACGATTTTTCTAACAAACCCATTGTCTTTCAAGCCAAACCACCAATAGTAACTCTTCGTACTCATACCAATTATCTTTGTTATACTAAACAGTTATATTAGTTACTATGCCATTTTTTAAACAGAATTTTTTTAGAAACCAAACTTTCTTTACAAAAAACAACAACAAAAAAACAGAATTATCAAAGTCAATTCATTCATTCTGTTCAGCCCTAAATATTTCAGACCCTACTAGATGGCTCAAAAACTCGTCCGAGTAAAAATACAGACCCATAGCACAAAAGTGAACCTTCACCTCAAAACTCAGGTTATTACGTATGACGTCTATCAGCTAGAAGTAGACAAATGTGCAGTACTGACAGGGTCCAAAAAAATAGTGATAAAATTCAATTTACCAGAAAAAGTAGCCATTTAAATAAAATAAAATAAAAAATAAATTTAAATTTAAATAAAATGTGTATTAAGTTATTAATTTTTGTCGAGAATCGTGAAAACAAAATACTATCTAAAAATTTTCTCTCTATTTTTTTTATCAACAGTACATTTATATATATATATATATATATATATATATATATATATATATATATATATACATATATATATATATATATATAGTTTCATTGAGAGGAAATCGTTGACCGTTGATGATGCAAAGAAGGGATTCTCGGGGTTCGGTCACTGCTTCTTAATAAAACTACATTTTACATTGAAAATGGTTTTATTGTGCCGACGTTTCAGCTTGAACTTCAAGCCTTCATCAGGGCGATGGGAAGATTGAGAACTATACCTCACGGATGCGGGATCGTTTCTGACCGCATCAGAAATGATTCCGCATCTGTGAGGTCAGAAATGATCCCGCATCTGTGAGGTATGTTCTCAATCTTCCCATCGCCCTGATGAAGGCTTGAAGTTCAAGCCGAAACGTCGGCACAATAAAACCATTTTCACTGTAAAATGTAGTTTTATTAAGAAGCAATGACCGAACCCCGACAATCCCTACTTTATATATAGTTTCTTTTATTTTACGCTTTGTCAAGTTTATTTCTTTTTCTATAATTTTTCCATTTCCATTTGTGAAATGGAATGCATGTGTTATTTTTTTATGGAATGATTAAAAATGTCAGTTTTATTACCTTCATCGTCTGTCATGCCATTTTGGTTTAGTCTCATTGTAGGCAATCCACGCTTTTATTTTATATTGTGGTTGTGGTCGAGACAAATATTCTGCGGGGATGTCAAATCTCTATTGTTTAGGATCTTCGAATTCTGTCAGTGGTTTTGTTCTTCACACTCATACAACACATTTTTTTTTACTTTCTAATATTTTCTTGGAACAACGTTTCCAGAACAGATAGACGATCTATGATTCTACGCAATGACTCATTGAGCACACTGCAGGCACTAGCAGACAGATGCTCCTCGTATCCAATAATAATAGACAATTTCAGAAATATTCACTCACATAACAAACACAATGTACAGCTCGTCAGATCATGAAGATTTGGGAAAAAGCTCCTTAGAAGATTCGTATACAAAGCGTGCTAAAAGACAACATGAGCTACACCGATCCATCACAAATAAAAAAGTATCACACATTATTGGCACAACAGCGGGACCCGACTGACAATAAATTAAGTGCAATAAAAAACTCAGGATTGTACATACAGGAACCACGACAACAGAACTGAAGAAATTGTACTTGCTAGACTCAGAGTTTACCACACACTAATATCTCATGACAGGACTTGGCAAACTTGGTATATGAAATAGAGACTTTAGCGTAAAACATCTACTTACGGAATGCAGGAAATGGAACAAACTTAATATCCCATACGACATGAATGTATAGGTAAATGAAACACGTCCAGTTCCTTCACAAAAGTTTGTGAAGGAACTGGACGTGTTTCATTTACCTAAAGGTCTTCCTTCTCTGCCAGCAACCGAAAAGTACATGAAACATGAATGTATTGTTCAGATACAGCAGCCAGTACATAAACAGAATATGCTCTTTCTAACAGAGCACTAAATCATACAATCTAATTTGAAGACTTCTACTTGAATTGCCAGAGGCTATTAGCGATATTACAGACATTTATATACCTCTGTTTATCGAAATAAGTAAATGATATGTTTTGTCACGATGCTCCTTCATTAAGACAAACAGGTACCGATTTGAAGGAGTCAAATCACCGTAGTAGTGAACCTCTAAAAATCTCTTTGAGAAGAAAGTATTATAATTATTATTTATAATAATATATTCTTCCTTAAGAGATTTTTTTTTTTTAAATTTTATAAGAAAAAAACCCTGAAAAACATTTTATTAATTTTATAAGTCCGCATTACTAACTGGTCATCATCACACAGGAAACCGAAAAGAAGTTGCCCTTACGACGCTAAGAATCGGTCACACCCAGAATACCTGATTGACGTACCCTAATTTAGATATTGTTACACAAATCTTACTGCAAAATATATGTTAACTGACTATCGCTTACGGCTTAACTCGGACATTTCTTATAAGTTGACAGATATACTTTCTGAAGGAAGCCATCATATTCGTATATTCGATAATTATTTATATATTTATTTTAGTTCTTTCGTCATTTGATGATAAAACGAAATCTTTTTGCCTAAAATCTTCTTACTATCCGGTAAAAAATCTTCTTATTTTTCCATGTAAACACTGTCAACGAGTATGTTGTGTTCATGATTGTACTGTGTTCTGTTCCATTGACCCAACAAAAAGAGAGTACCCTTTTTGTTGTACGATAAAGTATAGAACTCAACTACAACCTGGTACAAATAATTACATAAACATAAGTATGTAGTAGTATACAACGATTTTTTTTCCGGCGCTTCGAGAGCTAGGCCATTAGCGCCGACATCCAGGGTGCAGCGACGAATTTTCCCAACGAGCCGTGGGATGAGAAATATATATATATTTTCCACTTGTTCTTTTATCTTTATTTGGCAGAGGGTCGATGAAGCAGGACACCATTTGTTTTTGATCACCTATTTTATTTCATCTATTTTGCCCGACATGTTTCGTGCCTTAATTCGCACCTCTTCAGGGTCTTTCCTTATCGAGAAGTCCTCTCGTCATGTGTACTGGCTTGAGTCAGGCGGAGTACTAAGTAAGTATTACGCCTGACTCAAGCCAGTACACATGACGAGAGGACTTCCCAATAAGGAAAGCCCCATGAAGAGGTGCGAATTAAGGCACGAAACATGTCGGGCAAAATAGATGAAATAAAATAGGTGAACAAAAACAAATGGTGTTTTGCTTCATCGACCCTCTGCCAAATAAAGAAAAAAGAACAAGTGGAAAATATATATTGGGTCATATTCAGAAGAATTAATATATATATAAATATATATATATATATATATATATATATATATATATATATATACATATATATACATATATACACACATTTACTTTGATTAATTATTATGAGCGAACCCTGACTATCTCCGTTTTTGTATTAAAAGTTTCTATTCACACTTTTGATATGCAATATATGAAAACACGTTCTTTTTGATTCCTTAAAACAGTAGGCATCCCCTTCCCTTTGCCGGGAATAAAGATTTTCTTTGTTAAATCCCGCTATATCAGGAAGATTCTAAACACTTCTTAAGAAATGTTTAGTACAGCCCTCTCGGCACGTTCGGTATTTGCCGTCACGATTCACGTCGAGAATAAAACATGTTTCTATGCAAGAATTGCCATACAGGAAAATACGTTAAAGCAAGGCTTCGTCTTTTCATCAACGAATTCCAAAGAGGTGCAACTATAATAACAATGAGGGGATTCCTACAAACATTCAGATGAAACGACATCTTTCTCTTCTGTATATTACTCTTAAGCAGCGAGATGGGCTATAAATTTTTCTACAAAGAAATCTATCTATTTCATGAGTTCATTTCTAAACAAAAATCTGTATTCCTGAGAATAATGTTGGTCATCTTTACAGGTGTCGATGGGTGGATGGTGAAGGTTCATCATCCACCATGAAAGGAAATTGAACCGCCCAACATTCCTTGTTTGTAATATTTGTTCACTCTACCAGAGCGCTTTCAAGACTACATCTCATCTTCAGTGCTTATAGATACAAAATATAGAATTACCAACAGAGCTGCTGAAATATAATTGGTACAAGGCACTTTAACAAGTAATAAACATTCAGTTAAAAAAAACGGGGTTATATATCTTTATGTTTTGAAATAATTTGTGCTGTATAAAGGCCCATTTTTTACTATGCCCTTTATTTTTCATAAATCTTCATTTCAGGCTCAATTGTTTAGAGCGACTTTAAAACTGATCTATTATCTGCAATAACTAGCTAATAAAAAGGTCAAACAGAATTGCGGTTAAAATGATAGCAACATAAAAAAAATGTCAGAAATGATATTTTTGTTATCCTTGTTTCACTCGATAAGATGCAGACAAAAAATATTTAAAAACTGTGTATTTTTTATCCATTTTTTCATGCTTATTTTTATTTTGGGAAGCAGTGAATACATTTTAAAATAAAACGTCATAAGAAATTTCATTTATGTTTCGTATTTATCAGTTCCCATTTTTTTGTTTTTTTAGCGTATCTGTTTCTCAAACAGTTCATAGTCTTTCTTAGATGTAATGCAACCTATTCAAACGATATTTTTGAATGAATAACAGCATTTTGAAGATGTCAATAATAGAATAGAGAAAAAACACCTTTATCCAATTATTGACACAGTGTTAATAATTGGAATTTCGATGAAATCTTTGTTTTGGTGTGTAACGGGATTTTTAATGTTACAACGGTGTTACACCGTGTTGTCTTAATGTTACAACGGTTAATGTAACAAAACGGTGTTACACATTTCCCAAAATAATGTAGGGATCCGACTTTCGACAGGGGTGTCAATAACAGGTACAGAGCAGGTGTGAATAACTGAAATACATTTTTCAATGACAACCTGAAGTTTCCAGTTATTGGCATAACCAACCTATGCAAAATCGAAGTTTATGATAAATTCGCCTACCTACCTAGTGAGTCTTTTTTCAGACTCGACTTACATTTTTGTGATTCTATTGTGATGTTGAGGTTGAGAAGGTCTTAAGTATGGATTTGGTTTCCAGGCTTACAAAATGGCTCCACTAAGACAAACTGGGCGCAAAATAAGTTCAAGAAGCCCCAAAGGAGATCCAAATAAGTCTGCTCCTGTTACAAAAATGAATAGAGGAGAGTCATATGCTAGCAATTAGTGCTGTCAAAAATGGTGTACCAGTAGCAACAGGTGAGAGAAGTTTTAGTGTTCCTCGGATTACCATGTTGTATAAAGCAAGTGACAAGTCACCTATCCAGGGAAAACCTGGGCCAAATACTTTTTTGACAAAAGAAGAAGAAGGATATCTCGTTCTTTGGCTTAAAAAATGGCAAAGGTTGGTTTCCCTGTAATCAATAACCAGCTCCAAAATAGTGTACAGAAGCTCATTCAGAACCTGAAAAAAGAACCCCCATTTTTAAGTGGCGATAAACGCAGAAATGACGCGGTTCCTGTACAAAATGTACTAAGTTAACGCACCCAGTTCCCAACCTATATTTTATGTGTTTCATGATGTTTGAATTATCATGTAGAGACTTCGTTCTAATCAAATATTTAAACGACAAAGCCAAAAGCGTTTCTTAGCTGTATGATAACTGACCAAGAACTAATGAGAAAGTGCATTCTCAATTGAGATAATAATATCAAAGAGTAGATAACAAGCGCAGAATCTACAGTATTGAATGTTGCACCGGCCAGCAGCTGACTAAAGTGCAAGATAACACCTTGTCATCAGCAATTATCTACATCAAACACTCTGGAGCTCTTTAGTAAACTCATAAATAGATATCTTCTAGGTAGGTTGGTAAACGTAGGTACAAATCTATGACCATAAACTTAGGTACAAATCTATGACCATAAACTATTAGTGTTGCTCTTATAACTAGTAGATATCGTCGATACAAATGCAAAGTATCGAATGCGAGAAAAACGCATTTTTCATTTTCAATCTTTACTGATTGCTATTGGACTGATGAACAGCAAACTCTCGAATCTAACTTCACTCAGTGAAAGGTGAGAGTAACCACTGTCAAAAGGTTGAAGTTGCCAACTATTTGACTTTCCAAAAGCAAAGTAATGAATAAAAGTTTTTTCACTCCAAAAACTGGTGATTTTCACATTCGATAGTGGAGATGGAGATAGTTAGCCGTTGTACTGATACGATTCCCAACCATACCTTGTCTTCGTTTCACATTCGATAGTTTGCATTTGTAACGATGATATGTCCTAATCAATATTGTTAATTATCGTTAGATCAAAACTAGGCCAGGAGAAGTCAAAAGTATAATATTTCGTATTATACATAGTGGGATATGGTAGCTTTATTATAAACATGAGAGACAGATATCCAATCTATTGACATAAATTTATAAAATAAAGATAAGGATTTTGCTTTAGTTGGCTTCCACATAACTTTATGAAGTTTTTTTTTTTTTTTTTTTTTTTTTTTTTTTTTTGAGGTTTCAGCTACTCCAAACAAATAATTTGAGTTGAACATATGTTATGCGTTTGCCATTCATCCTAAATCCTTTTGGATGTAGCTACATTTCCCAGAGAGACTTCCAATGGGATCAGTTATTCCTCTCCTGATAGTCCTGATGAAGGCTTGAAATTCAAGCCAAAACTTTGGATTAATAAAAACTCCTCCCTGCTGTTTTTGCTGTGGATGGCGGAAGGCCATACTATAATCCTTCCTAACAAGGAAGGTATTCGGCTGACAACTGGGGACACCTTAGGTGTGAGCAAGTAACCTGTATCAAATTACAAAATGCAATTTAATTGTAGATGGTAATCTTTTAGAGAATAAAAAAATATATAATATAAAAAAAACTAATTTATATTGTAGAATCCCAAGAGACCTCCTGGAGTATCCCAAGCTACTCTCTTCCTTTTCCATATTCCATAACTCAGGCTCAGGACGACTCATAGATTCCCTCCTGCAAATCATACGTCTCAGAATCTCCAATACATTGCATCAGTTTTGTCGAACAAGGAACGATATGATTCGAAAAATAATGAAATTTTCAATGGAAACTTTAAGAAACATTGTGTACAGTCAAGTAATGGTTGGGTCATGTTTTAGTAGTTTTTTAGTAGTGAAATATTCGTTTAATGCCTGAATCTCTAATTTAGTAAAAAAATAAATTCATTTTGGAATTACTATTTTAGTGTTATTGGTGCATAATATGGCATTTTTCATAATCCTGTATTTCAAGCAACATGATTTATAAAGGAATAAGGCCTAATTCATAAGAAAATACTACGCCATAATGAATCTGCACAAGAGAGATAATGGGTACGGATGGAGGTATCACAACATTTTTTTATTGTATTTTTATGTTAAATTAGAGATAGGGCCATTAAACCAAAAATACTCAAATATTCATTTATACATTTTTTTGCTTATTTTTATTGACAATTTTTTTATGACGAGCCTATAATTGTAAAGGTTCTAATTTATTTATTTATTTTTTAAGGAGGTTTAACATCTAGGCTATTAGCGCCGGCCTATGTATAGGTTCCCACCCTTCCAAACATCCATGGTGAAGCAGGGAATTCCCTCAACGGATCCTGAAATAAAGATTTTTTTATTTATTATCAAGACTCTCATAACGCAGATGATTCGCTGAAATAAAGAAACACAGCCTGCTACAGGCGGGACTCGAACCCACATTATCCTACATCAGGACCATGGAAGAGTAAGGGAGCATCACGAATTCCGGATGCTGGGAAATCGAAGTCCAAGTTTTAGAAGTGCTTCAGGATAGCAAGGGTGATTGTATACTCTATGGAATCCGGAGTCATAAATCTGATTGAAAAAGCATGAAATTGAAAATTAATGTTTTAATTGCAATTTTTACAAGTGATTTATGGGTAACAAAATGTTAGGAGGGACGTTTCAGACCCTGGATTCGCCCTTGAAATAGGACATCGAATTTTTTCTTGATGATACTGCTAGTCACCAGTGTTGGGCAAAACTAACGTTAGTAAACTAAACTAACGTTAGTTTTCCCTAACTAAAACTAAACTAATGTTATATTTTTAGTTTTAGTTTTAGATTTGTATAATTATTAATCATATGGACTCCGTTTTTAGTAATGCAATTAGTTTCGTTTAGTAAAAGAGACCTAAATTTGTGATTTTTTAAATTATGAGAAAAAGCCACAATTTCTTATTCTTACGCAAGTTCTATTAGTTTTAATAATTTACTTAATTATCGAAATAACATATGATTTATATTAATTCATGTTATTTTAGTAAAACTAAACTAAACTAAACTAAACTAAATTTTTAGTTTAGTTTTTAGTCAATTCCCAAAGATTTAGTTTTAGTTTTAGTTTAGTTAAAATCCATTAATTAGTAAAATTTTAGTTTTAGTTTTTTTTAGGTTGCAATTTTTAGTTTAGTTTTAGTTTATTCGAAAAAGTGAATTTAGTTTTAATTTTAGTTTTATTTTTTAGTTTTGCCCAATATTGCTAGTCACTTCAGCTTGACGCTGTGTTACCTACATCATTCTGAATCAGAAAAAAAAAAATAAAAAAAAAAATATTAGAATCCAAGGAGTGAGCCTCTGTACCACGGGAAGAACCTCGGAAACTCTAATTGTTATAATGCATGCATAAATAAATAAATGAAATGCAGTCTTATTACTTATGACGGAACCCCGATTATTTCCACATTGATGTAACCATTAGAAGAACTTTAATATTATTTTTGATGTTTTCGGGTAGTGGGGTTGTTTAATTGTAGAAGGTAAAACAAAATTCAAGGATATGTTTAGTTTATAACTTTAACTAGACAAGCCCTTAAGGTTATAAATTTCCCATTATATTAAGTTATACATTTTCCATTATTTAATGTCATTGTAATGTACTATAAGCCTAAAAATGTACTAATGTTTGAGTCTAATAATGTTAATGCATGTTTATATTTTGTTGTCAGCGCCTGATGATGACACATTTGTGTTGAAAGGCCTAGTGGAAAATAAAGAAATTTTGTGGGAAGACTAATTTTGTTTTACCTTCTGGAGTTCAGTATTAATTGTTGTGGCTGCCTTGATGAAGAATGTGCTTAAATTAAGCATCGTCATGTGGGGCGAACTTTATTTCGTTACTATATATATACATGTTGGAATAATTATAGTTTTATGAGAATAATTAACAATTTTTTTTTCCAATCAACCGGAGTTATTCACTATGCATACTTATTACAAAAGATTTCCATATAATTGTAGCCCCTTATTCTCTAACGTCAACCCCTCCACCGTAATCTCCAAGTGGCTCCGAAGAGCTAGAGTATCTCAGGTGAACTGCAGCTATTCCGTTGATACATCCCGACATCTAATGAATGGTTTCTTATTCCACTTCTTGTGTGGATACATGAAAGATGTATGAGTTTTTTTCTTGCATCGCTCGGAGAAACAAGGGGAAAAAACATGGGGACAAAGGGGACCGGGTTGAACAACCTTAGCCCGGGTTAAAATATGCAGCTGGTTTGAAGTCAAATAGGGACACAGTTGTTTCAACACGCGGACACTTGCGCCTAGGGTTCAGTCACCTTGCGCAACACCGCCTCCAAATGAGTAATTAAATACATACGCATAAGCTAATTAGGATTTCTTGTTATCTTGTCTGTGTTATTTACACTGGAAGGAAGATGTGTATATATTTATTTTTATTTTTAGCAGAATCCGGAGATTGGAATTTTTGGAACGTTTGAAAAATGTCTTGCAATCTTTATCTATCCTACCTATTACATACCAAAAAAATAAGTCCGACTCACAGGAACTGCGTCATCTTTGCGCGGATGCGTTCTTATCCCTTGTGCCATCTTTCGGTAAACAAAGTAAAATAAAATCACAAAGAGAAGGAAGTTGGCAGTATCCCAAGCGGAAATGATCCCCGCCTTCTCAACGTTCGCTCTAGTATAACTCTATTACCAATAAGTTTCTCATTTTTTCGCCTTCTTTTACTAAAATAATATTTTTACTGTTAAATGCAATTGAAAAGAAAACAACCAATTAAAAAGGGAGGTGCACTTATTTCTCCACATTTAAAATTACTTGACAAACTTTTATTGTAGATAATTTACTAAGCATTCAATTAGTTACGTTCAAGATACCACAATTTCCCAAAAAGGTTTCAAGATATTTTGATGAATAGGTAAAGGGTATTAATTCATAACACAAACCAAGATGAGGAATAACCCTTCAAAGCTCAAAATATACATTTATTACATGATCTTATCTTGAGTTTAACAGAATGCATGTCTTCTTCTTTATTCTGTTAAACTATTAACCAAGCTTGTGTTACAAAAAAAGGCACTCCTGAAGATGGACGAATAGTCCGAAACGTCGAGATCATGTAATAAAAGTATATTTTGAGCTTTGAAGGGTTGTTATTCCTCACCTTGGTTTGTATTATAAATTTTCAAGATATTAAGGAAAATATTTTAGGTTAAAAAAAAACAAAAAAACACCAACTGTTGCGTATGTTTTTTTTTTGTTTTCTTTATTTCTAGCATTTGAGCTGAACGATATAATTGTTTTTGTACTTAAGACATTCAGAATAAACTATTAATTAAATAAAACTATCAAATGTATACGAGACTTGCAGGAATAGCTACTAATATTTTTTTGCAAAAGAGAGATAGGGTTGAAGTTACAGGTTTTAGGAAAAAAAATAATGTAAATTTTACTTTTTGGGTCGTGCCATCCGTTGTCCCGTAAAAATTTGATAGTTTATTCTGAATACAAAAACAATTATAACTTTCAGCTGAAATGCTAGAAATAAAAAAAAAACTACCCAAAACCTAAGCAACAGAGACTTAATTAAAAAAAAAAAAAATCTTGAAACCGGGTAACTTTTGAATAAGGCAATATCGGCTTAAAGTTTTTTTGTTTTTACCAGAACTATCACCTCGCGACAGTACAACAATTAATGTTATTTGTATTCCTACATTTTAACTGCAATCATTATTTTTGTGAGACATTTTTAGATGTCTTGGAAATATTCTGTTTCTTCCTTTCCAACAAGGAAACCCATCGCTGTGGCTTTGTGGTTGGGTTGACGTCAATATCAAAAGGTCCTGACCTCGAATGATAATCTTTCATGGCACACTGAACGTAATTTCGATCTTATCTAGTGATGATTATTGGCAGATTCAGGGATAGGAGGAGACATTCCTTCTTCATCCATATCCTTGAGGAATATATATATTCCCTCTGTTTCTCGGCTTCTGATAGTTAATAATCAATGTGTTATTGAAAACACAAGGTACAATGTAATAAATAATGAAATAAGCCAAATAAGATAAAGCAACATGCAACTCATGTCCTCAACTCAACTGTTCTTGTTAAAAGAATTAAAATCCTAAAAGAACAAAATCAACACTCCCGAACACTCCCTGAAAGTCCTTCACTTAGGCCTTCCAAGATTTGCCACATGTTTTCGAGAAATTTAACAAAATAAAGAAACTGTCCAATATCTCTGATTTCTGGTAATCAGTGTCAAATGTGACTAACCCACAACTTTAAAAATGTTTGTTATTCACTTCTCCTGATGATCCTGAGAATTTTGTTTTATAATTGGGAGGAATGACCAACCTTCACACCTCATTGATTAGTACTTACATCTGTGATTGTGTTTTCGAACTTACTGCAAAACTGAATTATGCGAGCGGAGACTTGAACAACACACACTAGGTATGGCTTTCTTAAAGGTAAGCAGCAACGTGAGTCAAATTGAAGATATGTTCCAAGTGAATCTTCCAGTGAGTAATCAGGCAATTAAATATATTATATTCAAGTATAAAAACTGATATTGAATATCAGTTGGTTACAGCTAGGAAAAGGGGAATCCAAGACAGCTCAAAACCAAATTCACACATTTAGAAGATGTATGACAGTGGATGTGACCAGAAAACATGAAGGAACACACAATGTGTTAGGAAGTATTCAGTTATCAGTACTGTTCCTTACTGGAAGGAAACTAAGGAGAAAGTGAATGTTCTGATGGTACTTCTCAGTATATTCCTCCAGTATATCATTCCTTCTACCAAAACCTAAAAAACAACCCAGGTGCTGAATATAATGGCTTCAGTTCACAAACCGATGGAGAGAACAGAAACTAACAAGGAACTCTTGGACTAGAATGAATAGGTTTACATTGTATCCCAATTTTCGTTGTAGTGTTAAATTATTAATAAAAAATCGAAGAAATGGAATGAAAAACTAATCTCCGGATATGTGGCCACTTTCCTTATGAGTGTATCCTTTTTTATTTTTGTCAGAGCAAGACTATTTTTTTTTCATCTTCATGTCTAACTATAAACTTTTGATTATCATTCTATATCATTCATAACAATTTCGTGTATTTAATGAATAAAGACCAATTAAAATTCTGTCACTAACACTATATTTTTTTTAGATTCTTCTAAACTTTAACTCCAAATTTCTAAGTTTGGTTTAATTGTGGGTGACCTTTGGCACAGAGCCCTTCAATTTTTCTTTTTTTTAATGTTTTAAATATTTCTGATTTCTGTTAATATTTCTTTTTTTCTGTTTTTTTAATCCCCAATCGTCAATAAAATCTAATTATTTAAAGAAAAAGGAGTGTCAGTCTCAGTACACAAGAGGTATTATCGATGAGGATATTTAGTTGTAGTGTTAAATTATTAATAAAAAATCGAAGAAATGTAATGAAAAACTAATCTCCGGATATGTGGCCACTATCATTCCTTCATACGAAGATTTTTTTGTGCTAATGGCCCTAGTAGTCGATGCACCCAAAAAAAATAATAATTAAGATTTTTTCTTAATGAGTGGATGCTTATATATTTTCAAAGAAAAGGATACTGTTATGCTCCAAGTTTTGACGTAAGAGATTGCAAGAAGCTCAACAACCTGTTCGACTGTAGTATTTAAACCCTCAAAATACGTGAGTTTGTCAGATTTGATTGAATTTCTGGCATAAATCATGTATGTATACCTTCTTCCTTTGCTAATTGACATACATACTTTCTGTTCAGTGTGTAAATTGTTCTTTATTATATTGCTACTATTCAATATTATTATTATTATTTTATTTTTTGCACATTAAGTGGTTTCTGTATAACCTAAATTGGAGCTTGAGTATAGTTTTTTTTCTATCTATCTAGATCTGAGTCTATCCCCTCTACATACATGTGCTAAAGATGTCCTAAACATGTTAAGAGCTACCCTGGTTTACGGTAAACATGATATAGGATGATCATAGAAAGGAGTGTCCTGTGATAGCGATGGTAATCTCTATACCGACCCTGTTCCATGCGAGATCGTGCGAGTTATGAAAGTCAACAAGGCAAGACATTTTCAAACTCCTACATATGCAGCCTCCATCACCTACACGTGCTCACATCAACCCTTCTCTATCTGTCTTCTATCAACACCAATAACAACATCAAATCTCTGGCTACTTACAAATTATTATTATTATTATTATTGATGAAGATATCGTGATGATTAGATAGTTAGCCGTCGAGGTGATAAGTAAAGATGGAATGGTTCGGCTAAATAAACCTCAATATGATTTTGTTTTAAAAAAATCTATATTTCGGACGTTTCGGCTACTCATTGGTAGCCTTCGTCAGCAATGGAAATGCCGAGCGGCAGAGGAAGACCAAGGTAGGCAATTAAGTAACCTTTCTGAAAGTGTCCGAACTTTCACAATGGTTACTTAATTGCCTACCTTGGTCTTCCTCTGCCGCTCGGCATTTCCATTGCTGACGAAGGCTACCAATGAGTAGCCGAAACGTCCGAAATATAGATTTTTTTAAAACAAAATCATATTGAGGTTTATTTAGCCGAATCCCAACCATTCCATCTTTACTTGATGAAGATAGTTAGCCGTTGAGGTAATAAGTTGTCAAGGAATGGTTACGATTCGGCTAAGACATAACGTCAGATTTTTCAGAAAAAGTGTATATTTGAACGTTTTAGCATACTTTTTAACAGCTTTCTTCAGCGAAAAAATACATATACATAATTAAAACCGAGAATACTCTGAAGAAAAAATTGAAATCACAAAGATAGGTTATTTATTTACTTGGAGAGCTTCACATCAAGAGTGATCTGCTCAAAAGCTTAACAAAAAAATGAAAAATAAAATAAATGAGAATAAATAATAATAAAAAATAATAAAGTAATAGTTCATGAATTAATTATTCATGATCTGAAAATTAAATAGAATCCGTTGATAGGTGATAAAATAGGGCTTTAATTATAATAATAATCGATCTAATAATGTAGTATCCAACCGTTAAAAAAAAAAAAAAAAAAATATTAAAAAAAAAAATAAAATAAAATAAAAATGAATAATTAATAAAAAATATATAAAAAATAACAGCAAATAGAAGATATAAATGAATGAATCGGTCGACAATTATTGAAAGATCAGAAATTTTGTTGGGAATTAAAATAGTGGGTTATTTACAATATTATTTAATTTCATTGTATGTATTCGTAGTCGGTAGGTACGTCAGTATAGTAGCAATATATGGGCTACTATCTGATAGCAGCTGACTTAGGTTTTATCAGA
Organism: Gonocerus acuteangulatus; assembly: GCA_946811695.1. Classification (NCBI taxonomy): domain Eukaryota; kingdom Metazoa; phylum Arthropoda; class Insecta; order Hemiptera; family Coreidae; genus Gonocerus; species Gonocerus acuteangulatus. The sequence goes on from OX328127.1 coordinate 30,649,517, forward strand.
TAAAATTAGGTTAGAAAAATAATTTATTAAGTGAATGTTAGGCACACAACGATTTTTTGTATGAACAATTGATCAGTAATTCTATACAATACATAGTTTGGAGCACGAAAAAAATTAACAGAGGCCCAAAGGAAAAAAAAGACAGAAAAACACATTAGCATCAGCACATTGGCAAAGAAACACATAATCAGAAACATTACAGTATTCGTTTTTTTTTTTTTTTTTTTTTTCACTAGAAGTGATTGGAAAATCGGTGAAGTTCTAAAGAATTGGACTTGGAGCAATAGAGGTGATGACTTCTGTGCTCATTGAGGTGGAAATTCTAGAAGTCCATGTATTTATTCTCTTCTACAAATTCAGAAGCTTGTATCCTCAACTTCAGGAGCAGGATCTTCGTCGGTAGGGCCTCTTCAAGACTTGTCATAGACTGAATGAAATTAGTCAGCTGATCGAAAGTTGGTATTTCGTATGATAAAAATCAATTTCCTCAGCTTGTTGAACTAATCGATATATTAATAGGCAAATCGCATTTGTAATGAGGCTCCAAAAATAAATAAATATTATTATTTCAAATAATTGCACCATACGCTCTCTTCTAAACAATATTTATTGATTGATTACATTTCTTAATGTCCCATCAAAAGAGAAATTAATTAAGGTATTCCGTAATATCGGCCTTCGCTTTCATTTTACTGTCCTGGTCTTTGTTCATCCTACACACACGGACCTAGTTGCTGAAGTAACCTCCAAGTCTGTTAACTTACGACATAGTTCAATAGAAATTCTACTAGAAGTAAACAGAGAATTTTACCTGTATTATTATAATGAAATGAAACCAATTTGTAGTCTATTTTTTTTAAATTATCCTTCGTGAATTAATTAAATAGTTTTATGACTCTTGGGCTCTTTAAATGTAAAATTTATAATTTATCAGATAAGAATTATCATTCGATTTACCGGAATGCAAATTTTCAATATTTCATAGTAGAAAAAAAGTATATTTCAGAACTTTTAAGCACTTATTTCTACGTCCTATTGAAAATTACACCAGAACTGTTTTTTTTTTTTAGAGAATTTAGTGAGATTTTTGTTACTATCCACTTACCAAGACTTCCCAACCGTTTTCCGCTATCTATTTGCAAGTCTAATAACCCTATAAAAACGTAACAACTGCGGTTTTGTTCGCGTGATTTACGCCCCCCCCCAAATAATTTCATAAAAATTGGACCATTCTTCAGGCTGTTGGAGAGCGAACATATATATATATATATATATATATATATATATATATATATATATATATATATATGTATATTTATATATATGCAAACAAATTTGATCTATCGTTATATTCGTTAATATTTCATTATTTAGACGGTCAGCCATTTTAGTCCATTTTGAGTGCCTGCGCTATGTTTGCTAATTTCCAAGAACGAAAATGATTATAACAGGAATTTGAAGGCAAAACATAAGCCCACAAATTAAGCCCTAAAGATTATTATCTGGTTTAAGTGGAGAGGTATTTCCAAATTAATGTTTGGGTTCTGAAACGTGAAATTTTCTTTTCGGCACATCTAGATTCATGGGCGTATATAAGGGGGGAGGATGCAGCCCCCCCCCAATTTTATTTAATTTGTAAAAATGTATCATAAAAACCTTAAAAATAAATGAAATAAGATCCCTCAGTTCAGAAAAAATAATTGTCTGTAATAGTGTTTTAGTTAGCTAACTATCCCATGTTCTAGATTATTAGCATTTCATACCCCCAAATGCTCCCAGACCTCCACCAAAGTATTTCCTATATAGGAAATACTTTGGAAAGGGATATAGGAAACCCGCGAAAATTGGTTTATAACCTATCGTTATGATGTAAACATTTTTTTACTGTTTTGATTATTCTCTTTTGTAATTTTGGCTGTCAATGAGCATGTCGGAACGTTCGAAATTTTGTATATTAATGCTGCCAAAGAGGATGTCGAAACGTTGGAAATGTAGATTTCTTCTGAAAATCTAACATTTTCTCTTAACCGAATCCTAACGATTCCGTGATTCCTGCACAATTGCCAACTACCGTCAGAAAGTGTTAAAAATGAACATCGATTATTTACTTTAAAATTTAACACCTCCATATCCCCCCTATAGACTACATCTACCCTAAAACCATAGCCAGGATTCCCTAAGGACCAAAGCAAGCAAACTCCTGCCAGGATTCTTTACCTGACTAGCCTTAACAAACTTATTCACGTGGTGGATAGCCTCTGACTAAAATAGAAGGGGGAATATTTCTACTCACGTACATCTTCACTAGACAGGTGTGAGTTAAGAGATTTTTTCTTGCTTCTTTTTCTCTTTTTCCCTGACGAATGCATGAAGGCTTCCACGAATCATACTTCATGAATAAGCGCATGCATACACTCATATGAATACATTAGTTATCTCTCTATTTGTTAGTTATTATATTTTGCTTTATTTTTAGTGCTTTAGTTTGTATTTAAATTCAATGTGAAACATGACGCGACTTATATTGAGTTTTTTAGAAAATTACAATCAGCTGAAACTAAATTACATAATAAAAGTTATGAAGATGGTGGATTTAAATAAGATGGGTTGAATTCAAAATTATGGGTACAATCTTCTCAATTTTTATATTTAAATTTACTGTTACGTTTCGGGCCTGATTCATGGGCCAATATAAACCCCCCGAAATTTTGATTTGATCAGTAAAAATGTGTCATAACCCCTTAAAATTAAATTAAATAAGTTCACTTAGTTCATAAAAAAATATTTTATTTTGGGTATAATAGAGTTTTAGTTGGCTACCAGCCCCACCCCCGAAATTATCATGAATATTCATGGAACTTGATAATGACTTTTTTTTACCTGACCGTCCTGGATGGAGATAAGGTCATTGGAAGAGCTATAGACCATTCTCCAGAACGCAATCTTTATCGCGTTCGGCATTTTAACGAGCACATAACTTTGCTTCTTTTAATAAATTTTACTCAGGGAAAGAGAATTCTATTTGGTGAGGTCATAAATAGAACAATAATAAAAAAAAACATAGAATTTAAGAAAAAAAATTATAAAATGGATGGGGCGGACCATCTTAGAACTATAAAGGAGGGAGGGGAGTATAATATATTACCTGGGGGAGAATAGAAAGCTCTCGGAAATTCTATTTTTTTTTTTTTTTTTTTTTTTTATAAAACCAAAAGTTTAGATTTCATAAATAGAATTTCGTGAAAAATGGTACGCATTTATCATTGGATACATATCTATGTTTTAGATTCAGCAAAAGAAATTCGAAAAAGCCAATGGGTTTCAAAGTTTACAATAAAATCTGTAAATATTTCATTATTTAGACGATCCGCCATTTTAGTCCGTTTTAGTGCCAGCGCAATGTTAGCTAATTTTCAAGAACGAAAATGATTTTAAGAGGTATTTGAAGCCAAAGAATAAGCCCACAAATTAGGCCCTAAAGATTATTATCTGGTTTAAGTGAAGAGGAATTTCAAATTAACGCAATCTTAGATTATTTGGCAAGGAACTGTATTCTAGGTGGATTATTAATTGACAAAATATATTTTAGTTAGATTTTAGAGCCAAAAGAATATTATAGTTTGATATATGGAATATTTTTGTTTGATTATAAGGCAAAGATTTATATTTCAGTTTGATTATAAGACGAAAATGATAGTTTTACTCTCCTGCCTGTGACCCCCGAGGAAGCTATTATATTATAGTCAAGTTATAAGCCAACAACGAATATTTCAGTTTGATTAGAAGACTGTTTCTTATATTTTGATCGTCACATATACATTATGAGGCAAGGACCAATTTCTTATTTAGGTGATAAGACAGGGAACCGTATTTTAGTTAGATTCGAAGGTAGAAAATTATATTTCGGTTAGATTAGAACACTACGATAGATATTTCAGTTAGAGAAGAAGACAGGAAATAAAGCGCATGCATACACATAAATACACACATACATAAATTTTAGTTCCACTATGAGGCAAGGAACAATTTCTTATTTATGTTATAAGACAGAGAACTGTATTTTAGGTCGATTCGAAGACAAAAAACTATATTTTGGTTAGATTCGAAGACAACGATAAATATTTTAGTTAGAGAAGAAGACTGGAAATTATTTTATTTATTTATTGAGAGTCCACAACAAGGCTATTAACTCTTAAAGTCTATGTGCGAACTAAGTAAGAGATATTTTATGACTGGATGTTAAAGAATGGAAATAATATTTTAGTTACTCTATGAGGCAAGGAACAATTTCTTATTTAGGATAAAAGGCAGGGAACTTTATTTTAACTAGATTCAAAGACAGAAAATTATATTTTGGTCAGATTAGAAGACAACGATAGATATTTTAGTTTCAGAAGAAGTCTGGAAATTATATTTTAGTTACTCTATGAGGCAAGGAACAATTTCTTATTTAGGATACAAGGCAGGGAACATTATTTTAGCTAGATTCAAAACAGAAAATTATATTTTGGTTAGATTAGAAGACAACGATAGATATTTTATGTTGAGAAGAAGTCTGGAAATTATATTTTAGTTACTCTATGAGGCAAGGAACAATTTCTTATTTAGGATATAAGGCAGGGAACTTTATTTTAGCTAGATTCAAAGACAGAAAATTATATTTTGGTTAGATTAGAAGACAACGATAGATATTTTATGTTGAGAAGAAGTCTGGAAATTATATTTTAGTTACTCTATGAGGCAAGGAACAATTTCTTATTTAGGATACAAGGCAGGGAACATTATTTTAGCTAGATTCAAAAACAGAAAATTATATTTTGGTTAGATTAGATGACAACGATAGATATTTTATGTTGAGAAGAAGTCTGGAAATTATATTTTAGTTACTCTATGAGGCAAGGAACAATTTCTTATTTAGGATACAAGGCAGGGAACTTTATTTTAGCTAGATTCAAAGACAGAAAATTATATTTTGGTTAGATTAGAAGACAAAGATAGATATTTTAGTTCTTATTTAGATTAAAAGACAGGCAACTGTATTTTACCTAGATTCGAAGACTAAAAATAAAATGTTGGTTAGATTAGAAGACAAAGATCGTTATTTTAGTAAGAGAAGAAGTCTGGAAATTATATTTTAGTTACTCTATAAGGCAAGGAACAATTTCTTATTTAGGATACAAGGCAGGGAACTTTATTTTAGCTAGATTCAAAAACAGAAAATTATATTTTGGTTAGATTAGAAGACAACGATAGATATTTTATATTGAGAAGTCTGGAAATTATATTTTAGTTACTCTATGAGGCAAGGAACAATTTCTTATTTAGGATACAAGGCAGGGAACTTTATTTTAGCTAGATTCAAAAACAGAAAATTATATTTTGGTTAGATTAGAAGACAACGATAGATATTTTATATTGAGAAGTCTGGAAATTATATTTTAGTTACTCTATGAGGCAAGGAACAATTTCTTATTTAGGATACAAGGCAGGGAACATTATTTTAGCTAGATTCAAAAACAGAAAATTATATTTTGGTTAGATTAGAAGACAACGATAGATATTTTATATTGAGAAGTCTGGAAATTATATTTTAGTTACTCTATGAGGCAAGGAACAATTTCTTATTTAGGATACAAGGCAGGGAACATTATTTTAGCTAGATTCAAAAACAGAAAATTATATTTTGGTTAGATTAGAAGACAACGATAGATATTTTATATTGAGAAGTCTGGAAATTATATTTTAGTTACTCTATGAGGCAAGGAACAATTTCTTATTTAGGATACAAGGCAGGGAACATTATTTTAGCTAGATTCAAAAACAGAAAATTATATTTTGGTTAGATTAGAAGACAACGATAGATATTTTATGTTGAGAAGAAGTCTGGAAATTATATTTTAGTTACTCTATGAGGCAAGGAACAATTTCTTATTTAGGATACAAGGCAGGGAACTTTATTTTAGCTATATTCAAAGACAGAAAATTATGTTTTGGTTAGATTAGAAGACAACGATAGATATTTTATATTGAGAAGTCTGGAAATTATATTTTAGTTACTCTATGAGGCAAGGAACAATTTCTTATTTAGGATACAAGGCAGGGAACTTTATTTTAGCTAGATTCAAAAACAGAAATTTATGTTTTGGTTAGATTAGAAGACAACGATAGATATTTTATATTGAGAAGTCTGGAAATTATATTTTAGTTACTCTATGAGGCAAGGAACAATTTCTTATTTAGGATACAAGGCAGGGAACTTTATTTTAGCTATATTCAAAGACAGAAAATTATGTTTTGGTTAGATTAGAAGACAACGATAGATATTTTATATTGAGAAGTCTGGAAATTATATTTTAGTTACTCTATGAGGCAAGGAACAATTTCTTATTTAGGATACAAGGCAGGGAACTTTATTTTAGCTAGATTCAAAAACAGAAATTTATGTTTTGGTTAGATTAGAAGACAACGATAGATATTTTATATTGAGAAGTCTGGAAATTATATTTTAGTTACTCTATGAGGCAAGGAACAATTTCTTATTTAGGATACAAGGCAGGGAACTTTATTTTAGCTAGATTCAAAAACAGAAATTTATGTTTTGGTTAGATTAGAAGACAACGATAGATATTTTATATTGAGAAGTCTGGAAATTATATTTTAGTTACTCTATGAGGCAAGGAACAATTTCTTATTTAGGATACAAGGCAGGGAACTTTATTTTAGCTAGATTCAAAAACAGAAATTTATGTTTTGGTTAGATTCGAAGACAACGATAGATATTTTATATTGAGAAGTCTGGAAATTATATTTTAGTTACTCTATGAGGCAAGGAACAATTTCTTATTTAGGATACAAGGCAGGGAACTTTATTTTAGCTAGATTCAAAAACAGAAATTTATGTTTTGGTTAGATTAGAAGACAACGATAGATATTTTATATTGAGAAGTCTGGAAATTATATTTTAGTTACTCTATGAGGCAAGGAACAATTTCTTATTTAGGATACAAGGCAGGGAACTTTATTTTAGCTAGATTCAAAACAGAAAATTATATTTTGGTTAGATTAGAAGACATCGATAGATATTTTAGTAAGAGAACAAGTCTGGAAATTATATTTTAGTTACTCTATAAGGCAAAGAACCATTACTTATTTAGGTTATAGGGGGGGGGGCCTGTATTTTAGCTAGATTCGAAGACATGGAATTATTTTTCTAGATTCGAAGATACAGAATTATATTTTAGTTAGATTTGGAGGAAATTAATAATATTTTAGTTAGATTTGACGACAACGATAAATAGTTTTATCAAATTTGAAGGCAGGGATAAATTCTTTAGTTTCCTAGCTATTAACGGAACTTGGCAAGACTACAGTTAGAAAAAGGACAACACTGTTCCGCGGCAGTAATTATACACTCAAAAAGTAAAAAAAACAATCCAAAATAAAAAATAAAAAAACCTTACCGGAGTATATAATAAGAGCCACATGCTGAATATGGCGCTGAGCCTCCTAATTGTCGATCCTTCGCTCATTAATCCTATGTCCTTGAAAGAGCAAGCTGGTTGCCCCTTCCCCCAGTGGAGGCGGCAAAACGAACATGACTCCAGGGACGGCTGTTGTGGTAAACATCCGGCTCTCGTTCCAAGGCCGTCTCCTACTATAGGAACCAATTTCTTCAGTTGAGTACTTGGCCAATTTCTGCAGGAAATGCAACTATTTTTTACAGATTTAGTATTGAAATTAAAGTGATAAATGGACTTTATTTCAAAAAGATTTTTCAAAAAAGAGAATTTTTATTTTTGTATACAAGAAAACTATGTTTTATTTATAACTCACTGAGAGTGATTGATTAAATATATTAAATTCTAATAACGCAAATCTGTAACTGTTCGGATTCACAATTTCGAACCCGTGACCTCCGAACTGCGAGTCTTAGACGATTTTAATCAAGCGATACTCCCCGGATCAAAACCTACCTGTGTGCCAAGTTTGGTCAAAGTCGGTCAAAAGGTGTGGATTTGTATAAGGAACAGACATACAGACAGACAGCTGGTAGACGTTTTTGACCTAGCCTATGACACTCCCCGTATAGCCTTATCCCAAGTTTGGTCAAAATCGGTCAAACTGTGTGGATTTGTATAAGGAACAAATATACAGACAGACAGCTGGTAGATCTTTTTGGCCTAGTCTACAGGTATGACATTCCCCGGATCAATACGTACATGTGTGTAGTGTTTTTAAACAAAAAGAAGTTATGGAAACACCGTCCAAACTACAAATATGATTGGCTGACATGGCGAAGATTCAGCTGGTGACAGCGCAGTTAAGAAGTGGTTTTTGCGGTCCAGGTCTTGAAATTTCTGCAATACGTCCCAGTGCTGCCGAAGTTCAACGATCCATTTTGATATACGGCTGGAGAGGAAAACAATCCACAGCAGCGGGATTGAACTATTCTAAATTGTTGTAAATATGAAGAAGACAGGATACGCCTGTTGGTTTGTTGTTTCCATTCTCCATGAGCTCGGCGAAACGAAACTTATGATACGAATTTCGACGTTTGACACCTCATTTACACAAAATGTGTGATCACGTTTTATGAAACGAATAATTTCCGACGACAATAAATGGATTCTCTGCAAAAACAATAGTAAAACGTCGTGTGAATTTCCTGGAATAATGCCGCTAGCAACACTAAAATGTGCTTTGCGTCCAACGGTGATTATAATTAGCATCCACTAGCGATTTCTAGTCGCAGCGACCAAAACATCCCTGTAGCAGACATTTTGGAATGTCAACCCACTGCGATAAATAAATCGTTATTATTATTATTTTTTTATTTTATTTATGTTTTTTTTTTTTTTTTACGGCGCATCGAACAAATCTTGTCCATTAGCGCCGGGCCTCCAGGGTGCAACCAGGAATTTTCTCAGAGAGCCCTGAGATGAGAAAATTCCTGTCACCGGTGGGGATCGAACCCACCATCTCCCGCTTATGAATCCAGCGCGCTAGCCTCTAGACCACGGGAGACCCCCGTTATTATTATTATTTACACTTCTTTTATTCTCGGTCTTTTGCTTCGAGTGGGAAACAAATGACGCAAACATCGTTACTGAGTTCATCCAAAAGAAAGTCAAGGATTATTGAAACAGCAGTTTTTCTAATTGTTTACGTGAGTACCCTGAGAATTGAAATCAGTATTGTAGAATGGCAAAAAGTAGTTATGAGGAATTGATGGGAATAATTGGCCCACCGAAAACATATTATGATACGATATGAAGAAAGTTCACACCGCAAAAAGAACCTTTGTCATTATAATTAAGTTAAGTAAAAAAATAGTATGCAATACAGTACTTAGTCTTTTTCAATCCCCCTTAGGTTAGAATAAACGTCTCTTCAGACTTCCGACCAATAATTATTGGACTTCAATCTTGTGAAATCGTCGAGAAAATTCCTTTCCCCACGACGGATGTTTTGAAATGTTGGCCACTTGTAGATAGCCCGGCGTTACATATCGATGAGCCATAAAAAAAATTATATAAGTTAATTTTGTGTTCCTGGATGCCTAGAAGGGAACTTTTGAAGGAAGATTAAATGTCATCGTGATAACGTGCTTCGATAACGACATCATTAATCGCTTCCCTCTAGATTATTACTCGAGAAAATGACTTTGATAATTAACCAGATTTAAATTGCTTCCTAGTCATTGCTTATTCATAGCGACGATAGTAATGGACGGAGATTTTGCTGAAGCCATGACTCCTGCACTCTGCAGTCCAAACCGGTTTTCGATCAGAAGGTGGGCGGACTTCCAACAACCATCTTATATTTTATAATATAAAGAAAATTAATCTCAAGAATTCCCTAAGACATTTTGTTTGATGATTTTTTTCCAATTATTCGAGGAATCAGAAATTGCATAATTTCTGCTGATACATCAAGCGAGATATAGACCCCAAAACAAAAAAATAAATGATGTTGAATATTTTGACCTTTTATATAATTCAAATTATTTATATAAACTTCAAGAACTCAAAACCAAAATTAATAAACCTGCTGCCCATTATTCCAGAAATACATTTATTTTTTTATTAATGCTCAACAGGGATAACCCTCACACCACGAAGAAGGACTAAAACGAAAGACAATGCGAATATATAGTCCATGCAACTTCCGACTTTTACGAACCCTGCTTAGATATCGTAAATGCAACAAACTTCTTCGTCCCACTATAAGATGCGATTTAGTAAGATTTAAGGAAAAAGTTTTTATGATGACGCCTACCACACCTTTTTTCAATGCAAAAGATGGGAAAAAGAACGGAAAAGACTAAGCATTGACATTGATCCTTTCTTGCCAGAAACAGTAATCCAGTTGATGCTGTCAAGCCCTGATAAGTGGAATGCAGTTGTCACTTTCACAAGCAGAGTCTTGCTAAAAAAGAAGTGGGAGGGGAAAAGAGTTAGTCCCCCATAAATGTAATGAGAATACGGTTGGTCCCCTTTAGGGGAAAATAAGGTACCCTCTTGAAGATTGGCCAGAGCAGCTGTTCCAAGAGGGAATCATACCAGAAATGAGGGGTTTTTGGTGGGTGAGAGTCCCACACACTGGGGGAGTTGCACACTGAGGGCCTTTTACGTTTTCCCCTCATTGCAATAAAAAAAAAAAAAAAAAAAAAAAAAAAAAAAAAAAGTTTACGTATACAATTAGCTAAGGAAATACCACGTTAACTGGTGGAATTCTTCTGTTACCCTTTTTATGTAACATTAATACTTGCAGCTTGTGATTCATAATTATCTAAATATTCATGAATTTGGTTCTAAATGAAATTATTTTACATTAAAAAAAAATACATTTTGTTTACTAAAGTATTGCCGCGATTAATGAACTATTACTGGTTATCCAAGCTGAAATATTATTCATAGCTAAGCTGTACATAGCTAAGCTGTTACTCATAAGCTGTTAAACTTATTAAAATATGAAATATGGCAAGGTTACCAGGTAAAAGGTTTTTGATCACCTGCATAAAATCTTTTAGTTGAATTTTATATTTTTTGGTGTGCTCAATTCAAAAATTACCCCCATTTTTGTCCATAACGTGCAGTTCTCTGGCAAAATATGAGGCAATGTAGACAAACCACATTCATTTTTACTATGTACAAACATTCCTGTGCATTGAATTCAGCAAGGCATCCTCAATTTTAATAGAACCAAATTGACTTCTTCAATCCTATCCCACCCTCTTCTCTCCCACCACTTAATTTTCATAATAAACTATGCGATTCATAAGGCTGACAATCCTGCAGCAACTAACGAATTTGCTTTGCGCTTAAACGTTGGGCAAGAACAGAAGCGATAGACATTAAAAAAAAAAAAAAAAAAAAAAAGTTTTGCTAAAATGGTATCTTAGGAGTGTTTTTGTCAGCATGTAAATAACCATGGGAAACAGTAAAAAAATCTCATATTGTATTTTGCTCCCAGACCTGGGTAATTAAAATATGTATGCTTCTTGAGTGGTTTCTGTTCTTACCCTTCCAAATCATTAAACATTTATTTATTTATATTGCTTGACCGCAGCAATGGCGGTTCGCAAAATATGAAGATGTGTATGGAAACGTCAGCTTTTAAACATGTAGAGTTTTAAAAATAATAACTAAATAATAGATAAATTATAGTAAATATAATACTGGAAAAAGTATAAAAACGAAATCAATTTACGTAAAAAGAAAACTTCAACAAAATATATAAAATAAACTGAAAAACAAATAATAATTAAAAAAAAAAAAGAACAATATAAATGTATTTTAGTTAAATTTTGTAATATGTACCAGTATTATGTAAGTGTTATAATATTGTGTCCGAGTAATGGCTACCATCAGCCAGAAGTGCTGTAAGGTCAGTGGGTATGTGTAAATGTTCTCGTCATCAGCAGTTTGTTAGTAAATATCTTATCGTCAGTGGTTCGTTGCACTGTCTACATATTGGTACGTCTCTTTTTGTCATTAGGAGTCCGTGAGTAAGTAGAGCATGGCCAATAGGGGTTATTTCTATTACTAGATGGCCATTCTACTGCTGTCGGTTTAATTTGTCATTAATTTTGTTCCATTCTGTGTGCCACTGTATTTAAATCTCTTTTTTGCAGTGTGCCGGTAGGTCTTCATGAACTAAGCATTTGAATTCTATCGAAACTGCCTACGGTGACCTTTTACTACTACTATATATATATATATATATATATATATATATATATATATATATATATATATATATATATATATATATATATATATATATATATAAAAGTAAGTAAAAAGTGAGTATTTTTCCTTTGATTTTGTTGATCCATCTCTTGAGAAAGAAGGAGACCACACCTATAGGATTAAGACAGGAGGGAGCTAGGAGCTGGTCTGGGTGGAAACCTGTTCTCCGGTTTTGGCAGCATCCACCAGCTTCTTTTTCTAAGCTCTCCTTGCTGTCCCCTCTTCTGGCTAGGCCGAATTATAGCTTTTATAAGTCCTTTTCCTCCTTTTTTCATCTCTCTCATTCTCTCTTTCTCTTTTTATCCTCCCGTTAAAATGGGCTTTGCCGTCGAAAAACTTGCAGATATTCCTGACAGGACTGGATGAAACTCCGCGTTCCTACATAGTACTCGTTCCTCTTCTCTATCCTGTTATACGATTAATCCTAGAGTAATTAGATGATGTTACGGAGGTAATTAAGTAACGATTTAAATTCAGTCAATGATTGTGGGGTTTAGAATTCTCAAACTCTTTTATATTTGTTTCTTTTCAGAGTATACTTATTTTCTTTATGTATTCTTTTAAAATATACCTTTGGACCATATTTAGTGTTTAACTTCTTTCAATTTGTGAACTATATTGATTACGATATTATATTATTATTATTATAATGCAGGATTATATATATATATATATATATATATATATATATATATATATATATATATAATTAAATAATCGATAATAACCTCCTAGGTCATTATCGATGAGGCCTTATAGGTCAATTAAGGTGCCAATTCTCGCTAAATCACCCAATTTTAATATATGCTGTGCTATCACATTTCAGATATTATTCAATTTTTTTTTCAGGAATAAGTATGTATGAGATACTCTCAACTTATTTATTTCAGATTATATGATCGAAAATTTAACTTGGTTATATGTTTTGTAATAACTGCTTTTTCCAAAATACGAACGTCGAAAATCGTTCGTATTTTATTTTATTTTATTTTTTTAACGAATCCGACTATTGTTGGCACCAAATTAAATCTAATAATTCTCTCTATAAAAGTGATACTATGGGCAAGAGAGTGATACCAATCGACATGCAAAGTGATTTTTGATAACTTTTTCAATATATAGGTTCAGTAAGTCATATCTCACAAATCACGACATGTATCATCATTTGTTTCTAGAATAAACAAACCATGTACTTATTATCTCCAAAAAATAAAAATAACAAAAAATAATATTCTTAGGAAATATTTTTTTTCAAAATTATGAATTTTGTACAAATGTTGGGTTTTTTTGAACGAAAAATAACTTAAAACTTTGTCAGAATTATTAAAAGTGTGGATACGAAATAATGGAAACTGATTTGTTAATAATATAGTTTTAATCAAGCTTTGTGAATTAAGTCCATAAGAATCAGTAAATTAGGTATTCAATCAGTAGATATGAGTTTGCACATTCCATCAAAATGTTAAACATATGATGCAGTACAGGTTCAGATTTACAAATATTTCTGTTGTATATGCTGGTTAGTGATGTTTATTCCTAATCTATCCAAAGCAATTTCTTCTGGCATTCAAGGTTCTTCTTAATTCTTTAAATTGCATTATAAATGTAAACGTTTTTGGAAATTATTGTTATAAAATGATAAAAATGTTCTATACACTATATGGACTTGAAAGAATGCCGAGTACATTCTTTCTTTATAGTTACAGTGAGAGGCCCTTGTTATAGTGAAGGTCTCAGTAAGTAGTCCCTTTGTTAACGCCATCTTGTTAGTCTGCTATAATGAACAGTACACTCTCTCGCACTCTTTCTATCTACCTCTCTATATCTCTCCAACAGACAGGAAAATCGAAAACAAAAAAAAATAAAGGATTATCTCAATGAGCAGGTCAGTGTGAAATCGTAGAAGGTAGAAAAATAATGTCTCTCCACTGTTTTTCAAAGTATTTATTAGCAAAAGCTTTTCGAGAACATGGTTCTCATCGTCAGTGCATCTACAATTTTCACAAAAACAGGCATATATTAATTACAGAAATATTTATAAGTATTCTTATTACTAAAGCTATGACAAATATTAATTACAGAAATATTTATAAGTATTCTTATTACTAAAGCTATGACAAATAATGTTACCTATTACTCCACCGGTAGTACTGCTAACAGCCTCTCCGAACAGGTGTGAGGTAATGAGACTATTTCGGGTGAGCAGAGTATATATATTGACGTTGGATATTGGAGATCACAAGAATCAAGGTTGTTGAACCAGAGACCACTGAACTTTCTGTTGGAGACAGTGTATGGGGAAGGATTATGTCGGGTTATTTGATGCAAAATTGTAGATGCACTGACGATGAGAACCATGTTCTCGAAAAGCTTTTGCTAATAAATACTTTGAAAAACAGTGGAGAGACATTATTTTTCTACCTTCTACGAAATCGAGAACTCCACAAATAACGCTGCATACATCACAGAATCAGTGTGAAATATCAGAGTTTAGAAGTATACTAAAGCCTGTGGTAATCTGGCAGTCACAATTTGTTTTCTCTCGTAAAAAAATGAATAAAACTAGTTTTCCTAACTAACTTTTGATTTGGATATTCAGAAACGATTGATTCATTTGAAAATTCTCGCAGTCGCTTCAAATTCATTAAAAGTAAGACGTTTAAATTTTTTTTTTGCGTCTGGAGTAAAGTAAGTATTAGAAACAAAATTGTATTAACATAAATGAGCAGTTTGGGGATTTTATTGTATTATTTTTAATATATCGAGTAGGTACAGTTGGTAAATCATCATGGTAAAGTGTAATGCAGCTATTCGAAAGCTTAATAAATGTTCTACAAAAACGGTCTTTATGAAATGTTTGATTGAGGAATGTCATTCGGAGAATGATATATTCGTATATATACATATATAACGAAAACGATTAATACATATCGTTTTCGTTCTTGTGTACTTTTATTTTTATCATTTAGCCTTATGGACGTATATAAAGGAGCTCCGGGGGCTGCCCCCCGAAATTCTGTTTTGGCAAGAACATTTCGTGTAAAAAAAAACCCCTATAAAAACGAAAAATATCTTTAACATTTACTGTGGTTTACTAGGAGTTCACAGGACATCAAAACTCACAACTTTACACTTAAATATTTTAAATTTCCTCTACCTCCCTAATCTCCCGGTGCTTCTACCCCCCTCCCCCGCCGAAGTTATTTCCTATATACGCTTCTGTTTTACCTCAGTTTTTAATTGCTATTTGTTTTTTAAATTGCATTTTCTCAGAAAAACACGATACGTAAATGATGAGTATGTTTATATTACTTGGTTTTGTTTTTTTTCGTGTTTAACGGCGTATCAAAAATTGGGCTATTAACGCCGGGCTAAACTTTACCAAACTTTTATAATACCAACATCACGTATGCTAATTATGTAAATCACTGTACGTGCTGGCGTAAGAACATGATAAAATGTTAATCGCCCCTAAATCCTGATCCTAATCCAACAGCACGTGGTCGGCCACCCATTTAGGTTCTGGCCATGCCCGACGTTGCTTAACTTCGGTGATCCACGGGGACTGGTGCATTCAACCTGGCTATGGCTGTTGGCTATATTACATTTTGTTTGTGATAAAGGTAAGCATTAGAATGAGCGGTAGTCGAGGACCAAGATTTCCAAATTACTTTATAGAGAAGATTTATTTGTAACCTCGCTAAGTTAATGAAGTTCCTCCAGGTTCAACATCTCTTACAGCAATATACGACGCATTTCTATCGCCTCTCCTTTCTGCGTTGTAGGTCTGCACCTGGAGGTTCCGTGCGAATCCTCCACTTCGCATTCTAATCCTACAGCTGTTCCTGCTGACCATCCCTGGCAGGTGACTGGGTAGTCAAATTCCTCTTCCGCCAGTGCGGGGTCAGTAGGAAGCAGGTGCAGGAAGCGGAGAACACAGGGCCCAATAACGGGACTCATCTCCTCTCTTTAATTCTATATTCCGAACAATGTTTCCCGTGTCACCGTTGTAATTTACCGTCATTGTGAGATCGGCGGTAGAATAATACACTTGTGTATAGAGCAACACCTGCCGTGTTCCAGCACCACGTGTAAGTGGGTCAACAAGGCCGTATGTACTGACAGCACGTTTCATGGGATCCTTACATTCGATGAATAACTCAGCCGTACTGAATTGTACCAAATGCAAATGTGCCGCTCTAATGAGGTGTCTCTTGAATGAATTGACCTTACAAGCGGGAAATGTCAATGCGGTGAACGGAAAAAAAGAGTGTACATGTTTACAACACTGAAACGAATGGAATATTGGTATTCATGTACACAAAACATGAACCTCCTTAATGCATTTTCCTGAGAATTTTTTCTGATTACTTGCGTCCCTAGCTTAGTGACAAGTGACAAATACTTGTTCACACTTGTAGACAAATAGCGATCAGTACGTTCCTAAATATGTTCTCACAAACACTTCTTGGGCTGTTTACACGAGAAGTGACAAATGCGTAGTACAATAGTGTAGGGGACACTTATCACTGAAAAAGGACCTAGGTACTAATTTTGTGGGATAACGTATTTTAAGTGATATCTTTTGGAAAAATACAATGACAGAGTAGGGCTCCTTAACAGCCATTCCTTGTTCCTACCAATGCAATACAGTTTCAAAAAATGTCCTATTCGTCATACTTATAATTTTGGTTTCTGGGGATTACCAGATGTAAATAATAAGTTACTTCTAGTCAGAATAAAATACAATTAATTTGAAAGACATTCGGTTTTTATTTTTATATAAACAGTGGGTCCTAATTGCCATGCATACTATCATAAAAAAAAAGTATTAGGAAGGCAGGGAATAGTTGGGAGAGAAAACGCCAGAGCAATAAATGGTAGGTAATGGAGGAAAACCATAACTTTTAGGTTACCATAATTGGCATGCCCATTGCAGGAGAAGGCTGCCAAACGTTGGAAATATTGATTTTTCTGAAAATCTGACGTTTTTTCTTAGCAAATGACGTCAAAATAATGAAAAAGAAAGAGTAAAACATTCTTCCCCGACTCTTAAAAAAAATCAATGTTAATAGAACATTTTACAAATTGTCTCCAAACAAAATATGTTTGCGGTACTTACCATATATTTAATGATAAATTGAAACTCATCAAGAAAAACAAATTGATACGTTTATTCAAGACAATGCAGAATCACGAAGAAGTTTATAGTTTCAAGTGAGATATTGAATCACCTCTATTACCAATCATTCAAATACCTTGTATATATATTTTTCTGATGCAAAAAAATGCCAACTATTTTCGCTTATTCCCCAAAAAATATATTACATATCTATAACCAAAATCCGGACGGGTTCGTAAGTTAGCAAAATCAGTTATTTAAAAGGTAACAGATATCCTCACTCCTGACCAACAACATAATGATTCATTTTAGATCATAATTTAGGTTTCCTCGCATTAAAAAGAAGATCCATAAGAAGATGAGTTACAATAAAAATAAAATTACCATACGCAGATTGAAGATAAGCAGTAAGATGTTCTCGAGGCCTTGGTGCTTCTCAACCCATGAAGCAATTATCTGCTGTACGGTCCAAGGGCAGGACAACCAAGAAGATGCGTTTTCCCTTACAACTTTATCTTCTTAGGTTTATGTAATTTGCATAAGATATATGATTTGGTATAGGACCTTCTGAATATACCATAAAATACGTAACGCAACTATCTCCCATCTAGTCCAACTTTGACAAGTCGAATCCTTTAATAAATGGACCGTAATCGTGGAATACTATGTAAATGTGTGAAACTGAAAAAAGGCGTCCTGCGAGTTGACTTCTAGGACTTCAATTCTTCAGCTGGGATATAACTTGAACTCCAAATGACAACTTTAACGATTTGCCAATCACCCGTTGAATCGCCGCTACGGCTATAACCGCAAACATAGACTTCGTCGAATTCATGGAAGTGACGATATTCCTGCTAGGGAGAGTAGACGAAATGCATGCGAACAGAGCGGAACATTGAAGTCGAAAGTGATAAATAACCTGAGTGATAATAAGAAAAGGGGAAAACAATGTTCAAAAAAGTATTTGAGATTATTTTAATACTACTGAACAGTGAGGATGGAATAGTTGGGATTCGGCTAAAGAAACCTCAACACGATTTTTGTAAAAAAAATCTATATTTAGGACCTTTCGGCTACTCATTGGTAGCCTTCGTCAGCAATGAAAATGCCGGGAGGCAGAGGAAGACCAAAGTTAACAGTTAAGTAACCATTGTGGAAGTCAATTTCCACAATGGTTACTTAAGCCACTTCCACAATGGTTACTTAACTGTTAACTTTGGTCTTCCTCTGCCTCCCGGCATTTTCATTGCTGACGAAGGCTACCAAAGAGTAGCCGAAACGTCCTAATTATAGATTTTTTTTAAACAAAAATCGTATTGAGGTTTCTTTAGCCGAATCCCAACTATTCCATCTTTGCTTATCACCTCGACGGCTAACTATATAATCTTCATGAACACTGAGGTACGCTTTTGAGGATCGACTTATCGAGAGTTTACTATAATATATAAAATACAAAATACTAAGCATAAATCACTATCTTCGGTCTAATCCAACACGATAGTAAACATAAACTACAACGATATGATCTTATTTTGATGCTATTTCGGTATTGCACCCACTGAAGGTACTCTTATGTCTCTATGCTTATGAAGGCCAAGGACATGTGGAATGTTCGTATTTTCTTTCATTTTGTAAATAGACTCGAAAACAGTTATGGTAATTATTTGAAAGCCTAATAAATTTCAGACATAACGATATGAACTGTTCATGAATTGTTGGTTTTCTTGCTTTGAAGGCAAACATATATATGTGTGTGTTTGTGTGTGTATATACAGGTTGCCCTTTTTAGATGGCCTGGCTGAATGTCTTTTGATCGGATAACGTTAAAAAAAACAGTTTAAAAAAATCATCCATGGTGTCTCAGGCCCCCTCTGGTTTTAGCATTTCAAATGGTAATCTATGCCTTCCAATCAATGTTGCTAACAGATATTAAATCTGTCAATTAATTACAAAGTTATTGTATCCAGTTAAAGGAAAAACACAATACACTATATTAGCTATTTCTTTAAATAAAAATAAAATCAAGAGTGCCTATATACTACTTTCAGTGGTTGGTGAACCTACAAATCCCGTTCAAACTGCCTGTCTTCATTGAAGACACAAAGATTGGTTCGTTTTAGCCACTGATCACCAGTCCGATGGACTGAGGAGAGACCAGTCGACAAGCATCATTCGCTCTTGGTTGCAGTTCTTCAATCTTTATGGTTGGCACAAGGTTTATGGTAAGGTACTATTTACCTATCCCAGTAGTAACGATTTATGTGAATTTTTTTCTTACAAATTTTAGCTAAAATGGAATGGAATGGAATGAATTAAAGGACGAACAACTTACTGTTTTAATCGTCCTATGAACCTTTTGTTTTTTGTTTTTTTGTTTTATAATTAAACCTAGTTTTTAACTAATTAATCTCATGAAGTATGTAAGCACATTCTGTTCCTTTTTTTTTTTTTTTTTATTAGACTAACATATAACTGTACACAACATATTTATTTGTTTTTTCTCATTAATTTAAAGCTAACAATAGATGGTATATTCCTTTCTACTATAGCTACTTCTATGTATATATATATATATATATATATATACATATATATACACACACACACATACACACATACACACATACATACATATATATACATATATATAAATATATATATATATATATATATATATATATACATACACACGCACATACATATATATACACACACACACACATATACACACATGCATACATAC
Organism: Gonocerus acuteangulatus; assembly: GCA_946811695.1. Classification (NCBI taxonomy): domain Eukaryota; kingdom Metazoa; phylum Arthropoda; class Insecta; order Hemiptera; family Coreidae; genus Gonocerus; species Gonocerus acuteangulatus. The sequence continues at coordinate 30,669,636 of OX328127.1, forward strand.
ACATTCACACACTCACACACACACACATATATGCATATATATACTTATACTCTTACACCTAAATATATTTATTTACAAGTATTCCTTACATTAAATCTAACCGTACAAAATATATCTAATTTTTTTTTTTTTTTTATTATTTTTATTTATTTTTTATTTATTTATTCTTTTTTTTATTTTTTTTTATTATTATTATATATACATTTTTTTTTTTTATTTTATTTATTTATTTTTTTTTAATTTATTTTTTATTTATTTATTTATTTATTTTTCTTTTCTTTTCTTTTCATCTTTAGCTAAAAGGATAACAAACACGAAATAGGAAAATTATTTACTGTATTAACCGATTAAAATACTGGTTGCACCATTGAGTTCAGTTTCAAAAAACCATCAAAAGGATGTCTCGGAGAGCATATGTTCCCAATCGTTAGATCGGCCACATTTGGGAAGACCTTTACCAATACCACAAACAGACATCATGAAGACCACATCCTACAACATCCAGCAACAACCAATACCACAAACAGACATCATGAAGACCACATCCTACAACATCCAGCAACAACCAATACCACAAACAGACATCATGAAGAGCCCATCCTACAACATCCAGCATCTAAGGATCTAGGTCCCCAGGAGCATAGACCGGTTGACACGAGACAATCATGCCTTTAAGATAATAATTGAGAACTATCCCCGAGGGGAGATAATCCGAAGATTGCTTCTCCAATGGGCTCCAATCTAAGTGGTATTGACCGCTCCCTTCGTAAGTCCAATGTAGGCCCTATAAGCCTATTTATACCAATCCCAAGCACTAAGGGATTAAAGCTAGATTGACAACGCTCACGAGGGCGTTAATGAAATTTCTTTCAAGTGACACGTTAAACATCTCAATCAGAATGCCTAGTTAATAAATACTGAAAAAAAAACTGATAAATTAAAAGGGCTTATTTTTAACCAACCTTCTAAAGATCGTCTATGAAGAATGTTATTTCGTTATTTAATTACCTCAACTCCTCCATATTATATTAATCAACTTTATCATATAGAATTTAATGATTTATATAAATTATTTTATATTATACTAATATAGCCTGTATGATTACTAAGATATCCAATACAGTACTAACAGTTAAACATATATTAATCGACTGCCTTCTTATAACGAACTTGGATCGGGACATTACTGCCCTACTTACTGAAAGCAGCCACAATATTTAAGACATACTTACACATTTAAAAAACATAATCCTGTACGACAAAAACTAAAAATCTGATAATTCTTTTATTTCAGAACTAAATGATTTTACCTTTTATCTAATACTTCAATTGTAGTGGTTTTTTTCCTATTTATTATATATATTTTTTAAATTTTTATTTATATATGCAACTATTAATACAGTGTACTTAACTGGCGTAGGATAATAACATATCTATGAACAGTATAAAGCTACAAAGTGATTGAAATTATATAATTAGTATTAAATATTATGCATGAATTGACTAAATATTCTATTTATTTTGTGGTTTGTTATTTAAAAAGTAATTTAAACTTGTGCGGACGATGTTTTTACCATAATGTTGTGAAAATGATTTTTTAAGCTCATGAAAAAAAAAAATATATCATTTAATTCTCATTTAAAATCATTTATTTATCGGTGTGAGCCAAAATTGTTTGCAAATTGGTAGTTCAGTTGTATGGTCTATTCGCGATCAAATTATGGTTTAGTCCCATTCATATAGTTGGACATATATTAAAATATTGGTGATAAATTAAAACAGCTAGTTCCTAGGATGTGTTTCTGTCCTCGATTCGCCGGAACCAGTTTCTAGTAAAGCATGAGTTTGTCATTTTTGACGAAAGCCTTTTTATCTTTTGAGGCAAGAATAGCTCAGTGTTAAAGTAATTGACTAAATGCTGTGAGTTCAAAACTCGGGCGTCCATCAAAGATTATATCTTCCAGTATCTGCTAGGGGGGGATCAAGCGACCGGATCATAGTCCGATTGACTGACAAGTCAATCTCCCTTTTGTACCGTCCTGTCAAGAATCAGATGTCTCTACAGTATCTGCACATCATGCCTGTTACTATGATTCCATTATCAGTCTATTTTTATGTCAGTGCTATTTGTATTAGTGGCACTTATTATGATCTTTAACTTATTATTTTAATATAATGCGATTTAGGGGGCGAGGTTAGCTCAGTGGTAGAGCACTCGACTAATGAACTGGAGGACCAGGTTCAAAACCCGAGCGCGCACTAAAGATTTTTAGCGCGGTTCCTCCCTCCCCCATAGGGAGGAACCCCGCTTATAAGGTTGATACAATGAAACAATCCGGAAGTGCCGACTAGAAAATTTCGCGTTTCAGAACCCCTAGAAACCGAAAATAACGGTGGTTCAAATTTGTATATATATATATATATATATATATATATATATATATATATATATATTTGTCTGTTCGCTCTCTAGGTAGAAGACGAATGCTCCGATTTTGATGAAATTTGGTACAAAAATCTGTCGTCCAATTTGAAAGGTCAAGTTCGTTAACCAGCAAAATCCGCCCACTGGAAGATGGCGTTTGGGGCGAAATTCGCGCATAAAAAATCGTAACGCTTACGTTTTTGAGTTCATAAGCTTGTAAGTACTCGTTTATAGGCTTCTTGGGCTAGGAAAACGAATGAAACCATTTTCAAGGCGATAGCTTTAACCGTTGTCGAGAAAATTGGAAAAATAGTTTTTGAATACCGTTTTTGGTTTGGGTACTTAGAATAACGGGATTCAGTTGAAACATTATCTGCATGTTCTACTTTCATTAAAACTAATATGTTGAAAGTTATGTTACGTTTGGAGTTAAGGAAGGGTTAGAATAAAATATTTTATGAACAGTCATGAAAAGTTTTGGAAACTTCGTATACTTTCATTAATATCTCGAACACGGTTGGGAAATCGTGGTAAGTGGATTGAAACTATTTGAAAGCTTACTAAATTCTCTACAAAAATGATTCTAAAACTATTTTTGATTAGGTTATGTCAATCGGAGAAATAAGTGTTTAAAACTTCAAATACGTCTGTTTTGTTCTTATGAACGGGTTTTTGTCGTTCTTTTTGTAATTTTTGTCTCTTTCCCTTGGTTTTTTATTGCTTTTTATTTTTGTAATTTCTTATGTTTTATTTGTAAGGAAAATGTAAGTGTGTGTAAAACAGGATAGGTAAAATGATACCAATTTTCTGTTGTCAGAAATAATAAAAAGTTTTGGGAACTTCGTATAATTTCTTAATATCTCGAAAACGGTTGAAAATCTTGGGAAGCAAAAGGTTACCATTCGAAAGCTTACTAAATGGTCTACAAGAAAGGTTCTAAAAAAAGTTTTGAATAAGCGATGTCAATCGGAGAAATAAGTGCTTAAAACTTTTAAGTAATTGATTTCGCTTATTCGAACTGTTCTTTTTGTCTTTGATTTTGGTACTTAGAATTATGGGATTCAGTTGAAACATTTTCTGCAAGTTCGAATTTTATCAGCACTAATATGTTGAAATTTTGGTTACGTTTGGAGTAAAGGAAGGGTTAGAATAAAATATTTTATTAACAGACAAGAAATGTTTTGGTAACCTTTTATACTTTCGTTAGTATCTCGAAAACCGTTGACAATCTTGGGAAGCGAAAGGTTACCATTCGAAAGCTTACTAAATGGTCTACAAAAAAGGTTCTACAGAAAGTTTTGAATAAGCGATGTCAATCGGATAAATAAGTGCTTAAACTTTGAAGTAATTGATTTTGTTTATTCGAACGGTTCTTTTTGTCTTTGATTTTGGTACTTCGAATTATGGGATTCAGTTGAAACATTTTCTGCATGTTCTAATTTCATCAAAACTAGTATGCTGAAAATTTACTTACGTTTGGAGTTAAGGAAGGGTTAAATTAAAATAATTTATTAATAGAGATGAAAAGCTTTGGAAACTTCGTATACTTTCCTTAATATCTCGAAAACGGTTGAGAATCTTGGTAAACGGATGGTTACCATTCGAAAGCTTACTAAATTCTCTAGAAAACAGATTCTGAAGAAAGTTTTGATTAGGCGATGTTAAACGGAGAAATAAGTACATATAACTTAGAAGTTTGATAAACGATAACTGATTTCGTTTATTTATACGGTTCTTTTTGTCTGTTTTTATTTCTTGTTATTTTGTTATTGCTTCTAGGAGGAGGATGTATTTCTCAATAAAACAGGGGAATAAATACAAATTCTTTGAACCTGTAACAGAACTGAAAACGTAAATATTCTCCGTGTAGGGTCAGTCCGGGTCGAGGTAGTAGGCCGGTTCAGGTAGGCTTTTATTGCACTTCATCATCATCATCAAGATTCATTGTTCTCATCAAGCATTCTAGGACAGATGACAGTTACCTTTACCTGTAGGAAGTCATGCAGCCAAATGCTATACTAGAAATATAATTATATTTTGTGGTTGAATGTGGCCGCAGTTCAATAAAAAATAACACTACTTTCTCATTTTCATGTACAATTTTATTTTGTTTAATTGCATTTAAAAGTAAAATGGATATGTTAGCACTGCAAGTTAAGTAAATTAGAAATATATTCGTAGAAGAGTCTTCGTAGACCGAAACTTGGGACGGCAGAAAGAGTAATTTCTGCTTAGGATAGTTTCATCCCTAGCCGAAAATCTTGTTTTTTTTTCATATTTGTTTACATTAGGAATGATCCAAACAAAGTAATAACTGTTTCTATTCTAAGTCTACAAAATAACACTAGGGATATGAATGGAACCGCGCTAAGATGACGCAGTTCCTGCGAGTCGGACTTTTTCTTCTAGTGCTGCCGTTCGAGGTTTGGATTTGGGGTCCCAGATCGTCCCTAGTATCACCCAGCCTTTAATTAATTTAATTAATAATGGGTACCATGGGTGCTAATGACTCTAGCAGTCGAAGCAGCCAAGGGGAAAATCAGGCGGCCGGAGCATAGTATTGACCACACTATCTCCCTAGTGTGCCGTATGGTGAAGAATCATATACCTCTACAGTATCTGCCCCTCTGGGCCCTTGTGGCCTGTTACGGGACTGATTTATAATGCGATTTAGTGTATGTTATCCACATATCCAATCGCCAAGATATTATCTATAGAAGATATCATAAATCCTAGAAATGAGTTACAACAGAAGTTCCCTGGCCCCCGCAATCGTAAAACCATCGTCCTTCCATTGTACCTCAATTCCCAGCTTCCAAAAACCTTCAACCCTTCCTTTCAGCTCAATGCCTCTATTAATGTAGTTTTATAATTGGATAGACATTCTGTTTAAAATTTTCGTTAATCACGAGATTTTTAAATGAGAACCAATATTGTGAACCCTCTATTCCCTGTTTCACTCCCAAGGACCCATCGTTGGCCTGCATCCTCTCCTCGGCGTTGAAAGCGACCACTTTGGGTATCGCTGCTTTTATAGACTGTTTTGGAAGAAGTGGGGATAGCAAAATCAGCATAGCAAGTAGCTGTTTTACTATGGTGTATTGATTTTTATTGTACGAGGTTAAACTGAAATTGATGTTAAAGATTTAAAAAGTTTGGCAGATGACTAGTGACGTTCAACTAATAGCAGAAAAATACTACTAAATAAAACTATAAACTTAACGATATTGGAACAGTAGAACGACTCATGTACGCAACTAACTGACAATAAACTGCGAATAATTAAAAATACAGTCGAGGAATGGCCTTCGAGTCACCGAGACATGAGGAAATAGTTCTGGCTCGACTACGAATTGGACATACTCGACTAACACACGAATACATAGTGACAAGACGTAACAGACCAATATGTGACATATGTAACTGCGAACTTACAGTCAAAAATTTACTGACAGTCTGCCACAGAAGAAACAGTATTAATCTGCCGTATGATATACAAGAACTCTTAGGCAATGATTGCCAGTATATGAACGCTGTACTGACATACTTCAGGAACACAGGACTGTACGAATCTATTTTATGACCTTAAGCATGTTGTCTTAAAGACTATATGTCACTGCGAATATAAAGTGATATTTTCATTTAAACCTCTAACACACTGCCTTAACACATACATTTAAACACAGAAGCAAACAAGTTGGTTTCCTAGCGAGACCAAGTTCTGAAGTTGCTGTTCATTGAGTTATCGTCAAAGAAGCAAAACACTAATTAAATAAATGAATAAAAAACAAAAAAATATTTTTTTGTCTTTACATTATACCAGGTTTTTTATTTAGGCGTTTTCATAGAAAGAAATCCCATTTACTCGGAATAGAAAACAGATATTAAAAGATATTTTTAATTTCTGGGCGCTTATATGTTTTATTCATTTTTACATGCCCGACGGCTTACCTGAGATACACCACAAGTTGTTGATAAGCACCTATAAAACCTAATAGATGTAGCTCTTTTAAAATAGGACTCTTTCTTCATTTTATGAGTTCTTTGCCTTCGTGGAAGCCGAGTAAGGAAAATCGTTACGCCACAAGGTGGAACACAGAGCGGTCATTATTGCGTAATAAATAGGCGAAGTATAGTTGTGCTGATGCGAATAATTATCTAGAATAAGTATCTTGAGCTTAATTCAAGAAACAACAACACAATATTTCTTACAAAAGCTAACCAAAATGTCTAAAAATTATAAAACTACATTAATAGAGGCATTGAGCCGAAAGAAAGGGTTGAAGGTTTTTGGAAGCTGGGAATTTAGGTACAATGGAAGGACGAAGGTTTTACGATCACGAGTGCCAGGAAACATCTGTCTTAACTCATTTCTAGGATGTATGATATCTTCTACGGATAATATCTTGGCGATTGGATATGTGGATAACATACAATAAATTGCATTATATTCAAAGAATAGATTAAATATCATAATATGTGGCGCAGGTACCATAAAACTAGTCTGATAATGACAAAAAATTAAACGGAAGCTTATTTATACAAAAACACTCCCGTAACGGGCCACATTATCATTTTTCGTTTTATTTACTGATATATGAATATTTTTGTTGGTATTCCGATACGGAAACAGGCGACATACTGGCCATGTGAAAAATATAGATTTTCAAGATTGATGCCACAAACAATACACCACCTAAAATATACACATACAACATTAAAACTAGCAAGGCTATATTTTCTACCCTCGTACAATAGCAAAAAGTGTCTAGCCATGGGCGTATATAAGGGGGGGCTGCAGCCCCCCCCCCCCCTTATATACGAAATTTTCCCAGCCCCCTCCGAAATTATTCTCTATATACGCCCATGTGTCTGGCAAACATTTTTCTTATCAAATTATTTATAAATTTATAACTTTTTTTTCCATTCGATATTTTAGTTTAGTTTAAAATCTGTTTTAAGTCTATTTTTTTTTTTTTTTTTTTTTTTTTTTTTTTTTTTTTTTTTTTTTTTTTTTTTTTTTTTTTTTTTTTTTTTTTTTTTTTTTTTTTTTACGGCGCATCTACATCTAGGTCATTAGCGCCGACATCCAGGGTGCAGCGAGGAATTTTACCAGCGAGCCGTGGGATGATAAAATTCCTGCTGGAGGTTGGGAATCGAACCCACCATCTCCCGCTTATGAATCCAAGGCGCTAGCCATTAGACCACGGGAGACCCTTTTAAGTCTATTATACATAGAAATATTTCAATATTTCTATGATCTATCATGGCTGACTAAATTCCATCGGCCATTTAAATGGACAGATCACAAGACAGGAATTGTTGATATTAATGTATGGAACGGAAAGATATCATGAAACGGATTGTTTCTATACAGACAAAAACTCTATATTGTTTCGTTTGCATTTTTAGGATAATTACTAATTTTTGTTCTATATTTACTATATCAAAGTAATTTGTTAATATTTTAAGCCGTACCTTATACAGGGTTTACCCAAAAAAAAACAAAAAAAAACGGCGAAACTTTGGGAAAGGATGCAAGATGAAAAAAAAAAAAAAAAAGAAAAAAAGTCTTTTGGCATATTATTCGTTTTTGCTTCGTTTCCGAGAAAAACGCAAAAACTAAACAAAATAAATAAATAAATAATTAAAAGGCATTCTTTCATAAGGCCTATATAAAAAGCTTTCAATGTATATGTTTTATCCCCACCCCCTCCACTCAACCTTCGAACGTTTTAGGAATTGAAAAAAATTTTTTATGAAATAACTGAAAGTTTTTTTTGTGTTTTATAAAGAATGTTGAACTTCCAGCTTTGCATGGAGTAAGTTTATTTTTTGACCATCTTTTGTTTTGCTTTTTTTTTGGGGGGGGGGGGGGAAAGGAGGTGGGTATGTAGTAGGGTGGGGGATATACTTTTAATGATTTTTAAAAAAGCCTTATGAATGACTGCCTTTTCATAATTGTTTTTTGCGTTTTTCTCAGAAACGAAGCGAAAACGAGATAAATGCCAAAAGGACTTTTTTTTGTTGTTTGTACTTTGTTTTTTCACCCTGCATCGATTTCTGACGTTTGTTCGTGTTTTGAGTACACCTTGTATACATATACATATATACCGATCACAATAGAATCCGTCTACAGTGCAGACAAAGACTGTGAAGTGGCACTTGTAAAATCAGCAGACACTTGCCGGCACTTTCCCAACAGCCTTTATGTAACAGCATCAATATTTCATACTGTAAATAAAGCACTTCATCTCCATCTATCTAGAGATATCGTGCCACTCCTGCCGATATCATGATTCATTTGGTTAATCAATAACTCCAAGTCCCTTATCAATTATTCATTGGATAACAAGACAGTAAAAACAACACCAGCTGATAACCTTTTAAATAAATTTACTCTTTTTTTTATGTGTATAAAATACTGTTGGTCATTGGAAACGTAATGTTTTCCCAGTTATTGTTAATTGCGACGTTTTAAGTGTCAATTTTGGAACTCATATCGTAAACAGAAATATTTATGCGTCAGTTAAAGAGTACAAAAGCATTTAAAGTATTCCTTTAATATTTATTTTTAACTTTTGCCTCTATCCTTTATAATCAAGGGAAATTGTTTAAAAAATGATTAAAGAGATATTGTATAATAATAATGCATGAATACATACTAGGCTTTGCGGATACGAAGGATGAACTCAACAAAAAGTAGTTTTCAGGAAAATGTGTTTGAATATTTTTTCCATAAGAGCCAACTCCACTAGAGTATATTCAAAACACGTTTTGTCGTGGAATGTCTAATGGTTCAAATTATATAATAATTGACCAGGAATTAGCATAAACTTCACTTTCAACGAAAAGAGCATTGTATTTATATCATCATCCAGCAGACCGGTGAACAGCGGCGAAAATTGACATTTTGTGTTTCAAAAAGGGCTACAGCCTCTAAAACATAACTGATTTCAATGCATTTTTTAAAAAATGAAAGCTAATAAAATTTAGAAGAACTTTTTCTAGCGAGATTTTTGTTCTTGATCCCCCTGTTTATTAAATTACGTGTAAATAAGGTACGAATGTTTTGAACATAAAATAATATTTCACCTAACTTAATCTCAGCACAAAAATCATTGAATATAAACATTCAAATCCTGATTAGACACGTAAAAAATCAAAATTTATTTTCAAATCATGCTATTTCAATTAATCTCATTGTTGAATAAAGATAAATTTACGTTTAGAATATGTCAGTCTGATTTTTTCCAAGTCTAATCAGGATTTGAATGTTTAATTTCAACGATATCAGTGCTAATATTAAGATAGATGAAAAATAAAATATTAGTTTATGTTGAATTACAAAAGTTTGTGGATTATTTACACGAAATTTCATAAACAGGGAAAACAAAAATCTGGCTAGACAAAGTTGTTTTAAATTTTATTACCTTTCATTTAAAACAAAATGTATTGAAATCGGTTAAGGTTTAGAGACTGTAGCCTTTTTTGAAACACGAAATGTCGTTTGGTCCCACCGTGCGGTAGTGGTGTGTTGAGTTAGCCTTTCCTATCCTCCTCCCTGTCCTGAAGAGGAGTAAAGTTGCGAGGAGCCTGAGCCAAGAAGCCCGTCGGTTGAAATGGAGATGGGCAGGACACGTCGCTAGGATGAGTGACGAGAGATGGACCAAGGCAGCAACGGAGTGGACCCCCAGGGAATATGCCAGAGTAGTTGGCCGGCAGAGAACAAGATGGAGATAACTGGTGGATAGTTGCAAGAGACAGAGTGTGGTGGACAAGAGTTGGAAATAGGTTGTAAATAAATTGTAAATAGAACTGATTTTAAGAAGATTATTATTATTTATGTAAAAAATAATACTACTTATTTGAATATATTCAGCTGTTATCTATTTCCTCCTTAAGGAGAGGCTTTTGTCAGAAATTATGTTAATAAAGCTATTATTATTATTATTATAATTATTATCCGCGTTCCTACGGCAGTTTCCAGCCAGTTTTTCTTCATTCTCTGTGTATTTTGGGAGGGAAATAAGGATGAACTCAACATGAAAAATATACCTGTAGATTCTCTGAGATATCTAGATTCGGATGGTGGGAAAAACAAATTTGACCGGATGATGAGTTCGCCCGTCCTACCCGAAACGCCTCATGTGTGTAGTAGATTCTTACAAAATCCTTTTGCACAAAATCAATTTTATACATGAATAAAAAATTTACAAATCAAATTAATTCTTTAAAATACAAGTCATCATTCCAACTAATTTTAACCAAAGTTGTGTTTGGTGGAGATACCACTCTGCATGTTTTGGAAAGAAGAGGCATCCAGATTCGACATCATGGGCGTTTTGGAAGTACCTACCTTTAAAAAAATGCACCATTGACCTGAGATGACCATAGTCAGACCTTAATAAGAAGGACCAAGACGCTAATAACTTAATTTCTGAAAATCTTTCTTAGTTTGGCCTTGCAGACAAGTCATGAGGATCTGATCTTAAAGGGATGTTTCGATCAAGCTTTTCTAAGTGCCGGCTAACTAGGGCAATTTGAAACTCCAATTTCTTCGGCTTATCCTCTTTATTCTGCGACATGCGAAATGTAACCATAAGATTCGAATATCATAGGGTCTTGGACGATCGAAAGGCTACTTATCTAGTTTCATCTTCAACGCTGGAGTTTTCAGAATTAAACCGACTTCACCAAAATGCGGTCTTTTTCGATGCACGACATTCTCCCCCCCCCCCCTTCCACTGTAAAAAGATTTTTGTAACGAAATTTTCAGTGAAATTTATCATATCGAATGAATAGCAGTGACAATTAGCGTACAGCAATGGGAATTAAATTACAGACTTCAAAGTAAACATCTTGTAAATGCACAACTACTTTTGTAACATCCTTGTCTATACATATTAATATTAAAATTCGAACGAACGTTGTTTTCAGGTTCCATGTGTTATGAAACTTGGAATGTTCTCATATAAACATCCTAATTACCTCAACGGATTAACATCGAAAGCGGGTTTTTTTTCATTCAGGAAGGGCGAAAATACGGTTAAATAAAATATGAATACCAAGAATTTCTAGAAAAGGTGGTGAAAGGAACATGTTTTAGAAGAAAAACTGCCATTTTAAAAAACGTAATATATAATATATATTGGGTAAATAATCATTTCTTTATATTTTTTTTATAGTTTTAATGATTATAAAATATTTCTGTTCCACTTGATGTAGAAATTGCATAAACGATGCAACTCTTTATCTAACAAAGGAAATGAATTTAATCAAGAGACCCGATGTTATTTTAAGATCCTAATTTTAAGAGGTTGGAGTATAATGTATAATTAAGAATAAAATTCATGATAACAGTTCTGATAACATATAATGGAACTGAATATAAAATTGTCCTAACACAAGTTATGATTATTGGCCCCAGGATATACGTTATTGTCTATTTTTATTTTATGTCTATTATTAGCACAATGTGAGTATTAGCACTTTCTGCCTTGCCAAGTCAAACATCGTTCATGCACGCAAAACCCATGAATATCTGATGATAATGTAGAGCTGAAATGTAGAATTTGAATTGCAGATCGTCTAAAACATATATTATTTGAAGAGATGTAGACAGTTAGCCAATGCTATAATAAGAGGTCAAGGAATGGTTAGGTTTCGGCTAAGAGAAAACGTCAAAAATGGCCATTTGAAAGTTACTGTGGTCTGTCATCCATTTCCTAGGCTTTTAGCGCGATTCTTCCCTCCCTCCATAGGAAGGAAACCCGCTTATGAGGTTGACATTGCGACGCAATCCGAAAGTCCCGACTAGAAAAGTTTTCGTTTCAGACCTCATGGTCCACGAAAATAGGTGGATCAAATTTGTGTGTGTGTGTATATATATATATATATATATATATATATATATATATATATATATATATATATGGGGGTTGTGTGTGTGTGTGTATTTATATATATATATATATATATATATATATATATATATGTTTTTCTGTTCGCGCTCCCGACGGCTCAAAAATGGTCCGATTTTGATGTAATTGGGTACAAAAACCTTTTGTGTGAATTGAAAGGTCAAGTTTGTTAACCACCAGAATCCGTCCACCGGAACATGGCTGTTGGAGCGAAATTCGCGAAAAAAAAATCGGAACGCTTACGTTTTCGAGTTCATATGCATGCTGGTACTCGTTTTATAGGTTTTTTTTACGTAGAAAAACGAATGAAACCATTTATAAAGCGATATCTGTAACGGTTTTCGAGAAACGTTGAAACACCTATTTTTCCAAACTAATTTTTAGTTTGGGTATTCAGGAAATATTAATTTTGTTGAAACGTGTTCCAGACGTTTGATATTCAGGCCCTTTTCTTTTTTCCAAAGAAAATCCACTACCCCTAGTGGAAATCGAACGCACAACCTTAGGCATGGACGTTTATTTTGTATTCCAATAGATTATTTTAGACAAGTTCTTCAATAATGCGGCTAACTGCCTTGGTAAGGAATGTGCATAATTATGCAGCTTTTGCGTGACGGACTTTTTTCTTCCATGGCCGGTCCCACCCAAAAGAGACCAGAAACGAACTGCTGACCAAAAAGGGCGATAAATAAATTACATAACTTCCGGTGGTCACATGTTAATGAGTGTTAAATGCCTGACCGTTGCATAATTTATTTGACATGGCCCTCCAGCCGGTTACATAAGGTTCTTCCCTTGTATGTCCGAGGGCTGAATAGAGATAGGCTATTGGTGGAGACGTGCTACGGGCTGGGAATAGAGATGGCTGCTTTCCGAAACCATCCTACGATACATACTGATGTCCTACGGAGGCACAAAGATTTTCAGGAGCAAGTCTGAAAGTCAGCACCTGGCGTATTTGTTAAACGCTTGGAAAATCCAATTGCACATAGTTAGCCGTAGGAGTGATACTAAGCAAAAGACAGTTTGTGTTCAGTTGAAGACCGCTCAGGAAACGTAGGAAAGGATAAAGGCGCCCAAAATGCAGCCTTCTCATAACCTTTCTGATAATAATAATTTTAAATAGAAATAATTTTTTTCATGCGTTTAAGTATGTTTCACTTGAATTGTGATATTTTCAGACATGCATATGATACTTCATGCACTTAATGTGTAACGAACATTTATAAATTGAGCCTACTTAACAACGGACAACCAGGATGTCTGTAATTTTTTTATATCAATGCTTGAAATTTTAGGTAATTTAATCTAATAATATTTACTTTTATCTTTGTCACTTTTATTTATAATGTTCAATATTTCTATCTTAATATATCAGGCTGTACCGTAAGTAATGTCAGTTTTGTTTACTTTGCCATTTAATCCTTTCCCATTTTTATTTCATGTTTTACAAACATCATTGTTATTCATATAGAATTAAAGCTCTTTTACTCCTATTATTTAATCAGTAACTTGCGTACTGTGTTGTGTGAACGATCCTCTGAGAAAAAAATAAAACTTAAATTATGACTTCAACGGAAATCCGTATTATTTTTCGTTATGAATTTAAGCTCGGCCATAGCGCTGCTGAGGCGTAAATGAACATTAACACGGCGTTCGGGGAGGGTACGGTGAATGGACGAACTGTTTACCGGTGGTTTTCCAGGGTTCGAAGTGGAAATTTAGACCTTGACAACGAGGAGCGAGGAAGGCCAGAAACCAAGCTTGACGATGACCATCTGAAAGAAAGGGTTTGAAGGGTTGTCCCTCTAAAAGCACTAGGGAATATGCCAAAGAACTTGGAGTAGGAGCCACGACAGTTTCAAGACATTTGAAGGAAATCGGCAAGTCCAAAACTGACATTTCATACAGTACAGCCTGATAGTATCCTCTACCTTGTAAACCATAGAATGTTTGATAGTTTAAAACTGTGTTAATTCTTATAACTATTTTTCTCTTTGCCTGAATCTATGTAATATTCAGTTATGTATTATATATGAGACACATGTTATTTGCACATAACCTATTTACTTATATGAGTTATATTTTTCTTTATAGGTTGATAATAATCCTCGGCTAATGTAAGATTTCTTACTGTTTAAATCTTACATAAACCTTAACGTATTTTGATTGTTTGATTATTCTCACTTGTAATTGTTTATATTTATGTTTTAGCTGAAGAAGTTCTGCCGAAACGTCCAATAGAAGCCCCAACTTCTGATTTGTCGATTCATTTTTTACTTTCAACTTATGTTTCTCACTGGTTGTGCATCATGCCTTAATTGCAAGGAGATAAATAACAAAGATACAGGAAAATTATACATGTTCGGGAAAATTCGCGATTTTCAGGTTCAAAGGATCCCCCACATTCAGATGTACCGATTTCGCTGGTTAACGAGTCGAAAAATATATCATGGGCTTGTATAGACAATTATTTCGGGGGGCTTGAAAAATTGGGGGTGGGGGCTGGGAGCATTTCGAGGGTATGGAATACTATCCTAGAACTTGGAATAGTTCGCCAACTAAAACGCTATTACACCCAAAAAAAAAAAAAAATCTGAACTAAGTAATCTTATTTAATTTATTTTTAAGGTATTTATGACATATTTTTACCAACTAAATTGAAATGTTGCGGTAGAAGCTAGACAAATGGCATTCATTTTCTGATGTTTTTCCGGTAGCGTGGTTGCTTGATTCCAGAACGTGAAAGAAATTCATTACAAAACATGCAGCAGGCCACAAATGTTAGTATCATCCAAGGTAAACATTTGTTAAGGGCCCCTGCCAGATTTTTTCTCAATCACTTATTACTTTTTTTATTGTTTACGGGTGATTTTAATTATATCAAAGTTTTAAAAACGCATTTCATTCCTTGATTTGAAAAAAAAAATCATAAGAAGAGCATAATTTTGAAGACAATTACTGAAAACTAAATCCCTTTTTTTAAAATAATATTTTTCGAACCCTTCCTATTTCTATAAACAAAAGATTACCTATGCGCAAAATTTTTAGAAAAATAAAAGGTTAAAAAAAATCAAAACAGGCTATTTTTTTAAAAAATAATAGGTCTGGGTACATATTTTTTTTCTGGTTCTCATAAGCGTACCAACCTTTATGATCATTAACGCCATTTATTATAGGGTTAGACATCTCATATTATAAATGTATATATGCAATCAACTGTTATTAAACTTTAATGTAATATATTCTTATCTTTAATTTTAATTTTAATGTTTGAAAATGTTATATTATTTTACATATATATTATTTTATTACATCTAATTATTTATTCTTTATATATGGCCAAGGTCAAAAGAATAGTACTCCAATTCACTTTGTACTATTTATTGTTTGTACGCCCTACATGTTTCGTGGCTTTTATACCACCTCCTCAGGGGCCATTACATCCTAAAAAAAATTTTTTTACAAATTTTTAATAACATATTTCTCATTTTCGTAAATCCATTAAATTTATGTCATTAATATTTTAACGAATCAAATTACATTTTTTAAACTAAATCCTAACCCTAAATCTATTGTTAAAGTATAATAAAAATAATGTTATATTGCACATACCCTATGTGTGGATAGCTCGCCACCCATACTAAGACTGAGGCTAGCTAAATCATCTGTGTCGAGAGGCTTAGTAATCAGCTTATTACGATAAGTTCTATAAAGGCCTGTACTATTGTTTTTTTTTTTTTTTTTTTTTTTTTTTTTTTTTTTTTTTTTTTTTTTTTTGACTGGACTGTTCGCTATCTTCTAATGTTATTGTAAAATATTTTATTTAAAAATTTAATTTCTGTCTGCTTATTTACAGAATTCCTGTTTTTAATAATGTGGATATTTTCCTTTATTTTCCGCTTGATATTGTTTCTGTCCTTGTCAACTATTGCTATGTCGTCCAAGTTAAATGTATGTCCGTTCTTAAATGCGTGGTCCGTTAGAGCTGTTTTATTTGATTTCTCGTCTATATTTTTGGCATGTTGCTTAATTCTATTTTTTAGTATTTGTGATGATTCGCCTATGTAGCATTTGTTACAATCTTTACATTTCACCTTATATACATTATATTTTGAATTAATTTTATTTACTTGGTCCTTAATTTTGCTGAAATTCTTTTCTATTTTGTTATTATATTTCCAGCTTATCTGGCAAATCCCGTTACAGGCCAGTTTCATCCTGTTTGCTATTGCCGGGTGAAAATCGAATGCATAAAAATTATTTTCTATTTGCTCTTTTACTTTTCTGGTTTCTTGAATGTTTTTATTCCTATTTTGACTAAGTATATGGTTATTTATGGTGCTTCCCTCATATTGCCAGATAAGCTGGAAATATAATAACAAAATAGAAAAGAATTTCAGCAAAATTAAGGACCAAGTAAATAAAATTAATTCAAAATATAATGTATATAAGGTGAAATGTAAAGATTGTAACAAATGCTACATAGGCGAATCATCACAAATACTAAAAAATAGAATTAAGCAACATGCCAAAAATATAGACGAGAAATCAAATAAAACAGCTCTAACGGACCACGCATTTAAGAACGGACATACATTTAACTTGGACGACATAGCAATAGTTGACAAGGACAGAAACAATATCAAGCGGAAAATAAAGGAAAATATCCACATTATTAAAAACAGGAATTCTGTAAATAAGCAGACAGAAATTAAATTTTTAAATAAAATATTTTACAATAACATTAGAAGATAGCGAACAGTCCAGTCAAAAAAAAAAAAAAAAAAAAAAAAAAAAAAAAAAAAAAAAAAAAAAACAATAGTACAGGCCTTTATAGAACTTATCGTAATAAGCTGATTACTAAGCCTCTCGACACAGATGATTTAGCTAGCCTCAGTCTTAGTATGGGTGGCGAGCTATCCACACATAGGGTATGTGCAATATAACATTATTTTTATTATACTTTAACAATAGATTTAGGGTTAGGATTTAGTTTAAAAAATGTAATTTGATTCGTTAAAATATTAATGACATAAATTTAATGGATTTACGAAAATGAGAAATATGTTATTAAAAATTTGTAAAAAAATTTTTTTTAGGATGTAATGGCCCCTGAGGAGGTGGCATAAAAGCCACTAAACATGTAGGGCGTACAAACAATAAATAGTACAAAGTGAATTGGAGTACTATTCTTTTGACCTTGGCCATATATAAAGAATAAATAATTAGACGTAAATAAAGGTCAGAAATACGTGGAAAACATTATTTTATTACAGTTTATTCAGGACTTCCGTGGATTTTAAAAAAATCAAATGGGTCACTTTTTACCCATGATACCATTAGTGTAATCCTGAAAAGGTGATACCAGCTAAAGGTTAAGAAACGGTATTGAAGAGACAATAAAGGTGTGAAACTGATAGAGTATTAAGTAATAAATCATATTTTAATGAGATGCTTTAATTTTTTCCCTTCCGCCTTATTTAATAAGGACAATTTTCTATATTATTTTTAATTTAATTTGTACTCATTAATGTACCACTACATTGATGATTGTACCGCAATCTTACATAGATAAGCAATTAACACTTTACGATTCCTTGAGATTTAAAACAGAAATAAAAACGAAGGATAATTAGGATATAATAATGGCAATAAACATGTTTTCATTTGGAAAATTTTATTAATATAACATTGCTGATTGATGGGACTGTAAATGTTTTCTTTATCTGCAGTTCTAGGCTCTTCCTCGGTAATATAGATTACATGTATAAACAAGAATATGCCTTCTTCCTCAATTTATCAATTAATAGCACCATTCAATTACTCTTCATCACGTTTATTATCTATTTTTTTTTTTAATTATTGTTGTCCTAACTATTTGACTATTTGCGTCAGATGATAGTCTCTCGAGGCAAAGGCTACTGACCTCGTGATAAGGTTCGAGTATTTACCCGTTTCTAGTGTGCAATGGTGTTGTTTAGTCAGTTCACTATTTATGGATTATCTTTTTTATCTTATCAATTTATACATCTTGACCTATGACGTTATGATGATAGTTCATGACCAACGAGTTTCTCCTAATGTCTTTCAATTTTAATTTTATAATTCATGATTAATTTAGAGTTATTTGAGAAAAATATACAATAATGATAAATTAAGAAAAATATAGCTAAACTACAGCTACACCAGAAAAAAAAGAAGCAGGAGGGACGGGGCCGAAGTGGAGGCAGGCCTTCCTTCACATGGGCTGGAGGCAGCGCGTGCGCATTGTCTGGTTCTTTTCTTCGCGGTACACCTATCTTCGCGGACTAGTGCGAAGCATTCGCACTGTATCCTCATAAAAACCCTCATAATTAAAGTTAAGTTGTTCGAGCCGTAAGTGGTCTAGCATTATTCTGATGAAACAATACTATGTTGACCTTCACCATTCCTTTAAATCCATAAGATAAATCCATCCTCTCTGCCATCTGATCCAATATTAATCGTCCCTCTGACTTTACAAGATTTTTATAAATGTCGTCAAATTAACTGGACGTCTTGAACGAAATACATTACAAATGCTGCTCTCTCCAACTTAAAATTTGTTAAGCCGTTTGAGGGCAGGTATTTATTTGCAAAAATATCTCTTTTAGCACTCCAATGGTTGTGCCATTAAAAAACACCTGATGGGCGCACTGGATCTGTCAAATCCATATTCCGACAGGCACTTCCCCCAAAATCCCTGTCGGATTCAGACTCCTAACTGTTAAAACTTGCCTGGTTGTGTTACATTTTTTAAAATCTCTTAAATAAGCAAGACCCTAGTCTAGTTTTGCATTTTTTTAAATGAATGTGTAAACGTTAGGGAAAATTATTATGTTTCACATTAATATATCTTTTCTTAGGCCAAAACTGAATTTTTCGACCACAAACTGCCTGTTGGGGTTATTAATTGTCTGTATATTGGTCAGAAGGTCCCAACAAACAATAAATAAATAATAGTCGTGTTCATAAAATAATAAATAAAATAAAAACTTTATTCCTCTTGAATAGATAAAATAATAAAACTTAACTTTAATTAATAAATAAACTTATAAGACGACTGTCAATAAATAAATTAAATAAACAATTGATCATAAATGAATAAGTGTTCATAAATTGGAAGATTTATGCGGGAGCATGGATCTCGCTGGTACTGCTTGTACCCAGGTAACTTAGGGTTATCACAAGCTGCTTTAAATGTAGTAAAATGTTCAGTACTTGCGGGAAATCCCAGTGCACCGAGATGTTCAGCCGGTTTCAGTGTTTTTTTAGGAGCAGGTAGCAGAACATATGATGCTAGGGGAACGACACTTGGCTTGACCTGCTGAGATGCCGAATCCTTCGGTTATCTCCTCTTTATCATCTGGACACTAACTAACTAATGGTAAAACCTATTCCCGCGCGAAAGCTCCATTAAAACTTTAGTCCAGCGGGCTTTTCTCCCGCGGAAAAATATAATTTAAAATAAGCTCCGCTACATGCCTTTGGGCCCACAATTTCAAAATTATAGTTGCTATTTCTGGGGTTGGGAGGTGGTAGGTGGAGGATTTCCTTGACGATAATGTACTCATTCATATATTAAAAAAAAAAAAAAAAAAAAAAAAAAAAAAAAAAAAAAAAAAAAAAAATCAGTCCCGTAACAGGCCACGAGGGCCCTGAGGGGCAGATACTATAGAGGTATCTGATTCATGACCATACGGTACACTAGGGAGATAGTGTGGTCAGTACTATGCTCTGGCCGCCTGATTTTCCCCTTGGCTGCTTCGACTGCTAGAGTCATTAGCACCAACCAAAGTACCCATTATTAAATTAATTAAAGGCTGGGTTGGCCTAGGGACGGTCAGGGAGGCCGAATTCAACCCATGAACGAAGACACTAGAAGTAAAAATCTTTAGTGCTTGCTCGGGATTTGAACTCAGGCCTCCAGCTGATTAGTCCAGTGCTCTACCACTGAGCTAACCTCGCCTCCAGCTTATTAGTCCAGTGATCTACCACTGAGCTAACCTCGCCTCCAGCTTATTAGTCCAGTGATCTACCACTGAGCTAACCTCGCCCTCATTCATATAAAAAGAATCAATAAAATCAGTTCAGTTGATGTGCTTCTTCCATACAAAACCATTGATACCTTTAAGCTATATACAATTTTGCTGATATTTGCATGCTTGATATGACACAGCTATGACTCCAGCTTGTTGTCTAGCTTGTCGGTAAGTTCGTACGTTTTTCCTCCATAAACGTTTGTAGAGCATACTCAAGACAAAACGACAGGAGCTTCATATAAGTATTGACATTTAATTGTAGTTTTACGAAAGAAAGCCATAAAATCCAGTTCCGATCTTCCAAATTTGTTGACTTGTTTACATTTGAAGGCAACAACAACATCCAACTGGATATTCTAAAGGAAAGAACCAAAAAAAAAAAAGAAAAAAAAAAGTATGTTCCTCCTTTAAGTATAAGAATATATCGTCCTTGACCATGGTTTTTATAGCGGAGAGTTTTTGTAACTTGTTGTACTTCATCTCTAGCCATGAAAAAGTTTTGGAGTGTTGTCAAGGTTAGGCGCCATGACAACCAGTCCAACAAAAGAATTCTTCCTTTTTTCTCAACTCCTTTTTTTTTCAACCAATTAAACTTCCTGGTTTTAGAATCGGAATGACAGATAGTCTTGTATCTTGTGGTTGAAATCTCCAATTAAAAAGTACAAAAATAAATAAAGGCGATTTGCATGTAATGAGATTTCGACTAAGTAAACGTCGACTGTAAATACAATTAAGATAGTAATGAATAAATTATAATAATCATATTTAAAATAAAAACCATTTTTATCCAAGTCCGTCGCGCTAAAGCTGCGCAACTACGCACATTCCTCAGAATTCGGGTAGTGTCCTTATTCCTAAAGATTTAATTTAAAGAATCTACATACGAGTAAATATAAAATACACATAAATACCTTTGCTCTTTTATATTTGTAATGAACATATAACTAAAGATATTTATCTAAATATTTAATATTTAGATACCTAAAATATTTAATAATCATGGTAAAAAAAAACAACAAAAAAAAAAAAAAACTTAATTTTGGAAAAGAGTGTCTGTACATTATTTTTGAAGTAAGCCTACATCTTTTCAACATCTTTTGTCCAAGAATAAAACTTAAAATGCATTTACTTTACGATTTCTACCGCAAACATTTGGATAAGAGCGAATCACTATATTTCCAAGAAAAATAAATATAAATAATAATAAACTCAAAAAATAATTCTCTATTTAATTATTTTGTGGAATAAACCTTAAGTTCTAATAAATTAAGAATCAGTAATATTGGATGTAACAGTTATGACATCATGGCAAGTGGACATGGACCATTCAAAAGCCAAATCAACTGTTCTACAAGAACAGTTTATGGTCAATTTTTCGATAGCGACGTCTCAGTTAGTTAGTGCTTCCAATTTCGAAGTACATAACAGTGGTTCATATTTGTGTGTGTGTGTGTACACATATATATGTGTATATATATATATATATATATATATATATATATATATATATATATGTATATATATATATATATATATATATATATATATATATATATATATGTGTTTTGTTTTAAGTTTCTTCGCTGGGTTGATATGATTGATTTGTGAGACGGATTCTCTCTCCAGCGGTGTTCTTCCTCTCCTTTGCGCAATATTTCGTCGGGTTCATCTCCGACTTCTTCAGGCTGCTATGTGTCGTCCTCGGTGGTTGTCAAGGGAATGAACCACCGGTGACAACCACCGAGGACGACACATAGCAGCCTGAAGAAGTCGGAGATGAACCCGACGAAATATTGCGCAAAGGAGAGGAAGAACACCGCTGGAGAGAGAAGCCGTCTCACAACTCAATCATATATATATGTATATATATATGTATATATATATGTATATATATATATATATATATATATATATATATATATATTTATATATATATATATGTATATATATATATATATATGTATATATATATATATATATATATATATATATATATATATTCCACTTTTTCTTGTTTGTTTTTCTGGCAGGGGGTCGATAAAGCAGTACACGCTTTGTTCACATTAACTTCTGTATTTGTTATGTTTCGCCCGACATGTTTCGTGCCTTTTCACACCTCTTCAGGGGCTTTCCTTATCAAGAAGTCCTCTCGTCATGTTGTCTAGCTTGAGTCAGGCGTAGTACTACGCCTGAAGTTAATGTGAACAAAGAGTGTACTGCCTTATCGACCCCCTGCCAGAAAAACAAACAAGAAAAAGTGGAAAATATATATCGGGTCATCTTTCACAATAATTAATATATATATATATATATATATATATATATATATATATATATATATATATATATATATATTCAAGATCTGTTTAATCAGATTCTGTTTATTCTGTTTAGATCTGTTCAAGATCTGTTTATATCTATTTTCGAGATCTGTGGGTTCTCAAGCGTGAACTTTTGTAGTCGGCACTTCCATATTGCGTCATGAGGTCAACCTCATAAGCGGGTTTGCTTCCTATGGAGGGTGGGAGGAACCGCGCTAAACTAGCATTTTTATCAATTATAAGTTGAAGGAATTACGATATAAGCATATTTTCAAAACCTCTACGAGCTTTCCGGACAACACAATATTGTGTGTTATGTCTTGGAACTACTACACGTGAAATAATAAAGAGAATGTATTATTTCAGCTTATTTCTTACTTTTGTAGATTTTAATTCAAAAATCATTAGTAAATTACAAATTTATCGCGGAATCTAGAGGTTTAAAATTAAGATAAATTTTTACACTCTGAGCGCAAGTTCTGCCCATCTTATCTGAATACACCCTTCCAAATTCCTTAAAACTTTTATTAATTATTTAAATGTTTAGCAATTTTTTTTTTTGTACTTTATAATAACTCTGCATAGTACCCCTAAGGGCCTGTATCTTTAAATACCAGGAATTTTATAATAAATCCTATCGTCATGGCAGCCACAATTTAACGAAAGCTGGTCAACTTGCTAACAAATAAACTTAGTTAGGCAGCTCCCGTGTGACGTGCATTTTAATTAAAATAACTAGGAAATAGCGAGCGAGCTAAATATAAAAATGTTATCTTGGTAAATGTTTTAATTAACCTTTTAATATTTGCGCTAGTCGATGTGAGAAATACTAGTACAGACAATGTTATTTCTTTAATTTATACAGGAAAATTACCATATTTCTGACATAATTAACATCACCTACTACAGACCTCTCATTAAGTAAACACGCTATAAAAGGTTTCCAAGGGCAAGAATATTGTTATTCTATAGAATAAATATAGTTTTTTTTTGTTTTATTTTTCTCTTGAGTTTCAGTAGCGTGCGCTTTGAATATGTATCTAGTTTCATTTATTATTTTTTTTCATACAAAAATTTCAAATTATTATTATTATTAGTCCATGTTTTTTTCCATCGTTTTGTAAATATGTTTTTTGGTTGACTGTAAATCAGTACTTCCATGTCCAGTATACTTTTTTCTGTTGCCTGTTTAGCATTTTTGTCAGATTCTGTGTTTCCTGAGATGCTGGAAAACAAATAAATTTTTATTTAAAATAGTGTCAATTGTCTAGTTTAAAATTCACATCTTAAAAATCTAATAAGAAGTCGGGTGAATGATTGGGATTCAGCTAAAAGAAAAAACGTCAGATTTTCAGAATCTTTATTTCCAACATGTCGGCATTCTCTATGGGAGCCTTCATCAACAAGAAACACCTAGGTGATGGAGAGAGGCCACGATAACTTGTGGGTGACCATGGATAAGTGTAATACTATCGCTTATCAATGGTCACCTAAAATGTATCGTATTATTTAAAGAATTATGACACACGAATCCAAAAAATTGGTCTCCCATGAATACAGATTTAGGCTATCTCATTATTCCTTACTAATAATACAAATTAATTTGCGATAATAAATTTATTTTTTGTATACACAGATATCGCTAGTATTTTTTGTAAAAATATTACATTTTGATAGAAATATATAAGGCTATACCGTATGAAATGTCATTTTTGGACTTACCGATTTCCTTCAAATGTCTTGAAACTGTCGTGGCTCCTACTCCGAGTTCTTTGGCATATTCCCTAGTGCTTTTTGAGGGTCAAGCTTCAACCCTTTCTTTCAGGTGGTGAAGCATGGTTTCTGGCTTTCCGCGCTCCTCGTTGTCAAGGTCAAAATTTCCACTTCGAAACCTGGAAAACCACCGGTAAACAGTTCGTTCATTCACCGTTCCCTCCCCGAACGCCGTGTTAATGTTCATACACGCCTCAGCAGCGCTATGACAGAGCTTAAATTCATAACGAAAAATAATACGGATTTCCGTAGAAGTCATAATTTAAGTTTTATTTTTTTCTCAGAGGATCGTTCTCACAACACAGTACGCAAGTTACTGAATAAATAATAGGAATAAAAGAGCTTTAATTCTATATGTATAACAATGATGTTTGTAAATAATGAAATAAAAAGGGAAAGGAATAAATCGAAAAGTAAACAAAACTGACATTTCATACGGTACAGCCTGATATCTTGCCTATTTTTCTTGATAGACCCTCTTTTATGGTGGAGTATGCAATTGTTTTGCTTGGACGTCATAATATTTTAATTAGAAATTGTAAGGAATATTCTGTAAATATACATTCAAAGGCTTAAATTGTAATACTGATGACGAAGAAGGGAAAGTAGCCATTGTCCGAGGACTATATTTTGCATGAGAATGAGTGAAAAGGTTTTGTTGTTGAGAGGTTAATGGAGTTCCACGTGTACACGTGTGACTTTTGTCCTGCTCAAGAATAGAATGGGAAATGATAATTCCGGGAGAATAAACATACATTAAATGATCCGAATAAGACTACTCGTAATTTTTATTCAGAATCAGCACAAATGAATAAATTTCCTCCATTCATTTATTTCGTCCATGATCTTGTCTTTTATTATATTTTTTACTTCATTTTTTTATAAGGAAAGGGAAATCTCCGAATAAATTCACTTTTTTTTCTTTTATTTGTTTATTTTTTAAATTATAATGATGAAAACCTTTAAAGATCGTAAGAAAGACAACGTATAATACATTATGGGATAGGGCGAGCAGCACTCATTGAAAACAGAACTTTAAAATATTCAAAGTGTGTTTAGCAAGAATTATTTTTTCGGAATGCGCTAAATACCCTGGTTTGCAAAAAAAAAAAAAAACATTTTTTGATCAACTGAATGGAATCTTTTTTCTTAATTCGGATTTTTGGTGTGCTGAAACAAAAAATGGCCGCCATTTTCATCCATTACGTACAGTTTTCTTATTTATGACATAATTTCTTATTTTTTCTTAATTATGACAGGTGGGCACATGAAACAAGGCAAAACAAAACTTTAGAAACAACATCACAATTTTCATTATGTATAAATCTAGAAAAAAAGGCGGTGATGGCATCCTTAACACTTCTCCTTATTCAATCCTATCCCCAACCCCTCCCTTCCCATCAGCATTTTTTCATTCGGTATCATTATAGGGAGAGAAAAGACTAAATATGAAAGTGTAAAAATCTGTGCAATTCCTAAAATTGACAACCAGACAGTAAATACCGAATTTGAGGATTAACGCTGAGTAACAAACAACACAAGCGATTGGTATAAAAACAATTAATAGTTTTGCTTAAAACTAGACCTGATGAAGTTTTTTTTTTTATTTATTTATTTTTTTTGTGGTTGAGCATGAAATCTATGTAAAAGAATAAAAAGATCGCATGCAATTTTTGGTTGTAGACATGTTATATTTAGCGGATGCCTATCACCTATCATACAAATACAGTAAAAAAGTTACATGCAGTAAATATGTTACATACCGTAAATAAGTAATATAGGAATACTGTAAATAATTTTCATCCTATTCTGTATACGTTTTTTCAATGTATTTTTATAATATTAAGACATGAATTGAAATTTTTACTAATTAATAAGTAACACGCTAATGTTGAAAAAAAAAGAAAAAAAAAGGT
The DNA here is from genome assembly GCA_946811695.1 of Gonocerus acuteangulatus. NCBI lineage: Eukaryota > Metazoa > Arthropoda > Insecta > Hemiptera > Coreidae > Gonocerus > Gonocerus acuteangulatus. The sequence continues at coordinate 30,696,057 of OX328127.1, forward strand.
CCAAAAAAAATTTGGAAGTGATCTTCCCGCATTAATCATAATTTTTATTTTCAATTTATTTGTATGTGAATGATTTCATTTTGTTGTTTTACGAAAGAAAATTTAGGTAACTAATAAAGTTCTGTATATAATAACTTTTTTTTAGGCCACTAAAAAGTGTAAATTGTAAAACTTTTTGCTCTCACTGTTAGAAAATAAAATGTGTTATATACTGACCTGATTTTTTTATTTTTATTTAATTTTTGATTTTTTATAGTTCGTTTGTTTTGTTTTTTTTTAATTGATTTTAGCAGTAATATTAATGTGCCAGTAAAAGAAGCATACGTAAATGAGAAACAGTTTTAGTTTTTTGTAGATTTTACGGAGCGGAAGCCGAAGTGAAGACCATTTTCCGCTTCTGTAAGTTGTGAGCGCCTAAGAAAATGTCATTGAAGTAAGTAAGATTTCATTGAATTAGGTGTTTTAATTTTTCAAATCAACTGTATTTATTCTACGTTTTCGAAATGACGCAATAAGAAAGCTGAAGCAGCTCCTGCGAGTTGGGCTTTTCTTTTAAATGATACAGGAAAAATAATAAAAATAATTTTACTTCGATTTTAGGGCTAATACTACATTGTAACATTTTTTTTTTTTTTTTTTTTTTTTTTTTCACCATTTTTCTAATGGGCTAAACTTCTTCCTTAACGAAACAAAAATGATATCCAAGAGTGTTTAGTTAAAGAAAAAAAATTGTTAAATGGGTACGATTATCCGAGTGAATTCCCGAAGCCGAGTATACGCGATGGTGATTTGAAGATAATTTTTTGAGCGAGCTCCATTAGTACCTTTTTAATTGTAAAGTTTTTTTTAGCCCTCATCCATACATTTCAAAATTTAAACCCATTTTTTTTTATCTTTATTACAAGAAAGTATAAAAAAAATTAAATAGGGAAAATGTGAACATTTCAGAACATTATACTCAAAAAAAGTCGATTTCCCAAAAGTGCGTTTTTCAAATCGGGCGATACTCTGGCGTCTTCAATTGTTGCCGGATCAAATTCAAATATTGACTGCAGCTTCCTTATGATATCTGCTAGTAAATTACGCAGGATTTTTTTCGATTCATTGAATTATAACGATTTTAGACAGATTTTTAATAGAAAATGAATAATTGTTAACCATGTTCGAAGAAAATTCTTAAAAATCCTACGTAGATTACTCGATTTACCTTCTTCTTTCTCAATAATATTAGTTTTTCGTTCTAGATTAAAAATTGCCACCTGCAGACTATCATCGGCCGTGAAAAAGATGTTTTCCGTTCGTCAGACACAGCGCAGTCATTTTTTTTTTAAGAGAATTGAAACTAATTTTTTTGATGATGATTAGATAGTTAGCCGTCGAGGTGATAAGTACAGATGGAATGGTTGGGATTCGGCTAAAGAAACCTCAATACGATTTTTGTTTTAAAAAATCTATATTTCGGACGTTTCGGCTACTCATTGGTAGCCCTCGTCAGCTAAAATGACAAAAAAAAGGAATTAATACAAAAACAAAAAAAATTATGATTATGATAGGTAACAGAGCTATAGATACAAGTAACTTATAAAAGAACATATCGTCTTAAATTCTTAGAATGAAAAAGTGAATAGGTACAATAATTGATTTTAATAGTAATTATTAACGTTAATTGATTTTACAAAGAAATAAGAAGCTACATACCAATGACAAATATAGTAGCTAATAGTAGCATTAATTATTATGTTATTGGTATGTAGTATCTTATTTCTTTGTAATATTAATTAATTATTGGTATGTAGTATCTTATTTCTTTGTAAAATTAATTAATGTTACTATTAGCTACTATATTTGTCATTGGTATGTAGCTTCTTATTTCTTTGTAAAATCAATTAACGTTAATAATTACTATTAAAATCAATTATTGTACCTATTCACTTTTTCATTCTAAGAATTTTAGAATGAAAAAGTGTTTACTTTTTTTTGTCATTTTAGCTGACGAAGGCTACCAATGAGTAGCCGAAACGTCCGAAATATAGATTTTTTAAAACAAAATCATATTGAGGTTTATTTAGCCGAATCCCAACCATTCCATCTTTACTAATTTTTTTGGATACTTTAACATCCCATATAAAAGTTTGATATAAAGAATTAAAAAATATTGATTGATTTGTTATTTTTAAAGTCAAGAAAATTACTTTATCTTACAAGAGAATCCAGAAGCAGAACCAACCAACCGACAGGGAAGAAGGAATGTGGAGGATGCAGGAGGATTGTGAGAAAGTCAGTGTATTAGGATGACAGGAGTCAGAAAGAGCTAGAAGCTGCTAGGAATTAGGCAGCTGTAAATGCGAGCTCCTTCAGACTTCTGCCCTCCTATATCCTACTACCAAGTCTATCGAAGGGGTTGGCTCGCTCTCCCTCCCTTCATGTAAATACTAACGACCTGGCCCCCCTCTCGCCGCAAAACCTCTCTTTCTATGCCTACTTTTACTAATCAACCTACCTCCACCGCTTCCATACCAATACACAATACATTAATGTATTATAATACACAAGACGGTCTTTATACGTCGTTGTAAGTGTCTTCATTTGCAAATATATATTTTGTATCAGCAATTTTGATAATTTCCACACCCTACGTCAGCGGTTTCCAAACGTTTTGCACCTGCGCCCCCCTTTTTTATATAAAACTTTTTGCGCCCCCCTCATTTTTCAAAAAATCTTACAAAAATACAACAACTAGATAGAATACAGGTTATAATTAATAAAGCATAATTATATTTTATTAATCAATTAATTATTAAAACAAAAATCAAATTAAATTTAATTATTTTGTTAATATTTATTCATGGTATGATGGATGAGCTTGATTTTCAGCGCACATTTTTTCAAACTGAGGTATCATTGTATATATTGCTGTTCTGAGTTCCTTTTCAATCACTAAACGTGATCGATACTTGGTCTTCAAAACAGCAACTGCAGAAAACCCCGTTGCACATAAGTATGTTGTTACCAATGGTAATAAAATATCCAAAGCTTTGTTTGTTAAAACTGGATAATCTTTTAAGCACTTTCCTCCGAAGGAAAGTAGCTATTGAGGTTGGACTCAAGACGGAATTTTTGGAAAATTTCTTCAAATCATTATCGATCCTACCTAGTAGACACCGAAAATGACCCCCGTTAAAATTTATATATATATATATATATATATGTCTGTTAACACGATAGCGGCCAGAGATTTTTGTTTTTTCGTCACGAAACTTGGTATATAGCATTCAATTAGCAAACGATTGAACGAGTTCGTTAACCACCAAAGTCGGTCCACCGGAAGGGGGGTTTACCCAGAACCCAAAGCACTAATTTGACTATGTCAGCCGTAATATTTGTTATATTATTATTTGTTAAACTTGGCATTTGTAGTGGTAATATAGAGAGAAAAGTGAGATATAAAAATGAACTAAATCGGTTCATTAGAAGGGGGGGGGGTTTACTTCGGACCCACAATACCAATTCGCCACTACCAGCCGTGATTTTTGGTATATTTCGACGAAACTCGGAATTCGTAGTGGTAATCTACAGGTAAATATGTGTTGTAAAAATAAACTAAATCGTTTCATTAGAAGGGGACCCAAATTCCTAATATACTCATACCGGTCGTAATTTCTGCTGTATTGTAACGAAACGCGGTATACGTCGTGGGTATCTCATGAGAAAGAAGTGTTGTAAAAATGAGCTGAATCGGTCAATCGGGAAGCGGGGGTTTAATTTGTAATATATTTCAATAGAAAAGCCCGCCAGACGTAGGTTCACAAAGCCGCCGCAAGGAGCGCTTTCTACCACTAGAGTGACGATAATATGAGGTTTTTTGTATTTATTACGTAGTGTAATAGGTACCATGTGTAAACATAACTCTGGAAGCAAATTAATAATTGATCAGTTACTCATTACACATTTAAAAGAGAGCTATTCATGTTTTTATTTTATTTATGTAGGAAATTTTAAGCAAATTGTTCTGGAAAGCAGTCTACACTACCCAAATTCTGAGGAAAGTGCTTAGTTATGCAGCTCCTGCGTGACGGACTTTTTCCACCCGTAGCCGAAACGTAACAATATCATTTCCTTGTTAAATCATCTATTTTAATGTCATGTCACAAGACAAGTATCAAAGCATGAATGTGTTGTCCTTGAATTGATTTATTCAAAGTACTGACTTTTTGCACATCCCAGCATTTTTTTTTTTTTAATTTATAGAACGTATAATAATAAATATTTGAAAAAGAAAAAAAAAAGGACAAAGAACAAAGTTTAGACACAGTGTGTCTTAATATAGACACTTCAGTTACAAGATAATGCTACTGTCCGAAAGCTGGCAACGCAAGGGTAAAGGTGCAAAAAATATGTTTGGCCCAAGAAAAGTGTTTTATTCAGAAGCCAACAGACTTCATTGACGCTTCGATTTAAAAAGTGTCTTCAATAAAAATAATTGAAAATAATTAAAAAATCGCAGACCCTTTTGTGGGATTTAATAATCAGCTAACATGAAAATAAATGTTGATAATCAAACCCCACGTTTTTTCAATAATGTTTATTGAAGAGGCTGTTTAATTCGCATTGTGAATAAAACACTTCATTTAATATTATAAAAAAATTACTTTGGGTTTGTTTTGTTTTGTTCACCTTAAATGTGTCTGCCTTGTTATTATTATTCATTTTAAAATTGCCTTAATTTTACATTAAAGATTTTTGGCTTCTGAATGAGAACTTACTTGGGCCAACCATATTTTTTTACACCTGTTCTCTATGCGCAGTACATGGTGTTCCACGGTAAGACTTGTCAACACATACTTACCTTCTTATCTACCCAAGGGATGCACTATAGTAAAACTTCAAGGTGCATAAAACACTTCATGAAACGTGAGTTACCATCTCTCCGTTGAATGTTTCCGAGAAAAACAAAAACACGAGTGTGAGTGTGACATGTGTTTATCTACGAGTATAGCTCCTCTCTCAGATCAGATTTACCCTTAGCAAAACGTTTTAAAAGGAAAACAATATTTTGAAAGAGACGCTAGGGCTTATGGCCAACTTTTTTTTTAAGTGTTTTTTAATCTGTGTAGTATGTGTGCTGTCTACAGTCATAGATTAGATGTTTGCTTGCATGTTCGGTGTAATGACCGCAGGAGCATGTACTTCTGTTGGTTTAAATCCGTGTAAGTACGAGTTAGTGTTTCCGTGGCCAGAAGTTGTGTCAGTGTAAATGTTAAATCTGCTTTTCTGTTTTCATTTTTGACGTGTGGGATGAATTTTTTAGAATTTTAAGAGGGGATTTAGCTAAAGAGGTTACACTCATAAAAAACCTTTTGAAACATTTCTTCAAGTCTTCATCTGATATACCAAAGATTACACACAGTTGAAATTTATATATATATATATATATATATATATATATATATATATATATATATATATATACATACACAGTGTGTGTAAATTTAAAATGGGGGCAATCTTCGGTATGTAGAAAGAATTAGATCAGTTGGATAGAACAATAAAACTCATTTTCACTTGTAAAAGGTAGTTTTATTAAGAAATAAGGACTGAACCCTGACAATTTCTACTTTCGCATCACCAACAGTTAACGATCTCCTCTCAATGAAAAACGTATTTTTGTCTTCATTTATCCGCTGAGCATTTAGTGCTATAGAAGGCTGCCAAAGAGTATGCCGAAACGTTCGCAATATAGATTTTTCTGAAAAACTGACGTTTTCTCTTAGCCGAATCCCAATCACCCCTTGCCTTCTCATGGGTATTATAATTATGGAAAATTTAAAACATGTAATGCATAGCTATAAAACTGTACATCATAAAATTCAACTGCCACTGTCCACCGCAGTATACAGCCATTAAATATAATTCAAGAGGCCACGGTCTGACATCTAACTGCTACCTTCCCTCTTGCAATTACCAGTAATGCTATGTGGTTCTCCTACCTGTACCATAACCGTCCTTGTACAGTGCCCTTCGCCTAATATACCACCATGTTATTTTATTGTACATATAGTAATAAGCTATAACTCGCTGCCCGAGTGGCGTACAGTGCCCATCTAGGGCAGAAAACCCCAAGGGAATAACCCAGGGTACTCCCTTCCATTTCACTATTTTGTGTGTAGCTTAAAAATATCAACAATAGTTTTGGTTGGGTTTGGTTGTGGCAGATTTCTAGGTCATCACCGCCCAAAGACTATAGTGACACTAGTATATTTTTGGTTGGGTTTGGTTGTGGCAGATTTCTAGGTCATCACCGCCCAAAGACTATAGTGACACTAGTATATTTTTGGTTGGGTTTGGTTGTGACAGATTTCTAGGTCATCACCGCCCAAAGACTATAGTGACACTAGTATATTTTTGGTTGGGTTTTGTTGTGGCAGATTTCTAGGTCATCACCGCCCAAAGACTATAGTGATACTAGTATATTTTTGGTTGGGTTTGATTGTGGCAGATTTCTAGGTCATCACCACCCAAAGACTATAGTGACACTAGTATATTTTTGGTTGGGTTTGGTTGTGGCAGATTTCTAGGTCATCACCGCCCAAAGACTATAGTGACACTAGTATATTTTTGGTTGGGTTTGGTTGTGGCAGATTTCTAGGTCATCACCGCCCAAAGACTATAGTGACACTAGTATATTTTTGGTTGGGTTTGGTTGTGGCAGATTTCTAGGTCATCACCGCCCAAAGACTATAGTGACACTAGTATATTTTTGGTTGGGTTTGGTTGTGGCAGATTTCTAGGTCATCACCGCCCAAAGACTATAGTGACACTAGTATATTTTTGGTTGGGTTTGGTTGTGGCAGATTTCTAGGTCATCACCGCCCAAAGATTATAGTGACACTAGTATATTTTTAGGCTAAATAATCTTTGGAATAGTGTGTTAAACACAGTGTCGGGATCCTTATATTGTCTTTAAGGCAATTGTGCTTTTGGAATAATACGATTGTAATGCTTTACCACTTCCACTACTGAAGTATTAAAAGTACACATGTACATCCATGTGGAATTAATCCGGAAAACATAAAAAAAAATATTATATTATATATATTTTTTTATGTTTTTCCGGCTTAATTCCAGATGGCGTAAAAATTCACACCCACCACAAAACGTCTTGATTATGCACAAGACCTTTCAACACATATGTTCCATGAAACTTTACGATTAGTATATTTTATGTGTGAAGGTAAGTAATTAATAATGTATCAACTTTCTAAATAAAGGTAAACATTATACATAAGTTTAAATCATATTATTACTACAATTTAAAATTTTAGATGTTAACAAGGACTGATCTGAAAATACATAAAATAAATCATAAAAAATAAACACACACACACACACACACACACACACACACACACACACATATATATATATACATATATATATATATATATATATATATATATATATATGTTAATAATATATATATATATATATATATATATATATATATATATATATATACACATCTAGCTTCAGATAATACATCAGAATTAATGTCATGATTAGATAAATCATCTTGTTGTGGTGTGATATTAAGTCCAAATGGGAGATCCTGAATTCACATCTCAGTCTGGAGAATCATTTATTCTAAAAAATAAAGATTCGAAAATTGTGTACTTCTTTTGATATTTTAATTATAATAATATATAGAAACAAAAATACTTGGTTCTAGCCCAAGAGCCATAGCCTCGTTAAATACTTACACTGATTCTCATTGATACCGATGTTAAGCAACGTTGGGAGTGGCCAATATATGAATGGGTGACCGTCTACGTACTGTTGGCATTATAAAAGGGTGGTAAACTGTAGACAAAAAAAAAAAAAAATACTTAGTTTCACTCAGGAGGCAGATGATATTCCTAAATGGTTTAGAACCTGGGGAACCTGGTTTCTGTGTTTCGATTCCTACGAAGGCGAAATACGTTTTGCAACTTCGTCCAACAAGTCAATAACCTCTAACGACTGGCCCTAACTTTTTTACAATTTTTTTAGTATTTATGTTGATCAATAAAACCCGTTCTTAAACCTGAAACTCAGCAATGGTTTCGAAGAAGGTTTGAACTTTAGACTGACGGAGCCAACAGCTGATGAAGAAACATGTCGGTCCGAGGAATATGAATGCTAGCAGCTTGCCTAACTGTTATTGGTTTCAGCCTCTGTCCTAACCTGTCTCGACTCTCTCTTCTGCTCCGTCGTCCGTCAACGTTGCGTGCGTGGGTAGCACTGTTTCGCCACTCATCAATAGTTAATGATATTTCTCCAGTTGCCGCCTATCAATAAAGATTCTATGATGAAATCGTATTATTATATCTTTCTGTGCGAGAAATTGGAGCAATTATTAGAAAAATGCTAATGCCTGTGATTCCCTAGTATCTAAAGATCCAAAAGCATCCAAAATCGTTCCATCTGGAGAAGGGGGGCTTACTCTGTGCCCTAATTTGCAGCACAGAAAAATGTCTACTCGGACTCAAATGACTAATTTGCTCGTACCGGTCATAATTTCTGTAGTATTGTAAGGAAACTCGGAATACGTCTTGGCTGTCTAAAGACGAAAATATGTATTAAAAATAAACTAAATCAGTTCATTAGAAGTTGGGGGTTTGCTCTATACTACGTTAAAATTAAATTAACCCGCCAAGCCGCCTCGAGCATTAGCTGTACCATGTAAACCTCAGTTGTGTCATAGAGACCTCAACAATTAATTAAATAAGATTACTTGGTTCTTAGTCTATTGATTAAGACATGTAGTTTTCTTCTTTCTTTCTTTTTATATAATGTATATTACTACACTCATTGCTATACTATTTCATTTAATTTTGTCCGTGGTTTGAGCTTCTGAAATGTAAACAATTTGTATATCGAAAACACAAAATATGTGCACCCACTTATTTGTTAAGGGAATTTCCTTAAAAGGTAGAACCAATAAATTATATAATTAAATAAATATTTGTAAAATCAATTAGTACAAAAGTTGTATTACACCAATTTTCTTAACCAAGGAAAAATCATTAGACTATATCTGAATGAAATATAAAAATAACTGCCACACAAGTCTCTCCCAAAGATCGAAATGATTAGATGGAGTTCCATGACGACATGTGTTGATTGATGTACCTCCACCCCTGACCTCCCTTGAACTCCAAGGCTAAAAATATTGTTATCAGAAAGGCAAGCTATTGCCGATCGAACTATTCAGGCTCCATTCTCCCTTTTCTCGGTAGACAATGCCGTCGGAACTCCATTCATACAGGAATATCTGCAGTCTACTCCAACCAATGTAAGCCTTGAGTTGTAAGTGCAATGGAGGGAGCTACCAGTCGAATTTAAGGTGGAAATAGTGAGGTATCTACAGTTTTCTTTAACTACTTTATGCCTTGAGGTGCAAGTGAAATATTGGGAACATGAGGTCCAATCTATGGTGGAAGTAGTTAAGGTATCTGTAGTCAACTCCAACCAATGTTAGCCTTGAGGTACAAGTGCAATAGAGGGAACATCAGGTCCAATGTAAGGTGGAGGTAGTGAGGTATCTCCAGTCTACATCAACCACTGTATGCCTTGAGGTCCAATGTAAGGTGGAGGTAGTAAGGTATCTGCAGGCTACTGCAACCAATGTTAGCCTTGAGGTGCAAGTGCAATAAAGGCAGCTACCAGTCGAACGTAAGGTGGAGGTAGTAAGGTATCTGCAGGTGACTCCAACCACTGCATGGCTTGAGGTGCAAGTGCAATAGAGGCAACTACCAGTCCGATGTAAGGTGGAGGTAGTAAGGTATCTGCAGGCGACTGCAACCAAAGTTAGCGTTGAGGTGCAAGTGCAATAGAGTGAACTACCAGTCCGATGTAAGGTGGAGGTAGTAAGGTATCTGCAGGCGACTGCAACCAAAGTTAGCGTTGAGGTGCAAGTTCAATAGAGTGAACTACCTGTCGCATGTAAGGTGGAGGTAGTAAGGTATCTGTAGTCGACTCCAACCAAAGTTAGCGTTGAGGTGCAAGTTCAATAGAGTGAACTACCTGTCCCATGTAAGGTGGAGGTAGTAAGGTATCTGTAGTCGACCTCAGCCAAAGTTAGCGTTGAGGTGCAAGTGCAATAGAGTGAACTACCTGTCCCATGTAAGGTGGAGGTAGTAAGGTATCTGTAGTCGACTCCAACCAAAGTTAGCGTTGAGGTGCAAGTGCAATAGAGTGAACTACCTGTCCCATGTAAGGTGGAGGAAGTAAGGTATCTGTAGTCGACTCCAACCAAAGTTAGCGTTGAGGTGCAAGTTCAATAGAGTGAACTACCTGTCCCATGTAAGGTGGAGGTAGTAAGGTATCTGCAGGCGACTCCAGCCAAAGTTAGCGTTGAGGTGCAAGTGCAATAGAGTGAACTACCTGTCGCATGTAAGGTGGAGGTAGTAAGGTATCTGCAGGCGACTCCAACCAAAGTTAGCGTTGAGGTGCAAGTGCAATAGAGTGAACTACCTGTCCCATGTAAGGTGGAGGTAGTAAGGTATCTGTAGTCGACTCCAGCCAAAGTTAGCGTTGAGGTGCAAGTTCAATAGAGTGAACTACCTGTCCCATGTAAGGTGGAGGTAGTAAGGTATCTGCAGGCGACTCCAACCAAAGTTAGCGTTGAGGTGCAAGTGCAATAGAGTGAACTACCTGTCCCATGTAAGGTGGAGGTAGTAAGGTATCTGCAGGCGACTCCAACCAAAGTTAGCGTTGAGGTGCAAGTGCAATAGAGTGAACTACCTGTCGCATGTAAGGTGGAGGTAGTAAGGTATCTGCAGGCGACTCCAACCAAAGTTAGCGTTGAGGTGCAAGTGCAATAGAGTGAACTACCTGTCCCATGTAAGGTGGAGGTAGTAAGGTATCTGTAGTCGACTCCAACCAAAGTTAGCGTTGAGGTGCAAGTTCAATAGAGTGAACTACTTGTCCCATGTAAGGTGGAGGTAGTAAGGTATCTGCAGGCGACTCCAACCAAAGTTAGCGTTGAGGTGCAAGTGCAATAGAGTGAACTACCTGTCCCATGTAAGGTGGAGGTAGTAAGGTATCTGCAGGCGACTCCAACCAAAGTTAGCGTTGAGGTGCAAGTGCAATAGAGGGAACTACTTGTCCCATGTAAGGTGGAGGTAGTAAGGTATCTGCAGGCGACTCCAACCAAAGTTAGCGTTGAGGTGCAAGTGCAATAGAGTGAACTACCTGTCCCATGTAAGGTGGAGGTAGTAAGGTATCTGCAGGCGACTCCAACCAAAGTTAGCGTTGAGGTGCAAGTTCAATAGAGTGAACTACTTGTCCCATGTAAGGTGGAGGTAGTAAGGTATCTGCAGGCGACTCCAACCAAAGTTAGCGTTGAGGTGCAAGTGCAATAGAGTGAACTACCTGTCCCATGTAAGGTGGAGGTAGTAAGGTATCTGCAGGCGACTCCAACCAAAGTTAGCGTTGAGGTGCAAGTGCAATAGAGGGAACTACCTGTCGCATGTAAGGTGGAGGTAGTTAGGTATCTGTAGTCGACCTCAGCCAAAGTTAGCGTTGAGGTGCAAGTTCAATAGAGGGAACTACCTGTCGCATGTAAGGTTGATGTGGTAAAGTATCTGTAGTCGACTCCAACCAAAGTTAGCGTTGAGGTGCAAGTGCAATAGAGGGAACTACCTGTCGCATGTAAGGTTGATGTGGTAAAGTATCTGTAGTCGACTCCAACCATAGTTAGCGTTGAGGTGCAAGTGCAATAGAGTGAACTACCTGTCCCATGTAAGGTGGAGGAAGTAAGGTATCTGCAGGCGACTCCAACCAAAGTTAGCGTTGAGGTGCAAGTGCAATAGAGGGAACTACCTGTCCCATGTAAGGTTGATGTGGTAAAGTATCTGTAGTGTACTTTACTTTCTGTAAGCTATGAGCTGCAATTGTAGTAGATGGAGCTTCAAATACAATGTAAAGTGAAGTGCGCTACACCCCCCGGCCCCGAAATTTATATTTGATCGGTAAAAATGTGTCAAAAATCCTTTAAAAATAAATTAAATAAGAATAATTATTTCATAAAAAATACTCTATTTTAGGTTTAATAGCGTTTTAGTTGGCTAAAACTATTCAAAGTTCTAAATTGTTAGTATTCCATACCCAAGGAATGGCCCTAGCCCCCCCCCCCGAAATTATTTTCTATAAACGCCCATGTCTCACACCTCCAAGTATTTCTCTGAATAAGTTTTTAAATTGTACATTCACTGTCTAAAATTCATCCCATATTTTCAAACAAATATGCATACCTTTACATATGCTTCAGGCTACATTAGTTCCGTATCCTTAATACACATCTTCAGAGACCTCTTCAAGCAAGATACCCCCTACACCTGTTCCAGGACGACCGCGGAAGCGAGGAAGCACACCCCCACCCCGTCAGAAGACATTGTAGCAACTCTCCCCTTGAAGACTTTCTCTGATCGCTTTCGCTCTTCCACAGCTAGCCTTGTTCCTTTCTCTCTCGGCGCCACCAGGAAGTCAAAACCAGATTTATAGGTGCAACCCAGGGCTCCACCCATTCACACGCTGGCTCCACAATCGATGAACAGGGATCCGTATAAATATTCATCAAACGGCCGATAAACATGATATCAGCAGCCCTGAAATTGTTTATCGGAATTATTTTCAATCAACAAGGATTTTATCAGATTTTTATATAATTATTAGTAGAAATATGAAGGAAAGAAAGGACTATTGAGGTAGCACTCAAAAATTAATGTTCGTGAGTCTGACGTTTTTAAATAAACTTGAGAATGTCATTGATAAATTATTATCTGGATATAATTTGTCAATGATATGTCACAGGATATAACTCTGAAGAGTACCAGGCGAGCCTCTCATCTAGTAAATAGGGCAACGCTAAATATAGTCAATAAATATTTAAACGATCCTATAATATTTCTAGTATAATTTGAGTGATCTTTTGAAGGATAATATGGATAAATATAGAGCACCATCAATCACACAATAATCAGGTCACCAACTCCATTTTAATAGATCTTTATATTCATTGGTTTTTATTGTTTAACTCATGAATTATTAGCAATTAATCAAGTTGTAATTGTTTGATCGGTTGCTTGGAATATTTTACCTGGATATTATATTGTTTTGTGTGCTGAATCCAAAAATGATTGGCATTTTTGTCCTTCACGTACAGCTTCGCGAAATATAAGAGGTGGGCACGTAAAAAACAAAAATATTTAGAAAAAATGACTTTGTTTTCAGGCATCCTGACTTTTCTGAGAAAAAAATTGACTAATTGTTGGGAATCCTTACACCTCTCTTCATTCCTATCCCACCCCTTCCCCCCTAAGTAAATTGAGATTGACAGAAACAACCGAATTTTATGTTTACGTGTAACTCTGAATAACAACGCAGGCGAAAGGTATTCAGTACACCACTTTTCCCAGATAATATTTTTGAATATTTATCACCTGGAAATGACTTTGCGCTTTGATATAATCTAGGAAGATCCGATGAATAATAATATTGTACTATGCAAAAAAAAAAATAACAGAAAGTTCAGTTTTTCATAATCGGGATTATAAATAAGGACCCACCTTCCTTAGCACGAAAATATACCTATGTAATCTTAAGTATAACTAAAAAATACATCATTAAATCAGCTGTGACTTAAATCTTCATTTTACAGAAATAAATTAATTGTTACGGCCGAGTGCCACAGTTTTTACAATTAAATATTGATTTATAAATGGCTTATGATTTTGACCATTTTTCCAATCCATGGCAGAAAATAAGGTTATATTATAAGGGTCCTAAGACAAAAAAGAATCTTATATTATATGATTCCTATGGCAGGAAATAAGGTTATATTATAAGGGTCCTAAGACAAAAAAGAATCTTATATTATATGATTCCTATGGCAGAAAATAAGGTTATGTTATAAGGATCCTAAGACAAAAAAGAACCTTATATTATAAGGTACCTGTGGCAGAAAATAAGGTTATGTTATAAGGATCATATGACAAAAAAGAATCTTATATTATAAGATCCTATGGCAGGATTTCTGCCTCCTATGGCAGAAAGGAATGTTATATTTTTAGGTTCCTATGGTTGAAAGGAAGATTATATTACTGAATGCTTCCTATGCAATTTAAGAAGTACATTGTACAAGAAACTTCTGCCTAAACAAAATTTCTCAATTCAGGATCAATAATGTCTTAGAATCAATAACCCGTTTTGCAATGAAGAAACCCTTTCCAACCAGTATAATCCAGCTTCGGCCTGCCCGAAATTGCCACAGTTCCACATGAACGTCCTTCTACACATTTAGGTTCGTTATCTTTACAAGGGAGAGAATTAGCATGAAGAGAGATGCATGAGGTAATGTTTGCACTGGGGGAAACAACGCTGTTTGCTGTCATCCAGTGTGAATAAGTCAAGTAAACTGGTCACTTCATAATAAGTAAGCATTTCTCAGCTAGTGATATGATGCTATGGGTTGGTTTTGAGGGGTTAGAGTTTATTTTTGTAAAGAACAACAATTCCTCAAGACAGAAACAGAAGCTCATATATATATATATATATATATATATATATATATATATATATATATATATATCATTATATGCAAGAAGACAGATAGTAAAGACATAAATTAACACCAACCACATGTGATAGGTAAGCGCTTTTCAGCAACTGAGAGTGAGTACTTATCGATTTTTTGTACTATAATAACCAACACACACACATATATATATATATATATATATACATATATATATATATAGTTTTCTTATCATGCTTATCCCTGGTGAGATATAAAAAAGTAAGCATAGAAACTGTTAAGATTCTGAAGCAAACTTAAATTTATTAGCTCATTTTATTGTTAAGGAAATTTGACTGTTGTAAAGAAATCTTGAAGATGAGCGGAAATATTATTACTCCACAGTAAGTGAAAGAGTCACTTTTGGTAGAAAAAATTCACCCTCTTTGTCTGATTCTCGAACTTCTAATTTTATAAGGAACAGATTGCTGCAAAAAACAAAACAAAAATAAAACACCTTTTTCTCATTATTGACTTCTAAATAAATGTACAAACTTTTGTTTTACAGCAAAGAGCATTTAAAAAACTCCATTCGTTTTAGACCAAATGCTTTGTATCAAAATATCCTCAAAATCGGATCGTTTTTGTAGACGATAGATGGAAAAAAGTCAAAAACATATATAAATTTGAACAAAAGTATTTTTTTTTTTAGTGACCTAAGGGTTAGAAACGTTAATATTTTTTGCCAGTAGAAATTAAGGATGTCATAAAGGGATTTTCTTCCCTATACGGAGAGACGAGACCGCGATTAACAGATATTTAAGTCCATTCGATCTAGAATTCTTTCTTTTTATGGAATAAGATATATGTTCATGTATACGTAAGACCTGTATTGTATTGTATTTTAATATTTGAGCACTAATAGTCATGAGCACCAAAGATGACTGTTTTTCTGGGGAAAAGAATATGATGTAGATCAATACAAAAATTCTTAATATCGTCGATACAAATGCAAAGTAACGAATGTGAAAAAATGCATCTTTCATTGTCAATCTTTACTAATTTCTGCTGGACTTATGTACGGCAAATTCTTGAATCTGATTTCACCCTATGAAAGGGAAAGTATTCCACTATCAAAAGGTCAAATCTGCCGAATATTTGACTGTCCAAAAAAAAGTTATGAATAAATGCTTTTCCACTCTGAAAAGTGGAGATTTTCATATTCGTTAGTTTGCTTTTGTATCGACGATATGAATAAATGCTTTTCCACTCTGAAAAGTGGTGATTTTCACATTCGTTAGTTTGCTTTTGTATCGACGATATGAACGGTAAAGAGAATTTACATCGATAGTATTCAATCTCACAAAGCAGTCAACAGGGAGAATCAAATGCTTATGTTTTTATTAGTGAATATGACACATCAAGTAGGAAGTAACATAGGAGAGTAATTAAATTTTAGTTGTTTCCTCGGAGTAATATTTTTAAAAAGCCAGGTGAAATTTTGAAACAAAAAAAAATATTCGGAAGCAGTAATTTTCATCTTCCGGCCAATACACCTCAAGACGTTTAGTATAATTTGTTTTGCGTGATTCCAAAGAAGATAAAACCGCAACAGATGCTGTTTCAAGAAAGGCATTCTTGCCAGAAGCATCCTTCCTTCTAGCTTCTGGTGCGTGCGGTTAGAACATAAGGTAGTCCATATGGGTCTTTAAAATTCAAAACGTTTTAAAATATGTTGCGGGCATGTGAAAGAAAAAGAAACACCTTTTCGTAATCTAACATAGGTATCAGAATATAAGAAAAACTTATTCGCATGTTACGCAGTATACATTCGTATTTTAATACGAATTTCAACGACCAGTGCATTAATAAATGTTGAATTGCCCGGAGAGGTTCGTAGAGATTTCGTAATATGGTTTTATTCTTATTCTTTCTACTTCTAATGAATACAAAGAGGGGAACAATTTTTGTTTAAATATACTTAATATAGTCATTATATTGATGATTAAAGGTAACTCAACAAAAATATCCTTTGTAATCATTATAAGTTGAATTAATTAAGATAAAACCTTATTTAAAAAGTTCTATGAACATTCCGGACAAGCCAGTAACAACGGTACATTGGGAGTTTACCTGAAAACGTCAAGCGACCGTAATTTTTGTTTAATTACAACAAATTTGTTCAAATACTCTTTGAACGTAGTAACTCTAAAGTAGTCTAAGCAGTCCGATCTTAGACTATAATAACCACCAAGCCTGAATCATTCTCGAGATACGCTGTGTATAGTCTATATTGTAGTTATGATGAATTTGCGCACATTTATTGTTTCATTCGTTTCGGTTTTGAACCAAGATTAGGATAAGCCGAACCTATTGAAGTTACAACGGACAATAAAATTTTAGAGCTCTCAATAAATCTAAGACAACATTTTACCTATTTACGAGAGGTAATATAGATTTTTTACGGCGTGTCAACGATTGGGCTATTAACGCCGGGGTTGCAACACTTGCATAATGCCAACCAAGCAAGTGTTTGGTCACCCATTCAGGTACTGGCCACGCTCGACGTTGCTTAACTTCGGTGATCTACGGGAACCGGTGCATTTAATGTGGCTATGGCCGTTGGCAGGTAATATAGTTGTCGGCTAATTTATTAGATTGTAGAATTCAACAATTACACGTAATTCAATGCAGAATACATAGAGTTTAAGAATTTGAGGAGGGATTCTCGTGCTATTACAGGTACGGTTTCATCTCCAATAGATATTAGGAGACAAGGTAATTGGAGAACATAACTTCTAAGTGCCCTGGCTTTCATTCTAATGGCTACATTTAGAATTTAATCCTGCATTGATAAATAGTTAATATGTAGTTCAATTTGAATTTAATGTGGAAGTTTCACATTGGCCCCTATGGTTTGCGTCATGAAGTCGACGTCATAAGCGGGATTCCTCCCTATGGACGCAAATTCATTTTCTAAAAAATATAAAGTTACAAAAACACTTGAGGACATGGGTTAAATTTCCCTTAGTTGAACTACCATATAATATAGCTATGTATAAATCCTCAGGCGAGGATGAGTAAGCTCCCTGAAGTAATATTTTGTACCGCGAAGCCTGACTGCTTAATCTCCCTAGTGCTTAAGCCCCATCCTTCTCCTCCAGGTTGTCAGGGCTTATCTTTCTAGATTTAATGAAACCCTCTTTAGTAACCACCATCCGTCCGTCTTTTTAAGTCTCTTTTAGAAATTAAATATTACATAATTACTCTTTATGGTGAACTTAAATAATTCTATTAATATTTTGGTCGATTTTTTTTTCACTGCGCCGACATCCAGGGTGCAGGGAGGAATTTCCCAGCGAGGCCTGAGATGAGAAAATCCCTGCAGGAGGTGGGAATCGAACCCACCATCTCCGCTTTTGAATCCGAGGCGCCACGAGACCACAGGAGACCCCTTGTTCGAATGTTGAAATTTTTTTTTTAATATATAATGTACGAGGGGGCAAGGTTAGCTCAGTGGTAGAGCACTGGACTAATATGCTGGAGGACCTGAGTTCAAATCCTGAGCAAGCACTAAAGATTTTTTCTTCTAGTGTCTTCGTTCATGGATCAAATTCGGCCTCCCTGACCGTCCCTTGGCCAACCCAGCCTTTAAATAATTTAATAATGGGTACCTTGGGTGCTAATGACTCTAGCAGTCGAAGCAGCCAAGGGGAAAATCAGGCGGCCGGAGCATAGTACTGACCACACTATCTCCCTGGTGTGCCGTATGGTCAGGAATCAGATACCTCTATGGTATCTGCCCCTCAGGGCCCTCGTGGCCTGTTAAGGGACTGATTTTTTTTGATTTTTTTTTTTTTATGATGTACGAATTAAGTAGAACATATATGGTCACAGACTGCATGACGGAATAACGAGAACATTACAGACAGCATAATTATTTCCCGTAAATAGGCTTCTTGGAGCATTTTTTATTTACAATTTTGGATAAGTTGGTTTTGGTGCTCAGAAGGACAAAAACATTTTTCGCACGTTTCCACCATTATCCAAACTGACAAGAAGTAATACGGCGGAAAAATTCATAAATGGGAAGTTATGGACTTTTCATGAGTTTTGTTCCAACACCTCGAAACGGATGAATTACTGGCGAAGTGAAAGCTTACCATTCAAACGCCTGATAAAATTCCCACAAAAAATGGTCGGCCAAAAATTTTGAAAGCACCAAGAAAACAGTGATTGAAGTTTCGAGTGTTGGTTGATTGATGGTAAAATATTAAGAGTTTATATTATCAGCTTTCTAATTACACTAGATCAAAGCATTATTTGGAAACACGCTAAGATAGAGGAGTTCCTAAGGTTCAGATTTTTGTTGGGATCATCTTAAGCAGGGCATTCACCTTCAGACTTGTGGTACAACCTCCGAAGTTGGATCCGGTATGGAATCGTGAATCGGCTTGTTTTATTATTGGAAGTCTAGCTGGACGAGTCAGGATATCTAGAGGGATGACTAGAAGGTCCAACTAGGTGTTGGAGCGTGTCTAGGGGAGTCGGATCAAAGTCGTCCAACTTACCTCAGTCAGTGCACTCGATACGTTTTTCGGCTCGTGAGGTACGTAGACGGTCCTGAAAACAGACTAGGACTAAAGTTGGATCGCTAGTTAGAATAGCAAGTCGGAGCGTGAGTGGTGTCGACTATCCAACCACTGCTTTAGTAAAGCAAAATAAAATGTACCTAACTAAAATAATTTTCGTATTAAACACTCCTTTCAGTTCAGTAGAAAAAAAAACCTGTAAATTGTACACTGTACTCTCTTCTGTACTTAAAATTTCAAAATCACAATAATCTACATAGTTTTTTTTAATTTCAAACTAATTTCCCGTAACTAAATGCTTACGAGCCATATGTGTGATGTATAGCTTCAATGGAAAAATTCAATTGGGCCACATATGCGTCGTAACGCAGTTAACCTAGATTTTTGGCCTCGCAGCCAATGTGTTAAATATCAAATCCCTCTTTAATACCAAACATAGAGTATCTATTTTAAGGCGGAATATACTCATACAGTATAAACTTCTGTGAATCCCAAGTTGATGTAATCTTAGTTTTGATTTATACATTTAATATGTAAAAAATCTCGATTTTATTCTATAATTGTAATGAAAGTGAATAAAAGTATAAAAAGAATGCTTTATTATACAATTAAGATAGAATAAAAAAAAACTAAGCCTGCAATTAAAAATACTAATTACTTATGCTAATGCTGACAAAAACATTTCGAAGAAAACAGTTTCGCAATTTATCGCTTTTAAAGCCATCGTCAAACGTAGATAGTTTATATATGGCTGTAACCAGCAGGAAATTTGCGTCAGTTTAGTCTCCTCACGTTTTATTATTAAAAATGTTTACAAAAAAAAATAAGAAAAAAACTATCGCTGTACGGATGACACGACTATCAAAAACTGATAGCGTTTATCAGACTCGATAGGGAAGGGTCACTGGATATCTCCTTGCGTCAACCAATTGCACAATAAAAACGAAATATCCACTTTAAAACGAGAAATAAAGAAAAAAAAATAACAAAATCCCACCCACATGAACTGCGTCAACGGAGAACATTTCAGAGGAGCGCAATCAGCCCAACAACTATACAAATTTTAGCTCTCTGGACGGCTGGCCTTGTAAGCATATGGTGACGGCTAGAGTTTTAAATAACGAGGCCCCTGAAGTTGCCATAAAATAAAGCATGAAACATGTAAAAACACATCTAGTGCCGCTCCATAACTGACCCTTAGCCTCCAACAGACCACATCCAGGTATAATATATATAGGATTTAATGGATAAAAGTATCAACCTTTCAGGAGGTGTCAATAGACCTCAAGTGCAAAAAAAAGTTGATATAAAGTATGGTTCAATTCCCAACAGAAACAGGGTAAATTCAAATTTCGTATTTCGTATTTTTTTTTTTTTTTTTTTTTTTTTTTTTTTTTTTTTTTTTTTTTTTTACCGATCGTGATTTTTCATGAATATGTAGTGCTTACTGTAAACCCGTTTATGGTAAATAAAATCTAATCAAACCCTTGTAAAATAGATAACATTTCCTATGAGGAACCAAGGTTTGTAATACGAAGAGATGGTATGGTTAGGATTCGGCTAGGAGAAAAAAACGTCAGACCTTCAGGAAGAAATCTGTATTGGAGGTTTCGGCTACACATTGGCAGCCTTCTTCAGCACTAGAGAATGCCTAGGGAGGAGGGAGGAAGACCTAGAAGACACTTAGGTAACTATGGTTGAATGTATGCTACATTCAACCATAGTTACCTAATCCTTCAGTGGTTCAACCTGGTGAAACCGAAACTTCCAATACACATTTCTTCCTGAAGGTCTGACGTTTTATTCTCCTAGCCGAATCCCAACCATACCTTGTCTTCGTATCACTGCATCGGCTAACTATCTCCATCTCCACAAGGTTTGTAATGTTACTATGTTCATTTGAAAGAGTTCCCAGGGCGACCAAGTTTTAGTTATTGATCAAAATCTTTGTTTTTCATGTGCATCTTTATTAAACGTCCATGGTGCACCAGGGAAACTTCTCAACGGGCCATGTTATGAGAAAAACCCGTGCTGCATGAGTAACCAAGACGTTAGCCACTTGTCCGCGGGGAGACCCTCTTGTTGACAGTACTTTAGATTGTATTAGATCTTGTAAGTATGATTTAAGAAACGATCCAACATACCAATTATATAATAACTGTTGCTAGATTCTGTTATTCAACATAGTTTCGGCTAGTGAGGTGAAAGCGAAATATCGACCTGTTACAAGAGATGTTGCCATCGAGTTTTAGCCCTTGTTGGCAGAAGGTTTCGGAAGCGCACGCTGCCAAGGAGGTCGGGCCTCCTAGCATAACAACGCACTGAATAATAACACAGTCTTATCATCATTCTATACTCGGCACTGTGTCATCATTATGATTACCATCACCTGATAGTAGGTTCCTGCCAGCACACCTCTTAGGCACGTCAACTGGTACACGAAAATAGGATGCTCATATGAATTTAGGGTTCGTTACAGAAATGCGGCTCTAACTACTGATGAGGTAATGATTGTTATTACAATATTAACACCTTTTTATATTTTATTGCCATACAAAATTAAACAATGGATTAACTGAACCGTGTTTAACGAGCTCTACAACAAATCAGCTCATAGCATGTGGATATTCTGTGGATTAAAAGAAAGCGGTAGACCAGAAGTCAGTAAAACACGAGTATCGTAGGCTAAGCAAATTACAGTGTAAAGCAATAGTTTGTAATAATATTTGTCATGAAGCCGATAAAATACAAATTTCATAAGCATCCATCGCAAAGCAGCGACATTCTAGCATTTTTCCAGTAGATAATGGTTTCCTTTACAGTAATTTGGAAAGTGTCCTATCGAGATTTACGTCTAACCTTATTTTGAGGAATATTTGTTCAGCTTCAGAAATAACCAAAATGTATTTATTGAGCGCAGATCGTTGTCCGTTTTCATTGCAAAAGTAGGTATCGTCGAATTTTTTAGATTAAAAGTGTGTTATATTTTGCCGACGTTTCATGTCTCCATGAGGACGATGGAGAAAAGTAGAACTGTGCCTCATATAAATGCAATCATTTCCACGAGAGAGTTTTTTGGACCACTTAGAAACATTTCACAAAGGGGGTGGTTTTGTACGATTTCTGACGTTAAAATGCTTACAAGCTCCTTGTTAATAAATTTACAAGGAACTCCTTTGCAGCAAAACCGAAGGAGCTCTGTATTACCGCAAAGCATATGCCGAAAAAAC
The DNA here is from genome assembly GCA_946811695.1 of Gonocerus acuteangulatus. Lineage (NCBI taxonomy): Eukaryota > Metazoa > Arthropoda > Insecta > Hemiptera > Coreidae > Gonocerus > Gonocerus acuteangulatus. Next base: position 30,718,433 of record OX328127.1, read on the forward strand.
TGCGTTCTGGTGAGCGGGTTGCGCTACATAACGAGTTTAACATTTCGTTATAGACCAAATATTTTTTGACTAAATTTCATCAACATCGGACTATTTTTGTTGCTAGCGGAGCTCCAACGGGCAAATATATACATATATAAGGGTCTCCCCGTGGTCAAGTGGCTGTCCCTTGGATCTCGGCACAAATAGCCGAAAAAAAAATGAATAAAAAAAATAAGAGTTTGAATAAACATTTTTTTTTTCGTGAACGATCAGATTAATATCATAAGAGAGATTTCCACCATATAGGAAAGTGAGGAAACACACTGAAAGACTTTTACTAACAAAGCGTTGCTCGGTTTGGCTTGAAAATTTAATAATATATATTCCTCTCAAGTTCCCAAACCCCTGTAAGCTCTTAAGGAATACTTTAAGAGAAAAACTATAAAGAGGATTCAGCTTGGTCAAATGCCACATCAGTTATTTTCCTATTTATAAAAATGATAGATAAGAAATCAATGAGTCTTCTATACTGACTGGATATTTCAGATTAACATTTCTCCCTCTGGTTATCCTGGTTTGTTCTAGACAAGTAAAAGTTTTGCTGCAATTATGAGTTTATTAACTCACGTAATTATACAATTTTAGTTTATTATTTACACCTTGAAACGGAAACCCAGATGCCAGAGAGCGACATCTAATTCCGATTGCCCTTAAGGATCTGTTGTCCAAAAACGAAGCCTCTGCGGAAAAGTTAATACCATACCAAAAAGACCTTAAAATTTATAATCTTTTATATTAGCCTAATTATAGAGTGTACCTATATTTAATGTGTAAAAGTTTCTAAATTTATTTGTGTATATATTCTGAAAATAGAGGACGTATTTATTATAACAGTGCGGTCTATGTTCAGTGTGAGTGTTATTGTATGTTTGTGAGTGAGTGTGTAACTATCATTATAAAATTATGTAAAACACCGAAACTTTAAATTAATACCAATTATCACTACCTGGGAGGTCAGGGGAAAGGTCAGGGGAATGTCAGGGAATTCCATTTCCAAAACTCGTTGGGAACCAAGTCCATAAAGGTTTGGGATTTCAGCTTGACATTTTTCCCACCTGTTGTCCAGTTTTGTACTAGACATTATCCTAGTAAAAGCGTCGCAGCAATTATTTCTTCGTTAATGATGGCACTTAAACGAAGCGGAGGAAGTCATTTGTGTGATTCACTGTGAGTTTTTCTAGTTTAAATTGCACTAGAGCGATTACCATATCCCCGGTTGAAGGAAAACCTAATTGCAATTGTAACCTTCACTTTCCCCCTAGAAGATATTAATGCGCCGGGGAAAAAGTCACGTATATAACAACCTTGCATGTAATGGTGTAATGGTATTATTGGAACTAGAGGATTATTATAATGGTATATTTCTGGAGATTGATTTTTTTTTTTATTTTTTTATTATTACTTATTAATAACTAGATTTCATTTGACGCATATTTATAGTAATACCACTGCGCTGATATACGCCTCGTTATATGTAGGAGTCAATTTCCTCATTACTAGTCGTAATAATAATTATTATTGCAATAAATATATAGATATAGTGTTTCAATATTGTATTATATTTCCTGTCAATAAATCTAATACACCAACAGCCACAGAACATATATTGTAAACCAGTGTTTGTCAAAACTTTTAGGTATACCGCCCCATATGTATACCAAACGCTCTCCAGAACTTGAACTTGTTAATTTAGTTTTATAGATATAAAACCTCATATATTTATATATATATATGTCTGTGTGTATATCATAGTCAAGTTCAACTTTTTACAAATCAAATTCTACCATTTCCAATGGAATCCGATTTAGAACAATTTGAATTTGACTAAGTAATACTTTCACTTTCTCTTTCTCTCTCTCTCTCTCTCTCTCTCTCTCTCTCTCTCTCTCTCTCTCTCTCTCTCTCTCTCTCTCTCCCCTCTCTCTCTCTCTCTCTCTCTCTCTCTCTCTATATATATATATATATATATATATATATATATATATATATATATATATATGTTTTTTTAAATACGTCATTGTGCAAAACCTTTACTGAGAGCGTAATATTTGCTGAGGTGTTAGCCTAAGATTTAACGTACAATCACTAATGATACCCCCAAACAGCTAAACACAAAAGTGGGACAGCCTTCAAACATGTTCTTTTGTGTTTAAACTTCTTATTAAAGGTCAAACTTTACAAAATATCTATAAAGTTGCGCAGGTAGTACTACACACTTACTTCCATTGTCTAGGACAATATTTTCCAACATGGTTTACCCGAATTAAAATAATTTACAATGTAGGAAGTATTTTTAGAACAGGAAAAATCGTATCCTTAATGCATATTGACGTAATCGCGACTAATTTACCATGAGTACATTGTTCATCAAAATAAATACATCCACATAGGGCTTCTTATGTTATATTAAGCATGCTGGGATCTTAGGCAATATGTGTATTCAATCCAACTAAACACTGAAGTTAAAAAGGACTTTTGAATATTATCGGAAATTGTCGGGGGTAGGATCATGACAAGGGAACGGATGTTCATGTCTTTACATATTTTTTTCTGATTCTCAAATCGAAATTTTTGATGGAATTCTGCACTTTTTAATTGATTTTAAAGCATTTAAACAGGGTTTTATTTTACATATTTTGTTAAAAGTCCATATTTTTACATATTTTACCATAAAACCATATTTTTGCTACATATTTTGATATTCTTTTTATTTTGCAATTGAAAAAATAAATAGGAAACCGAGAAAGAATGCTTTACCAATTGAATCTAGATCAGTGTGTCTTTTCTAATTGCAAGAAGCAAATGTGGCTGTCTGCCATGCTTCCCTGGCGCTAATGGACTAGGAGCAGATGCGTTTTAAAAAAATATATTACAAATTATTGTTTAACAATCGTACTATTCCTTTAATACACTCTCCTAAAACAAGCGAATAAGCGGAAGAATCATGCCACCTATTATATTCGTTTCCTAGCTCCTAAACCGCATTGGACGAAACGCTCAGACAAGTGTCGACTATTTTTCGATGCAAAAATATCACCAGGCAAAAATGGGCATGATCGGTGACTCCACCACTGTATACTCCCCTTATGAGATCAGACCGGCGTCATTTCACGTTGGACAATTGCATTTTGTTGCATACTATTTTCCAAAATAATGTTCATCTTTAGAAATTTTCAACTTATTTTCCCCCCCTTTTAAAATGAGCTCTTAATTTTTAATTATGCTTTTTTTCAATACGTTATAAAGTTTTAGTCATTTTGTTCGATATATTTTCAACTTTTGTTCTTTCCATTTATAACAACAGAGTTCGTACTAGTTATATATGCTTTTCTTTTCAATATTTTATAGTATTTTTTACTACATATTTTCAATTTTTTATTACATATTTAATTATAAATAGTTAAATATATATGTACATATTTTGAATTTTATTTTACAGGAACATCCGTTCCCTAGTTATGACAGTTAAAACTATTCTTTCTACATAAATATAAGGGTTTGTTCATATTTAAAAATGGGCATAGCCAGCGATATAGTTCTTTTTAGCGAATATATATATATATATATATATATATATATATATATATATATATATATATATATGCCGTACTTTGTTGATATCTGAATAGAAAAAGGAGTTGTAAAAATAGTTAGTTTCACCTACCAGCCGTTATTGTTACTTTTCTGCAACAAATCTACTCCGAAGTATTTTAGATATGATCCACAATCAATCAGAAACATGTGATGTAGAAAAAAAACGGTTAATTTTAGCGCGGTTCCTCCTTCTCTCCATAGGGAGGAACCCCGCTTCTGTGGTTGACCTCATGACGCAATCCAGATATGCCGGCTAGAGTATTTCACGGTTCAGAACCCATAGATCATGAAAATAACGGTGTTTCAAATATATATATTCCACTTTTTCTTGTTTCTTTTTCTGGCAGGGGGTCGATAAAGTAGTACACTCTTGGTTCACATTAATTACTTTATTTGGTTCACCTCTTCAGGGGCTTTCCTTATCAGGAAGTCCTCTCGTCATGTTTTCTAGCTTGAGTCAGGCGTAGAGCTGACTCAAGTTTTTCCAGTTGTGGCGCCTTAAATGTTCCTTCTATTCGAGGCGTTATATTGTATTTGTTCAAGAATGATCATAATCCACCAATAACAGCTTTTTCCTTTACTAATGGCACTAGGGATATGAACGGAAACCCGCTATGTTGCCGCAGTTCCGGCGAGTCGGACTTTTTTTTTCATAAGGCTAAATATTTTACAATTTCTATCTCAATGAAGAGCTGGGATATCTTTCCAGAGAGTTGCATTCAACGCAGTGTTTTCTGTTGTAGCTGCTTGCATTTTATGCAAGAATTCTGAATGTTTACTGCGTTCTAATCACCTACCATGAAATAAATGCATATTTCATGATAGAAATGCATACAGCCTTCTTTGAACAATTGCTTTATGCTTACACTGCACCTCTGCATTGTGTCTAGAGAATATTTTATCACTCTTACAATACCCAACAACAAGAGATAAAATAGACAAGGCTAGAAAAGTTATTACTTTCAAGTATTTTATCGTCCAGATAGGCATCTGCATTTAAAATTGAAATTCTTATTTTATTTTTAGCTCGCAGAGCAATATAACGTGTACTAAACATATTCCATTAATGATTGTAATAAAAACCAAAAAGTAAATAAGACAAACAAAAAGTATAAAACATCAACAATGGTTATATACAATAAAACCGGACTGAAACAAATTATTTTCATACATATAGTTATATCTCCGAATAACAAATTAATACACATTCTTTCATAAATTCGTGAATTTATGAATTCACATAAACAAAAGTCCGACTCGCAGGAACTGCATCATCTTAGCGCGGTTACGTACATCTCGAAGAAATGGAATAGATTAGCATCACAAATCACAGGAAACTGACAGTAGCCAACTTACACAGAAGCGGATAATACTTAATCTGTATAAGTCAATACAATTATGTACTGAAAACATACTTACTCTTTGACTACTCCTGAGAAGGCTCTATTCTAAACAACCAAAAATTCGTTGTCATTTAAGTATCTTGTTTTACTAGCAAATTCGTTTTACTGTTATAATCAACTGTAAATATGTGCTTCATGGCGAATAAAATTCCATTCTGTCGTTGGTTAAATCTTTCTATAAAATAAGAAATAACTTCAGTTGGAAACTATGAGGAAGGTTATATAGATAGGAGAATTCAAAACAAACTATGTCATCATGATTAGCTACTGCCATCATGATTACCACAGCCACTCCAAACTTATTACCAATACCTTTCACCGTTTCTTAGCTTATTTTACTACAATACTAATTTTACTGATAAATGCAAATTAAAACAAGAAACAACCAATTAAAAAGTGAGATAAACGAAGAGAAAAGCCCTTTCAAAACAACAAAACAAACACTTTTTAAGTTTTAGGCGCTTATATCTCTGATTGACACTTTTTTGTAACCTTTTTTTTTTTAGTTTAGTCATCGCTAAAGCATATTGTTGATTAAAAAAATAGTGTGTTGATTCTACCTGTGTAAGAAGTATTTAGATTTATGGACTATCTTCAGCCAGTAAGGCTTGTAAGTCGTGAGGAAATGTCAAATTGTTGCTTTGTCTACAGTCAGTCGCGCTACATTCAGAAACGCGCCTAGATGACGCAGTTCCTGCAATCCGGACTTTTAATAATTTATCTATTATTATTATTATTATCATTTTGATTAAAGCTTCTGTTTTCTTAAAGACCTTCAAATTTGAAATTTGTCTTCGTTTTGGTCCAGCAATAAAAATAAATATGAATAATTATATAAATATTGTGTTGGAGATTATATTGCAACATTATTCTGATCAAAATATCCTGATAATCTACACAGGATTATATAGTATCTAATCCAGACGAATTATCAGCCCAGTCTTGTTAAAAGCATCTTAGTTCTTAAGAAAGTGGATAAAGATTTCTAGGAAGAATTTTTTTTTCCATAATACTCTTGTATGCTCTACTTTATCTAATCATTCTTAATAATTTAATTCCTCACGTAATGATAATATTCGTTTGCGGATGTTAGCCAGTGTTTGCACAATTGTGCCCAATGAAAGTGATAAGGGATTACTAAAATTCGTTTTAATTTTTTTTTTTTTTTTTTTTTTTCTTGCATTGGCAACTACAAACGAGATTTAACAATATTTATTTAGGTTTTTTTTCCCTCGTCCTTACTCCTGATTTTGTTTACCGTCATACAGGTTCTTCAATAGAACGAATGCAGACCCGAAGATCAAAGCTAACAGTAATGAGTGTCATTGCTGTGCATAAAGTATTGTCAGCTTATATATTGGAAATTAGAAGCGTTTGAAATCTGGTGTTACAGAAGAATGTTAAAAATATTATGGGGAGACCACGTAACAAACGAAGAGATGCTTGAAAGGATAAGCGAAAAAAGGACTCTAAGTACTTCTATATCCGTGAGCCAAGAAGTGGATTGGGCATCTAATTCGACAAGGAGGACTCCTATGCACTATCATAGAAGGCACCATTGAGGAGACCAATGCAGTGGGTCGACCAAGGAAGGCTTTCGCCGAAGATCTCAAGCAGGATATGGGATACGGAACCTACTTGGAGCTGAAGAAGAGTAGAATGGTGAAGAAGAGGGAACAATTTCCCGCAAACCAATCGGTAGATTGCGACCAGAGAAAAAGATATTCGCCACGTTACAATTTCCTTTTTGGCTCATGATATTCTTAAATTTATTTATTCAGATAAGTAAATAAGAAAAAATCAAAATATTACAATGCTTGCGGCTTGAGAAAATTTTGTCTGCATGTAACAATGCGGAAGTACTGACGCTCTTTTTCTAATGCTGCTATGTCTTTCCCCAAAATATTTATCATCATTTACATTTACTGAAATATAAAATCATTTTAATCTTATAATTATATAATATAATAATTATATAATATATTCCTGGTTTAACTGAAAAAATAAGGAAAGGATTAAAGAAGTATGACCATACTAATTTAAAGATTGGTCTTTATAATGATAATAAAATAACAAATGCATTAAGTAATATGAAAGATAGAATAAATAGTATAAATAAACAAAATGTGATTTATCAAATTAATTGCAAGCAATGCATAGACAAATGTTACATAGGGGAAACTTCCCAAAATTTAAAAAATAGGTTAAAACAACACATTTATAATTGCAATAATAGTAAAAATATCAATACCACAGCATTGGCAAATCATGCTATCACCAAACAGCATAAGTTTGATTATGATAATGTTAAGATTTTAAAAACTGTTAGTGATAATAAAGCTAGAAAATTTACTGAATCAATTTACATAACTAAAAATATCAATAGAACCATTAATTTCAAAACAGATGTTAAAGGTATAGGACAACATTATGTTGACATATTAAATAAAATTAATTTTTGATAACAGTGTAACAGATTACTTTCACAGTTTAAATATCTGGGTTACATACCTCAGTGTATTGTATATTAAATATTGTAATAAAACAAATGTTAAGTAGAGATTACACAATTTGTCTGTGATATGTCATACATAATTTATTATATATTTTGACTAATTGAATTTTAATGTTTTAATTTAATTTTTAGTTATACCAAATATAATAGGCCTAGGAAGCTTGATAAAGTCTAATATGGCTGTGATAATGAGTGTTTAATTGATGTAGGTGTAATTTGACTTGGTTCCTTACAGGAATCATGTTTATTTATTGCATGACTGTTTTAGTGTAACTAGAGTAATGAACAGGACATGGTGAGTTTAAAATTATGACAATAAAATTTAGTAAATGGTTTTGGAGGATGTAATGTCTGAAATTAATATACTATTGTAGATTGCCTGAGGATGGACCTGTGTGTCCGAAACGTTGTGATGGAGGAATAAATGGAAAGTTTGAAAAATTTTTGAAGGGTTATTCTTCACCTGTTTGGTATTATTCTTATAATTATAATTATTATCTTAATCCTAGGCAGATTTTGTGTAGAAACTTCGAAATATCTTAAGCTTTACGTAATTTCTTATATTTTGTGGAATTTCGAACGGCCTTATCCACGGTGAAAACACCGGTTCCCGTTTATTGCCGAAGTAAAGGAACGTCTGTCGTGACTATTACTTGGATAAGTGATCAGAAGCCAGCATTATTAACAAGGGTGGCAACCTATAGATAGCCCGAAAGTCATAGCCCCTAACAAATTTAAAAAAAAAATACACTGGTATATTATTTAAATATCGTTTCTTTGATTTCGTAATTGATAATTGTTTCCATTTTTTTAATGTTTATACATACCACGCTTCACCTTGTCTTTTATTTGTATGATGTATCTATAGGCAATTTCGACTCGGTGTGGATCAGTATAAGGAACAAACAGATACACAGACAGGTGATTTTTATAAATAAAGATTCTTCCTAGCAAAGTTTGCAGGAGCCATTTAACTATCTTGTTGATAAAAATTTTTACCTCACTGAAACTCCAATTTAATATTTATTGCAAGGAAATTATATATATGAAGCTTTATGTTTTTTTTTTTCTTATTTCGTTCCTGAAGGACTGCCGTTTTCTAAATTTTTGAATTTTTCGGTGCAAGTAAGATGGAGCTGGTTGAGAGAGTGAATATTGGAGAGATGGTCTAGGAATGAAGAGGCATGTGTTGGGACCGGAGCCCAGAGGTAGTACGGCTGTTGCATATCAAGTCTCTTGTCATCTCCTGATGGAATGCACCTCCATCATAGAGTTCCTTTAGGAGGTGGACTTACAATTCAAAAGGTGAAACAATGAGGAAGATAATGAATTTCCTAAAAAAAGGTTCTAAAGTAATTTTCGATGGAACGCTCTCATTCGGAGAAATCGGTGGTTAAAATTTGAAAGTGACCGTTTCGTATGTTGATCAGGTTTGTGTGCATGTCTGCCTCAGTTTATATATATATTAAAATTGCATTTAAGTATTCAAAAAATGCAATTCGCCAAAGATGCGGTGCATAAAACCAATAATAATAATTGCAATTAACTGTAAAATAAGTATTTCAGTAAAAATCTAAGTATCGACCGTTTGAGCATTTTATGTAAAACTAGCTGTTACCCCGCAATGCTAAACCTACTTTATATTAAATACTGTTGTCATACGTGTTGGTGGAGACCGTCGTCACTGGTGAGTACTGCGGGCGAGGGCTTTCGACGTAAGTACGTCATTATCAAGCCACTGTTAAGTTAGTACTGAATTTTGTTTGTACTGTCAGAGTATTTATACTAGGGTGGAGTAAGCTGTTTACTTCTATGAAGGATCGTCCAGTGTTGTCGTTTACTTATATTAAATAGTTGTTACTCGGTGAGTCATACTACAACTAATTATTTATATATAGATATCATGGGCGTATATAGGAAATAATTTTGGGGGAGCTGGGAAAATTTCGGGGAGGGGGGGGGGCTGAGACCATTTCCCGGGTACGGAATACTAACAATCTAGCATTTGGAATAGTTTTAGCCAACTAAAACGCTCTTATGCCTAAAATAAAACATTTTTATGAACTAAGTGATCTCATTTAATTTATTTTTAAGGGGGTTATAACACATTTTTACCGATGAAATCAAAATTTCGGGGGAGGGAAGGGGCTGCAGCACCCCCTCGTATATCCTCCCCTCTTATATACGCCCATGATAGATATAGTTATATATATTCATGGAATGCAAAACCTTTTTCACTAAACCGTTAAATTATAAATGTATTCATAACTAGTGCAAAAAGAAGCAAAAGTAAATCAGAAACCAAATAAGTAATATTAAAATCTAATAACGCAAATAATGTTAAAGAATAGAAAAAACAAACCTTACCCCCCTTATAGGTTCTGGAAGCAGCTGAGGAGGGGATAGGGAATTTAACTATAGACATCGCTCGTCAAACAACTGACGGACCTATGAGCAACTGAAAGAGCAACACCAACTGTCTGACTCCTTAGATGAAATTCTAGGTGATCATACCAAACAAGTGGAGCGGCTTTTTGACTTTTTAAGAGCCGCCAAATTAATGGACAAAATCTAGACAGAACATAAAGAACCGAAATGCTCGTTTGTTTGTTTCATTTATATATAATTTTTATATATTATTTTATTAACATTTATTAACAAGCCAAGTTTGTCAAAATTGGTCAAACGGTGTGGATTTGTACAAGGAACAAACAGAAATACAGAAAAACAGTTGCGTTTTAGAAACAACAATAATACCCGTTATTATTATGCACGAATAAAAATGGGCACACGATCTGTCTGGGATCCCGATTGCTGGTTTCGGACAGTGGCCCTCTAGTGCTGAGAGACCAGACATTTTCTCATGTTTCGACAGCCTGTTTTCACCCTCAGACTAGCTTTCTATGTTTCGACATGAGCAGCCCCAACTGCACCGTCACCACTTCCGTGCTGTCTCCAGACCCATCCGAGAACACTAATTAGCGATCCTTTGTGCAACCGTGAGCCCCTTTCCATGCATAAATAAGTAGGCGATCTCCACCAATGTAGGTTATAGGGAGGAAGTGCCTCCTGGAAGATTATCACATAGGCATGCTCTTTTTTGGCGATGTCAATTACTAACTAACATCAGATACAGCTATATACCACGCTGTCTAGATTTGACGAATAAAGACAACCTCTTACTCTTCCTCAAATGACATTTTTAGCGTCGTTCCAATGTCCTTTTACCGAGGACATGATGTCGATTCGATGTTAAAGCGATAGTGCAGCTGAAAACCGTCGAAGTTTCATTAACTAATAGGTCTCAAAAAAACAAGCCGGCCAATATTTTAAGCTTTAGTGAGTTTGTCTGTTTATATATACGTACATTCTGCTTAAGATATGTTCACTAAAAATTATTTTAGTCAATGTTAGGATTTCGTCTCGACTGGTAGTTGTTATTATTATTATTTAGATTTATATCAAGAACAAATCAATTCCCAAAAAAGTCATTACAACATAAAGTAATCAGGTAATTTGGTAAATAACGTAGACATTTAAATATTGTCAATCCTTAAATATGTTTTGCTCATATATGGTGTTAAAATAATACTAGTAATAGTTAAAGGGTCTCCCCGTGGTCTAGTGGCTAACGCCATAGTTTTTTGGGGGGGTTCGAGTCCCTCCGGCAGCAGGAATTTTTGTCATTTCAGGGCCCGCTGAGAAAATTACCTGCTGTATCATGGATGTCAGCCTAGTAGTCGGCGTGCTGTTTTTAAAAAAAATATTTAAATAATGATAGATCAATAGATCAAATGTATAGTTTTCATTACAATAATACAAAATACGAAATCTTATTAAAATGCTACGTAATGGGCAATGATAATCATCAATAGCTTTTTACATAATAAAATTCAAAAAACCTAAAAATATATAATTGCTAATTTTCAAAAATACTATATGAAGGCTTCAGCAAAATCAGTCGTTAAACATATCCGTTATACTCTGCAGAATATTTCAACATATTTCTTAAATTAGAAGCGTAAATATTATTCATTTATAATTAACGATACATTTTATCACATTTTGATTTATAAATGATGTCAATAGCACAAAACTGGTTTTGTTTTACTATTAATTATTTATTACAGAATTCATTATTCCGTGTACCATTCACATTTATTTACAATGTCGCTACGAATTTATCAGAGCACGAGTTTACGTACTGGAGAAATACCAAATTCAAATACATAACAGATTTTGTGGTCATAAGTAAATTCAATCAGGTAGCCTCGATAAAATATGATTGACCCATTCATTATTTGTAATCTGACTTAAGAATATAAATAGCGTAAAAAGAACAGGATTGTCCTCTTTCTGAAAATCGATTAAGTTTGAATGACGAGATAATGCGTGCAACATGTTGTGAAGGCCACTCTTTGTAAATGCCGGTAAAATTGGTTCTTTCGAATCGAAATCTGTCAAGGCGTCGCCAACTGCATACAGGGCAGTTTCAAGGCTTTGTAACATTACAGTTTTTTTTTAAATCGGTGAAAATCCCAAATATTGTGCTTGTGTGTGTAGGCGGGTGTGACGAAAGGCTTGTTCGAACCTCTAAACACACTTATTTTGCTAGACGGGCGCGAGTGAGTGCGTGTTTGCTTGCGTTTGTTATGTGTGATTACATTAAACGTGTTTGAATTTGAGATTGTTTCCTCCGCTTATGAGATTGAACTCATGACGCCATCCGGAAGTTCCAAGTAGAACATTTCACGTTTCCGAACCCATAGATCAGGAAAATCAGGGTGGTTCAAATATGTATTATATAATACATATTGGCCAAGTTGTAGATGCGCCGTAAAAAAAAAAGAAAAAAAACCCAGTAATTTCCGTTTAGGATACTGTCAGTTTCCTGTTTTGGCGCCTAAGATCTTGCTTCTCTTTGAGATTTAATTTTACATTATTATGTGTGTTTACATTTTTCACGAAATATTAAGACAAAACATAGACTGTTTCCACTCTAGGCTTCGCAAATGAAATGACACTAGGGATATGAACGGAAAAGCGCTAAGATGACACATTTCCTGCATGTCGTACATTTATATGTGATACATATAAAAGTGAGGCTTTTTCCTAAGCCTTTAATTATTTTAGAAAATCCTTCGAATTTAATTAATTTTAATTTTTAATTGATAATATCTGAGGAAATATTTTTGTACAAATCTTATAATTATTCCTCCAACATGCCTCTCAGTTTATATTCCTTGATTAGCAGCATTTATTAATGTTTTTTTGTGTTTTTTTTATATACTTTCACTATGGTTACTTAACAGTTAACTTTGGTCTTCCTCTGCCTCCCGGCACTTTCATTGCTGACGAAGGCTACCAAAGAGTAGCCGAAACGTCCTGAATATAGATTTTTTACAAAAATCGTATTGAGGTTTTTTTAGTCGAATCCCAACTATTCCCTGTTTGTTTATTAATATTGTATTTAAAACATACTATTCGTTTTATAAATCGTAATTGTACTGGCTTAAAAATTGTTTTAATTAATAAATAATTTTTAAAAAATCCCTTGTATAATATCTTGAAGCTTGCTTGAGATAAATAGTGTTTGTGGACAGTTCTTAAATTTACCAACACATGTTTCTTATCAACCAATCTGAGATTTCTCTCAATAGATTCTAGGAACTGAAGAGTTTATTAGGAATAAATTTTCTCTTTCTAAGAAACGAAAGCATGATCATTTTTAATTATAAGACATTGATATTTTATTTATGTTTATGGTCGGACGATCGATTAGGTGAAAATGACATTCTCACTAAATGATATCATGAATTTTGAATAACAAATTTTAGTATCCGATGAAATAGTCGTTGTGCCTCCGCCTTTTCCGATTCTGTTTTCCTGCCTCGGCAGATCATGTGAGCCAAATGGCTAATCATAGTGCCACTTCGAATTTTTTTTCAATCCTCGGAAAATAACATAGGCCGCTTCAAGAGGCCTCTGGATTTTTACTAAGATTATCTGCGTGATCACGGCCGAAAAAATGAAGCCTGAGTCACCTGAAATCGTCCAACTCTTTTCCCAGCAGATGTCATCCAGCACACAGGCCCGAGTGCCTCCCTACCTCTGATTATTTCTAGCCTCCAGATAACTTCCTTTTACTAGCTTCTGACGGCGGTCCAAATATTAATCATAAAGCTCCGGGTCCTCCAATATTTTTGTCAGACGTCAGCCAAATGATTGGTCTCCAGACTCTACGATTATTTTCAGCCGGTTTAACATAAAATCGCTAGATCTTCCGATGATTTTGTCAGACGAAGGCAATTCTCGTCGGCCTAAGTTATCGTCTAAATACGCTGGTATTCTCCGGTTCTTTTGACATACGTCCTCCAGAAAATCTCGTCGGCCTAAGGTATGGTCTAAATATTTTGGAATTCACAGGGTCTTTTGCCATGCGTTGTCCGGCATACCTCGTCGGCCTTGGGTATGGTCTAAATATTTTGGAATTCTCAGGGTCTTTTGGCATGCGTTGTCCGGCATACCTCGTCGGCCTAAGGTATGGTCTAAATATTTTGGAATTCACAGGGTCTTTTGCCATGCGTTGTCCGGCATACCTCGTCGGCCTAAGTTATCGTCTAAATACGCTGGTATTCTCCGGTTCTTTTGACATACGTCCTCCAGAAAATCTCGTCGGCCTAAGGTATGGTCTAAATATTTTGGAATTCACAGGGTCTTTTGCCATGCGTTGTCCGGCATACCTCGTCGGCCTTGGGTATGGTCTAAATATTTTGGAATTCTCAGGGTCTTTTGGCATGCTTTGTCCGGCATACCTCGTCGGCCTAAGGTATGGTCTAAATATTTTGGAATTCACAGGGTCTTTTGCCATGCGTTGTCCGGCATACCTCGTCGGCCTAAGGTATGGTCTAAATATTTTGGAATTCTCAGGGTCTTTTCCTCCGTCAGATATCATCGATCAAATGATTGGTCCGACACACTTATACTATTATTTCCGGCTGCCTTCGGCAGTTTCCGTCAGTCAAAGTGTCTTCGCCGGCGCAAGTGTAAGCTATTTTTTCTTTATAAATTTACAGGAGAACGTTTTGTATATTTTAAATGAATATCACTTAACGACAAAGCCAATAAGTATAATGCACCGGGTCTTGTTGTTCACTGAATTTAAGCAATGCCGGGCATGTTCATTGTGTCTGAACGTCCACGTGCTGTTAGCATTATACATATAAGGATGGCAACCAGTAGACAGGCCGGTGCTGTTAGCATTATACATATAAGGATGGCAACCTGTAGACAGGCCGGTGCTAATAGCTCGATTGTTGATACGCCGTGAAAAAAAATAACTTACTTCATCATATAGCAAGTTTCGTATTGTAATCATAAGCAACAAGTATAAAAATACATATGCCCAAGCATAAGGAATCGTGACAGAAAAAAGTAGAAGAATATATATATTTTAAGTAGATCATTTTTACTTCTTCCTTGATTCCTAGTTTGTTGGTTATCATTATCTTGTTATGTAGTACATAAAATCCAATTGCCTACCAGAATGTAACATGAAAGAAACCAATGATCGGTTGATATATTAAGTGACTACTTGTAGATCTTCTATCCAAGGCTACACCCAGCGATGATTCGTCTAGATGAGAAGGGATCGACGAACCCCCAGGGCCGGCGGACAGAAGGACGAAACAGTTAGGGAGTCGAAGAGAGATTCGAACTGCCAATTACCCCGATGAGAACTGGTTCAAGGAGATTCGACTCTTTTGTAACCTCCTGATAAGTGTGCGATTAGCTTCGTTAACCGGGGAAATGGACATTTTTCGGCACCATTATTAATTAACGTAAATCTGTTTCGATTCAAGGAGAACAAAAATGTTTTTGTGTGTTGTATTCGGCGCTTACACAGTGGAGCCTAGAGAGAAGCTTCCTATTAACATTGGAAGGCTATAAACATTGGATGGTTATAAACATCTTTTCACGTAATTTAATAAACAAGGGAAACAAAAACCATAAATGTGAATTGTGAAAGTTGTTCTAAATTTTATTAGCTTTCATTTAAAAAAAAAGTGCATTGAAATCGGTTAAGATTTAGAGGCTGTAGCCTTTTTTGTAGCACACAAAATATAATGTCTGGGTTGAGCGACAAGACAAATTGTATTGTTTGGACTAAGCGATGAGCGACAGCCCGGAGTCTACAAGCGACGTCGCCGTGACGCTTTTCGCTTATTGCTCATCGGTCTTCGTTCGTATCGTACTCGAGGCCTACAGTACGACCAACAGGAAGAATTTGTACATTATTCTGACTGGGTAGCTTGGAGACGGAAGGAGCTGGGCTTGCATAACGGGTGCTGGAAAGCTAAGAGCCAGAGAAAAGAGGGAAAGTGATGTGTTTGGTTGCGCAAGCTATGGCTTTCTCCAAGCTAGTCTGGAGGCTGGGCTGGATCAAGGTGCTATGGGGCTTTATGGAGGTGGGAAGTAGTAATAGGAAGGCTAACAAACAGCGCAAATACTGAGCAGAGGGCAGGCTTAGCAGAGGGCAGGGGTAGCAGAGGGCAGGGGTAGCATAGGGGCTGCAGAAATGGAGGGAAAACACGACAGAGGAGAATGGGCATGGATGCTGCGTTACTTTTGCACAGCCTTGAGTCCGAACCTGCCGAAGAAAACAGTAGGTATGCATTTCTTGTCGTCAGTATTGTTAAAAATAAAAAGGAAAGAGGCCAACGGCCGTAGCCACGTTAAGGGCGCTGGTTCCCGTTGATCATCGAAGTTAACCAACGTCGGGCGTGGTCAGTAACTGAATGGGTGACCGACCACGTTCTGTTGGCATTATAGAAAAGAGCGGCAACCTACAGATACTCCGGCGTTAATAGCCCAAATGCTGATACGCCGTTAAGGCTTAAAAAAAAAAAAAAAAAAAGTGAGGGAAAAGAGGACATTTTTAAGAAACTAATTCTAACAGTGTGTGATCAAAATCAAAGTAATATTCTTCAATTTATGAATAACAATAATATTTTTCTATTCTTTATATCATAAGTCTTATATGCGATGTAAAAGTATCCAAAAAAAAATAGGTCTTAATTCTATAAGAACAATATGGCGGCGCTGTGTCTGACAAACGGAAACGCTCTTTTTTCGCGGGCGATAGTCTACAGGATTTTTCAATCTAGAACAAAAAACTTAAATTATTTTGAAAAAAGAGGGTAAAATCTGGTACGAAAGGCTTTTTAATTTTTTTTTTTTTCGAAAACTGCGAAAAGCAATTTTAAAAAATGACAACAATCAATTAAACCCGAAAGTATTAGAGGGGCTTACGGGAATGCTACCTACACTTTCAAAATTGTAAGCACACATATCTCCGAATGTGATCATCCTATCGAAGATTTAAGGACGGGTTATCTACAGGTTACCACTCTTTGAGGATTCCATGAAAGATCCACCATAAAAGAACTCACAACTTCAGGCTCGAACTGCTCACGCCTTAACACTCACGACCATCGGGTCTCCAGGTTTTAATTTTTACAACGTTGGGAAATATTATGTTGCACAGCTGTAAATATTTTATACTGTGGGAGCCTACAAACAAACATTAAAAATTCCATTTCTATTTTGCCTTATTTTATGTTTCGAACATACATTCAATTTCTTCAATTTTTTAATTATGTAAACGTACATTAGTACAATAATAAACCAACGAGAATCATATTGGAGTTTGTCTCGTCTGATAAAGCTGATTCTGCAATAATTTCCATCGGCTGTTTTTATCGTTATTGGAGATAGGGTGTTACTGAGCGGATAAAACTGCGCAGTACTGCTTCCTGTGGGGAGGTTGATAGAGTCCTTCCTAGAACCCTTTCACATCAGTAGATAGAACAGTCATCAGTTTCCTGATACCAGCTTCGGGTTCTCTCTGCTCGGTCAGCTCTCTAGTTCATTGTCAGGGAGGAAATATGAAACTCTTTGTAGTTTTTCCATAGGTTTTTACTCAATTTACATTGTAAAACAGAAATAAGATCAATATACCCTGTGAGTGGGAAGATAACCCTTAGAATAAAAGCTATGAACATTCTAGTTTCGGCGTGCCTCCTTACTACATTCATAAAATGTAGGAAACAAATAGGGGAACTCGGGGCGGAACGGGATAGCGGGGTAGAACGGGATAAGGCACTTCCCTGGGCGGTACTTCAGCGGATAAGTATTTAACTATGCCTACAGACGGTAGAGAAGATACGGTAGGAATTTGGATTAGTTCAGACTGACCGTTTTGAATGAAGTGATGTTTTTTTATTTCTGCCGTGTTCTTTGCAACTTTTTGTCGAGTTAAATGCAAAGTAAGCTTCTACACATTAGCAACGCTAATGTGTGTTATCTGTCGTTGTAGTGCATGTCAGTAGCTAAAAGAAACACTCGTTGTAAGTATAATTACGACAGGTTTTAGTTCAGCAATCGCCACATAACCTAAATCGTGCTCTCGGGGCGGAACGGAATGGTGACGTGTATTTGAGATCGCAATTTTTTTTCAATCGAGATGGTTCAAACGTACGTTAGGAAGACGGAGAGGCAAAAATGGGATGTTATTAAAATACTAATTTTACTATTAAATGCAATTAAAAAACCAATAACCAATTAAAACGTTAGGTAAACAGTGATAAAACCCCGTTGAAAAGAACAAAACTAACAATTTCGAAGTTTTAGGCTCTTATTTCTCCGACTGACATCGCCCCATCGAAAATTACATCTAAAGCTTTTTTGTAGGGAATTTAATAACCTTTCGAATGGCCACCATCCACTTACCACGATTTCCCAACTGTTTCCCGCTCACAACTCATCCGCTGGAGAAGACAGCGAAGACGTTGAGGAAATGTTAGTTTGTAAATATTGCCAGGACAACAACTAATATAGTGTATTTTCTGTGTTTATTTCAAAATGCAACAAAAATTATCATTTTTAACTTAAGAATTTGTATATGAAAACACCTATCCCGTTCTGCCCCGTATGCGGGGCAGAGCGGGAAATATGGAGACTTTTTTTAAAAATTGTAAAAAAGGTGTTTTTACCTACAATTAACAACTAACCATTTTACATGTGTTTACTAACTTTATTGTGGGTTTTGTGTGATTACCCTATTTTTTAAAAATCGAGAAACATTACGTATCCCGTTCCGCCCCGAGTTCCCCTATACATGTCTACACTCTGACGGGCAATGCCTTACACAAAAGGCTGTGAGGTTTGTAAAGATCAGAATAATAGCGGTGTAGGCCGCTCTAATAAAAAATCATGAATAGATGACTTATGAAAAAAATGATACATTTATAGAAAAAAATGGACTTTTGTAGAATTCAAAATACCATAAAACCGATTATCATTACAAGATATATTACCCAGATTTTTTGAATTATTCGTTTTACAAAAACGTTAATTATTCCATTTACATTCTGACCAGCTTATACGTCCGGTTATTCTGTATATGATTCTAATTGGTATTACAAGCTAATATCAAATAGACTATTTATCATATGTATGTTAAAAAAGAGAAAACAATAAAGAACAAGCATTAAAAAATGAAGAAAAATTATAACAAACTGTATAAACATAAACGGATAGCTAAATATATAATCCAATAATAGAATAATCATAGGTTTTGAAAAGCTTCGAACATTTTGCTTTTGGCGGT
The DNA here is from genome assembly GCA_946811695.1 of Gonocerus acuteangulatus. Lineage (NCBI taxonomy): Eukaryota > Metazoa > Arthropoda > Insecta > Hemiptera > Coreidae > Gonocerus > Gonocerus acuteangulatus. The sequence continues at coordinate 30,737,658 of OX328127.1, forward strand.
TGCTCGTCCTGCATATAGGGAATGGAACCTTTTCATCATTACCGGCTTAATGAAGCAAAATATGTATATATATATACATACAGGGTGTAACATAAATGGTGAGGAATACTTAAGTAGGTGATAGTAGTCACCAAATGGAACACAAATGGTCCTTTGGGCAGGGTGTCAATTCCCAACAGGGAAGGAGGAAATTTAAATTTGGTGTTTTTTTAGGTTAACCAAGTTTTTCGTTGAATAGAAAGCAATAACTAAATAACTGTTTAAGATAAGCAATTCCCAATTGCAGCGCCCTAAACTAGACAAAATTTACTTGAAGAACAAGTAGAATTTGTTAATTATAAAACCAGTGAATTGGGGCTTTAAACATTTTTTTTGTTCCTCTTATCCCTATCACCTCCCACAATATGACTAAACATTTACGTTACACCCTGTATATTTATATGAATTTAAATATCTGGTTAATTAAAACTCATCGAAAGCGATGGTAGCCAATTGCTGCAAACAACCATCTCCCTATTCCTACTCATCAGGATCTACTCATTTTTGACAGACGGGCTAAAACTAGAAGAAGACAACTTTTTTTCTCATTTTGGATGATTAATATAAAGATTTTGGATGCCAATATAAAAATATTTGCAACGATTTTCACTACAAAAAGCACCGAATGGGCTCAGTAAGTCTGCTCCTACTTGATAGACATCCGTAACTTTTTTTTTTAATTTTAAAAATGTCTAGTTATATTGATAGCTCAAATTTTTTGGGTCTTTTTGCGAAGACCACATCCAGTTACTTTTAAAGTAGCAGTAGTGATTGTATCAGTGATTTAGCGCATGCGCATAACTCCTTTGCCTTCCTATTGGAGGATTGGATGACCAATTGCATTCGTTCTTGCTGGGAGTAAAGTAACCTTCAACAGTGAATTAGCTTTTGTTTATGAAAAAGCTCTGCTTATGTTTGTGAGAAAAATGAGTCTTTTACAATTAGTTCGCGATGTTCCTGACAAAGTAAAAGGGATTGGTTTCTTACTGGGAAAAATTAATGGAATCCTATTAATTTTAGCGAGTTGGATAGACTAGAGTCGCTACAATTAATATAATTCTATTAATTGGGAGTTGGATTGACTAGGGTTTTGATATCTTCTTGAGCGAGCGGAAACGCATAGCATGTAATGCCTAATAAATGTAAAATATCCAAAAAAGAGAGAGAGAGAAAAGGAATAAAATATGTTTGTTTACAAATAACGTTGTTTGTTATCCTTCATAACCTGCAAAACAGTCAACTTTAAAGCTTAATAACTTATTTCATAGTTGAGAGAATTGATTTTGATCATATTAACCTTTTTATTAATAAATATTGCTTGCCATTATCTAATATGAATTATAACCGTAGATAACGAGTCAAGAAATAGTAGATAACCAGCAAAGAACCTATAAGCTAATCAGTAAGCTTATCAGCGAGTACGAGTAACTGTTATAAATCACTACTGCTACTTCAAAAGTAACTGGATGTGGTCTTCGCAAAAAGACCCAATTTTTTAACTGGACAGACCAATATAATTATTTTTTTTTAGCTGCTTCCAGAAAAGTAGCAGGTATTGAAGGGAATGGTTATGCTTCAGAGGAAATTAACTTTTAAGAGGGTTCACTTTCTCCTTTAGGCAAACAAAGGATGGTGATGTAGGGTTCCAGGTATAACCAGCATCATACCTGAGGACCCATCCATTTTACCTCACAAAGTCAACTCAAATCATTCCAAAAGGAAAAAAAAATATGTTTTTGTTGCTTTTCTTTCTACTCCATAATAAAATAAGGCCTTCATTACGTCCTAATAGTTTAAAAGGCATCGTCTTAATTATTTCATTCATTTGTCCAATGGATTTCAAAAGATGAACTTTGCCTGATTAGAAAAAATCGTTAGTTTCAGTAAATATCGTATACCAGTAGGTTGCACTTACGATTGATGAGTTAAGATTATAAAAATAGTGTATTTATTTAATGAAGCAATGAAACTGATCCATTCCTCAGGAAGTAAATTAAAATTAGAAGTTTAACACTTGGACTATCGTTTCGAGTTGGCTAATGTCAGATTTTCGCTTATGTCGGCTATTTAAGCGCCTAAAATGTCGCTTTATTTCGAGATGTCAGTGGAACAGTTGTTCCAAACTTTTCGAATGTAAAATTTTTTTAATCAATGTAACAAAAGTAGCAAAAAGTATTTCTATCTGTGTTTTTGCTCTCTAGCTGGCTCAGAAATAGACCGATTTTAATGGAACTTGGTACAAAAATACTTAGTGTGATTTCAAATATCAAATTCGTTGACTAGCCGAATCCGTCAACCGGAACAAGGTTTTCTGGGCAAAATGCACGCGAAAAATCGCAATTCATTCGTTTTTGCGTTGCTTTGTGTCCAGGTAAACGTTTTTAATCTAATTTGACGTGAGAATATTCTTGACTAGGAAAACGGAAAAAGCTAGATATTACTTGGGATTTTCGGATATATCTTGAAACGGTTTGGGAAATTGTACTAAATGTAAAGCATACTAGAAAGCTTATTAAATTTCCTACGTTTGTTTTTTGAAAGAGTGATCTCATTCGGAGAAATCATGGGCGTTTATAAGGGGGGGGGGGCTGAGGGGGCCGCAGCCCCCCCCCCCGGAATTTTGATTTGATCCGTAAAAATTTCATAAAACCCTCAAAAATAAATTAAATAAGATCTTTTAGTTCATAAAATATATTCTATTTTGGTTGTAATAGCGTTTAAGTTGGCTAAAACTCTTCCAAGATCTAAATTGTTAGCATTCCATACACCGGAAATGGTCTCAGCCCCCCCCCGAACGTTTCCCAGCCCCCTCCGAAATTATTTTCTATATACGCCCATGGGAGAAATCTATGCATAATGGAGTAATTTCTGCTTAGGATTCTGTCAGTTTTCCGTTATGGCGCCTAAGATGTTGCTTCTCTTTGAGATTTCATTACACGTGTTTACATTTTTCACGGATTAGGGCTAGGGATGAGAACAAAAACGCGATAAGATGACGCAGCTCCTACGAGTTTTTTTTATAGCTACTAATAGTTTATGGAAATAATAAATTTTAAAATATCCTTCAGGCTCATTTCAAAGAATTCCTTTTTCCCAAGTTATCTCCAAGTGTAGGAGAGAGCGAACTGCAGCTGGCAGCCAAGAGGTGCCTCTACCGTTATTTGTTCTCAGATAAGGTAGTGGTATCTTGTGGGTTGAGGGAGGTCTCTGTGTGCGCATTTCTGTTTGTGTGTGTGTGTGTGTAAGGATATTTGTGTGTTTAGGTATCAGTGCGTATGTGTGCGTTCATGTGATAAGGGTACTGTGTTCGAGGGAGTGTGAACAGCGGGATTCAACTGATAAAACTCGCCCTCCTTCGGGTAAAGGGAGAGAAAAAAAATTTATCAGCTCTAAGGTAGAGGCGAAAAAAATGTAGCCTTATAAAATGTTTGACACAACTACGGTTATCTATAATGATTGCTCCGACGAATGCGTTAATCAAGTGTATAATGAGTGGGCATTAAGTTTCGATCATGTTGTGCATTGCATGGGCGTACATTATATATATTTGTCTGATCGCTCGTAGAAAGTGGAACGTGACCATTCGAAAGCATACTAAATTTTCTTTAAAAAAAGGGTTCTGAAGTAATTTGATGAGGCGGGTTTCCCCCCCCCCCCCCCCCATTTCACCACTACCCCATACCCCCCCCCCCCCATCTACCCCTTACTCCACCTCCTAGTCCACTGAAAAAGTTTTAAAACTTCGAAACAAATGTTTGAAACGTGCTGTAATGGTTTTTGTTAATTGCCAGGCTCAGCCAGTCCAAACAAAGGTGTTTTTTTTTTTTTTTTTTTTTTTTTTTTTTTTTTATAAAGATAACTAGACACCCGCTTGGCCTATAAACCAATTTCGCTTCAATTAAAGCTAATAAAATTTAACTATAACTTTTATGCTCATGAGTATTTTGAGATAATTATTTCAGCCTGCATATCGCTGCAAACATGCCTGATCCTTAAATTTTACACTTTTGGGTAAAAATAGCCAAACTTTGAAGAGCTGTATCTCGGACGTTATTCTACCTAAAGAGTTTGTTTTATCTTCTTTTAAAAAGCTGAGAGTACAAATTGTTGTAGGATGAACGGTTTAGGAGTTATAAGCAAAAAACAAATAAATGTCCGAAAATTTCAAGGTTTTTCAACCGGTACGCAGTTAGCAAAAGTCTTTCGAAGCTAGCAAATAGGGTATACACTACTGGGATAGCCCCGAACAACTCCCCGAAAAATCAGCGTTGCGCATTTTTTTTTTGCGACTTAGAAGTCTTTGGTGACTGATCTATAATGGCACTAGGGATATGAACGGAAAAACGCTAAAATGACGCAGCTCCTGCAGTGTAAGCACTGACCTTATTGTAGGTCTATTGTAGTCAAAGTCTCTACCGTCGGTTGTGTTTTTGTGCCTTCTCGGTAGTGTGTGGTTTCTAAGTCAGTCGTTTGTCAAGAATGTTATTATGTTAGTCGTTTGTAAAATGATAAGCGCTCTTCCGAAGGGACCACCATATCACAGCATATTCGTTTTTGAGAAAGGAGATTTGAAAGTAAAACTAAGCCAGTAAAACTCTAGGGCTTGCCGAGTGCTAAAGGTGAAGTACCTTTTTGAAGTGAGAGGGCTTTTAGGGCTGAGTATCTTTCCCTAAGACCATCCGAGGTTATGGAGCCCTAAAAAAGAGCAGTTACTTTCCAAACACATCGGATCGGTAAGTGGTTCTTATCAGCTTAGACAATCTGTCGCCTTTCACGCCCCTTTGATCTCGGCGAATCGTAAGTAGTAAACACTAACATTTTTTAATGAATAAATCTAATTGGATTTCGAGTATTGCATTAATTAATTTATTTGAAATATTCACATTTATGTAGTTTGTACAGCCACTGTCAGTTGCGATAATAGATGTTATCTCAGTGGTAAACACTGAACAAATATGCTGGAGGGCCTGAGTTCAAAACTGGCGCGCACTATATATTTTATCATGATGATTAGAATATATATTTTATCATGATGATTAGGAGTCATATGTTTGCAATTTAACGGAGAAAAGCTTAAGAATTTTATTCTTCAATAAATTGCGAAAATCTGAGGAAATTGTGGGAGAAGCAATGCACGCTACTCTGGAAAACAGCAATGGAGCCATGGAGAAGAACCCTGTAAACAGGAAAGACCAGGTTCTGACAGCAGAATTGATTGAGGTAAAATCTATAACTATTCCTCGCTATTTGATAGTGGAAATACAAGACCAGTCAACCACATTCAACGATGTAAGTCCTTTCGAGATTAATCGATGGATCTGTTCCTTTTCAAAGCATATACAAGTCAAGAAAATTAGGAAAACAGGCCTATTGTTTCTTGATTCGCAAAATAGCGCTGTGACGACCAAACTGTTAGAGCAAACCACTTTTAACAGATTTAAAATATCCGTCCAGCCCCATAAAACCCTCAACCATTCACGAGGTGTCTTTTACTGTTCAGACCTTCGAGACTGCAAAGAAGAAGAAATCCTTGACGAATTATCAACACAGAACGTCATTAACATTAGACGACTAGGAAATCCTGCGAAGAAGTCGGCCTTATTTGTCGCTACATTCGAAACACCGCAGCTTCCAGACAAGCTGTTCATTGGCTACATGGCTGTCAATGTCCGCTTGTACATCCCACCTCCCCTGATCTGTTATAGGTGTGGATCCCTTGGCCATCATCGGTCTGCCTGTGAGAAGCAACAGATCTGCAGAAAATGTGCCGAACCTCAGCATGATGGTGAGTGTTCAACGGTTAAATGTTGTCTGTGCGGAGGGAATCACCGGACAACCGCAAAACACTGTTCGGTCTATGCAGATGAGTTTGAGATAAAGAGGGTGATGTTTACCAAGACCCTATCCTATCACGAAGCTAGAAGACAGGTTAAAGGTACACGGACAGAGATATACGCCAAAATTGCGAAGACTACACCGAGCAACGTAAATACGGACGACAAATTGAGTGTATTAATAGAACTTTTTAACAAAAGGATTCAAGTTTTAGAAAACCTGTTGGTGAAGAGTCGTTATGCGGCCGAGCCTACAAAAGCAGATGAAAACTCTTCGACTCCGGAAGAGTCCAAACGGACTAGCAGACCTCGTACATCTCAAGAATCTAAAACTAAACAAGTTCCGGAAACCGCTTCAAGTCTCGACGATGACAGCAAAGGAAGAAAGGTGAAACTAACTCAGAGACGGCAGCAGCGGAGCAAAACACCGACTGACAGACGACAGTACAGTAAGAAACTAACAAAACCTTAAACCATGACATTTTTTATTCTTTTAAAGTTCTTCATAATATTAATTTTATTTAAAATGGTGTTTTACAACTTAATTTGTTCTCATGCACTAAATTTACATATAGTTATACCTTTAAAATTTCTATTTTTTGAATTCCTCTATCTTTCTATTTTATTGTTTCTTTTAAATCTAACAATTTCTAATTTATCCTATGGAGATACAAAACTCCTCGATAAATACAGTACTATTATCTTTATTTTTAAATTATTTCATCTTATCCCAAATTTAGCTTATTTACTAAAATTGAAACTTTGCCGTCGCATTTTTGAAGATTCCTTCTATTTTGTTTCATCATTTGTTTTGAAGTCCAGGATTTATTCATGCCAGATACTCTTTAAGTTTTGGTTACTCCAAATTTTCAGTAACATGCCAAAGAACAATACATGTGCCACTGATGTAGTCATTAAAGTTTTTAATTTACTTAATAGTTTTTCAAATCGATCAGTTTACATTTTTATAATCCCATATCATGTCTGTACTGCAGTGGAACATTAATGGCATTCTAAGGCACTTATGTGATATGAAATTACTCCTGAGCCAGTCCAAACCACAAATCATTGCACTACAAGAAACACACCTTCAGCAAGGTAAGGACATCAGCATACATGGCTATTCCCTCTATAGGAGAGACTACTCCTTGGGTGGTAGAGCTTGTGGCGGAGTTGCGATATTTGTAGAGGATAGCATCCACAGCGAACCTGTTCAGCTGAGGACGACTATCCAAGCTGTAGCTGTCTCAGTACACTTACCTTTTCGTCTAACTGTCTGTTCTGTTTATCTGCCACCAAGTGAACCCATAGACGTTCACGAACTCAATGACTTACTGACACAATTACCAGCTCCTTTATTATTATTGGGGGACGTAAATGCAAATAGCCACATGTGGCATTCATTGACCAATAATAGCAAAGGAGTACAACTACAAAATCTCTTTGAACAGAATGACTTGTTATGCCTCAACACTAACTCACCGACTCTCCTTTGCCCAAGAACAGGGACATTCACTAACATAGACGTGGCTTTATGTACACCTTCAGTCTATACACGTTTTACATGGGAAGTAAGTCATGACTCCCATGGGAGTGATCACTTTCCCATCTTCATTAAACTGAATACATTCACACCCACATTCAGTGGAGTTAAACGATACAACACAAAAAAAGCTGACTGGGACACCTTCCGAAATCACGTTACGAACAAACTCATGACTTCACGAACAAGAACTCTTCAAGAACTAAAGACCGCAGTCATTGAAGCGGCAAACACAAGCATACCGATGACGAAGGACAACTACAGAAAAACACCCGTTCCTTGGTGGAATGATGATTGCAGAACAGCAATTAGAGAACGAAGAAGGGCTCTAAATTTGTTCCGAAGAAACCCATCAGACCAAAACCTTCAAAATTATAAAAAGAAAAAGGCGAAGGCCCAATGGACAGTGAGAAACAGTAAAAAGAAATGTTGGGTAGATTTTACATCTAACTTAAACAGAAACACGTCATCACAAGAAATATGGACGAAGATAAAGCAAATTCAACATAAAAACTACAGACCCCCCATAACTGGACTTAAACACTTAAACACTACTATAACTGACCAAACAGAAATTAGTAATTTCATAGGCAGATATTTTGCCACAATATCCAGTACTGAGAACTACACAGACGAATTTTCACTATACAAAAATAATGTAGAAACTACTGCCCTCCCCATTACGAACCAACATAACCATCCTTTGAATGACCCCTTTACCCTAGACGAACTAAAACACGCACTTTCGACAACTCATCTCACAGCACCTGGACCTGACGGACTGACTTATGATATGTATAAAAATCTACCCAACATAGGCCTTGTCACTCTCCTAAACGTATTTAATGACATATTTCAGAGCGGTTCCTATCCTCACTTCTGGAATGAATCTATAGTTATTCCCATCTTAAAAAAAGGGAAAGATAGCAATTTACCATCAAGTTTCAGGCCCATTAGCATGACAAATTGCTGTGGGAAAATCATGGAGAAAATGGTAAATAAAAGGATCATATGGTTCTTAGAAACCAGTAACCTTCTCTCGCCATACCAATGTGGTTTTAGACCAATGCATTCTACCATGCACCACATTGCGACTCTCGAAAATGACATTTCAGATGCCTTCCTAAATAGAAGCTCTATATTAGCGGTGTCATTGGACCTTGAGAAAGCCTATGCCAGAGTATGGAGGAGACTAATACTGTCTCAGCTACTAGAATGGGGTGTACAAGGCCAAGTCGTGTGTTACTTGAAGAGCTATCTTTCCCGAAGATCATTCATAGTGAGAATAGGTACTGCTCTTTCCGATGAGTTTTTACAGGAAAATGGAGTGCCCCAAGGAGGTGTACTGAGTACGACTCTCTTCAATATCGCTATAAATTCCGTCACTGGATGTATAACTCAAGGAGTGTCGTATTGCCTGTATGCTGATGACCTCCTTATTTACACCACATAAAAACATATTAATACAGGTGAACAACAGATACAAAACACATTACAAGAGTTAGATAACTGGTGCTCTGTAACAGGCTTCAAATTTTCTAGAGAAAAGACAAGGTACATAATTTTCTCTAGGAAAAGAGCCACTCAAACAGCCCACCTAACAATACACCAAACAATTGTTGACAAAACTGACTTACTGACTTTCTTAGGTATGACATTTGACAAAAAATTAACGTGGTTACCCCACCTGAAAGGGCTTCTCAACAAATGCAAAAAATCATTGAATTTGTTAAGAATCCTTAGTAATACAAAATGGGGTGCTGACAAATGTACCATGCTTACATTCTATCGATCTTACACCAGGTCTCTTCTGGATTATGGATGTATAGCATATTCATCTGCCAGTCCAACCACTTTAAGACTTCTCGACACAATACACAACACAGGACTAAGGCTGGTCACAGGAGCTTTCAGGACCAGTCCTGCAGAAAGCCTTTGCGCCTTGACCGGAGAACCCCCGCTGCAGTATAGGCGTGCTATTTTAAGCTCTAATTTTTACTTAAAGTCAAAAGGTCTTGAGACTCCCTGTGTGAAACGTTTTCTTGAAAATACTCATTTTAATAAATATTTGGGATCAAATTCTAAAAGAAAACCTTTTGTCGTAAGAACACTAGAAGATAGAAGGAATTCAAGTCTAAAAGAATCTTCAATACTTCAACACAATTTCACTAACACACCACCTTGGAGATTGAGGAACTTAAGGATTGACTTTACACGAACTAAATACAAAAAGACTGAACCAACATCCAAATTATTTTATAAAAATACAATTAATTCAATAATGAGACAATACCCGAGAACATTATATACTTTTACCGACGGATCCAAGACGAACTCTGGCACAGGAGCAGCTGCAATTGTGAAGGAAACTGCTTACCTAATCAAATTACCAGAAACAACGACCATATTTACAGCGGAACTTTACGGAATACTTCTAGCACTAACTAACGTTCATGATGCTCAGACTGACGCTATCACTGTTTGTACAGACTCCTTAAGTTCCTTAATGTCCATACAGAACATTTACAGCACACATCCAGTTATCAAGAACATATTTACACACATTAACATTCTACAAAGTAAAAACAAACACATTACGTTGCTATGGGTACCAGGACACGAAGACATCGACATGAGTACAGCTGTAGACCGACAGGCAAAACTAGCAACGAACCGACCTATACCAGACATAAATACAATTACTTCATCCGATTTAAGCAAAACAATACGAACTAACACACTGTATGAATGGGAGAGAGATTGGTCAAAGAGTACATGCAAATTAAAAGAAATTAAGAACACGACAAGAACTTGGAAAACAGAACAATTTTCTCGTCAGGACGACGTAATTTTATCCAGGCTTCGGATAGGCCACACTCGACTTACCCACTCATACTTACTGGACAGAAAGGAAAGACCAACGTGCAGACAGTGTAACAGAACTCTAACTGTTAAACATATACTGACAGACTGTAGACAACGCAGCGACTTGACAATTCCATACAACTTACACGACTTACTTACTGAAGGTAGCCCGTACATCCATATACTCCTTACACACTTAAAAGCAGCACACTTATATTCAAAGGTATAACTATATGTAATATTTTATTTTGGTTTTATTTTATAGCAACATCTTGTTCTTTCTCTTTTATTTTTTATGTTTTATTTTATTTTATTGGACAAACTGACTAAAATTTAACGAACCTTTCTTCTGTCGTCCCAATGAGCTCATCGCCACTGTTACGGAGCTCACATGGAATAAATAAATAAATATCATGATGATTAGATAGTTAGCCGTCGAGGTGATAAGTAAAGATGGAATGGTTGGGATTCGGCTAAAGAAACTTTAGCGAAAGCTTTAGCTAGAAACTCGGCTAAAGTTTTTTTAGCCGAATCCCAACCATTCCATTTTTACTTATATATTTTATCTTCTACTATCTATCCTCGTTCGTGGGTTGGATTCGGAGTCCCTAGGCCAACCCAGCCTTTATTTAATTTATTAAAGAATACCGCCAACGGCCATAGCCACGTTGAATGCACCGGTTCCCGTAGATCACCGAAGTTAAGCAACGTCGGGCGTGGCCAGTACCTGAATGGGTGACCGACCACGTGCTGTTGGCATTATAGAAAAGGGCGGCAACCTCTAGACAGCCCGGCGTTAATAGCCCTAATGTTGATACGCCGTAAAACACACACACAAAAAAAAATTAAAGAATACCTACAAAAGGAAAAACCGGGCGGCTGGAGCATAGTACTGACCACACTATCGCCTTAGTGTGCCTTATGATCTAGAAGCCAGATACCTTTCCAAACCCTTCATTTCTTAGGAAACACATTTTTTTATTTCAAAATTAGAAATATGCGGGATTTTTTTCGTTATGACGAGAACAATTGTGAAATACAGGTCTGACATTTTTCAAAGCGTTCAGACAAAAAATTAGTATATGTTTTGATTTGTTTTCCCAAAATTTCGAATAAGCGACATCTAGTGAATAAAAAATTTCGGGCCTATTTCGGAAAAGAGGTGGCAGTGATTTTATCATTATTGATAAATAATGAGATTATTATTCAAATGTAACCATTGGCTCCTCCAGCAGAATCCATAAGCCAGAACAGATTCCGAAGAAATGTTACTAGTACACTATCTAGGCGCACGGTAGTGCGCCAGGCCAAGTTCCGGCCTAAGCATACTGTGTGTATTACAGGCGGTCTTAGAGCCGATTTTTACCCTCTCATAACTTTCAACCAGGTAAAGATAAAGTTATGAAATTTTACACAGGTATTATTCTACTAGATGTGAGTAAAACTGGAAACTTTCATAATTCTACATCGAATAGTTTCTGAGATATAAGCGATCGAAAATCGGGATTTATAGGACTCACTCACTCACTGACTCATCAAAATTATTAGGCACTTCCCATGATGCTAGAGACTTCAAATTTTGCATGAAGATAGATATGAAGACGTTATTAAAGGAAAAAATCGAAAAATCGCGAAAAGTTGTGTTTGACTCCGCTTCCGGGGCGGGGGCGTTCCAGTTTTCTCAAACCCATCATTCCGTCCGAAACCCATGATATGGGGTATCAAATGAATTGTCTCGGTATGAAGAACCTATATTTGATGTTTTAAGAAACAATTAGACGCATATAGGCTCGGTAAAAATCGTATACCAGTTGTCTGTCTGTATATTTTTCCTCTTACAAATCGGTACCGTTTGACCGATTTTTACCAAACTTGGGACACAGATGGGTCTTCATACGGGTAGTGTCATAGGCTAGTCAAAATCGTCTATCAGCTGTCTGTCTGCATGTTTGTTCCTTACACAAATTCACACCATTTGACCGATTTTGCCAAACTCGGCTCACAGGTAGGCCTTGGTCCGAGGAATCCACTAGGCTAGATAAAAAAGGTCTTTCAGCTGTCTGTCTGTATGTTTGTTCCTCAAATTCACACCGTTTGGCCTATTTTGACCAAACTTGGCACGCAGGTAGGTCTTGATACGGGAGTGTCATATTATCTACGACGTTTTGTACTTTTTGTTCCATCGAAATGCCATCATTTCTTCTGAAACCCATCATGTGGGGTATCAAATGAATCGTCTTGGTAGGAGAACGTATATTTGATGTTTTAAAAAACATTTCGACGCATCTTAACAAAAACAGTTGTGACTTTTTTCTTAAATGTAGTAAATAAAGTCGTAGGGGTTCACTGCATAATATACTTCAAAGCAGATACTAAGTTTTTCAAAGTCGAGCCATCTAAATTACAAAGCTTAGGATCACAAACCCAAAATGTATCGTCTTTGTTCTTCTATTTTTCTTGAAGGCCTTCTGAACTTTCCCTATTGTGATCTTTATCCTCGGGATAAGGTTCCTGTGTTTTACCGTTTAATAGTTTAGTTAAGAGAGCAATCAATTTGTCCTCTAGAGTAATGTCATCTGGAAGAGCTTCTAACTTTTCTAGTCTAGTGATTAGATGTATGTAGGTTGATCATTGGTATCAAATATCAAGCAGTAAGGAGAACCTTATGCAGAATCCAAAGACCCTGGTTTTATATGAACTACAAAAGCCAGTAGGTATGCGGCCATTCAATTCTATTTAATACTTAGAAAAAAGTAATGAGATCCCCAAAAAAACATAAATGTGAAATAGAGGCCAAGTTCCTGCCCACACAAAGAAACACTCACTTCCTCAAAAATATCCCCTCCTAAAAGCTCCCAAAAACGCCTTACCATTCTACACTCCAAAAAAGTAGTATGAGTTGGTGTATTAATTCAACCAAAAATATTTGCCAATACAAGAGATGATACAAGAAAGAAATGTCCAAGTTCATTACTTGGAAGACCTCATAGTTACTTACTAAGAACAGCAAAGACACTTCCACTGACCTTTAAAAACAACAATAAAAATACTTATATCCAGTTACTAAAATATCACTTTCCTCAACCATGTATATTCTTAAACTTGGCAATGTTTTTTTTGTGCCGAAATTATCTTTAGAGAAAAGCTAAACATTGCCAAGTTTAAGAATATACCTGGTTGAGGAAAGTGATATTTTAGTAACTGGATATAAGTATTTTTATTGTTGTTTTTAAAGGTCAGTGGAAGTGTCTTTACTGTTCTTAGTAAGTATCTATGAGGTCTTCCAAGTAATGAACTTGGACATTTCTTTCTTGTATCATCTCTTGTATTGGCAAATATTTTTGGTTGAATTAATACACCAACTCATACTACTTTTTTGGAGTGTAGAATGGTAAGGCGTTTTTGGGAGGTTTCAGGAGGGGATATTTTTGAGGAAGTGAGTGTTTCTTTGTGGGGGCAGGAACTTGGCCTCTATTTCACATTTATGTTTTTTTGGGGATTTATATTCCATTTGGGTACTTATGTATTTTCCACCGAAAAACCAGTGATCTATATTACCAACGAGTTGGATTAAGTATAGTTTCGATATAACCTTGAGCGAGCGTAGCGAGCGGAAACGCATATGCAATTAGCATAACCTAAGAAACCAGTAGCTAGGCGTTTCCGCTCCCACATGGTTATATCGAAACTCTAGTCAATCTAACTCGTTGATAATATTAATAAATGGTCTTTTGGTCGCCGTATTGCCACAACTTCAATTGAGTTCCTATTTCATGATCCGGATCCCTGAACGAGACCCACTTTTCGAGATCGGTGCAACTTGTACGTAAGTAGGTACCGTAATTTGTCCAAAATAATTTAACGAAGTAATTTTCAAAGGCGTGTGAACACTTGAGACATACTCGCTCGGTGTCCATTAATATTTGGGTCCAATTTAATTGTCCACTCTTAATAAGCCGATTTACTTTATTTTTATAAGATATTTCTTTTACATTTTTCTGATGTTAATAAGTTCCTGAATTTTCGTTGCAATAAATCCGAAAATTTCGGCCGTTGTGGCATTATAATATTTTGTGTCCACAGCAAACCTTCAATCCTCAAATATCAATTTTATTATTTTTTTTAATATCTTTTATGACTACTTGATGGTGTTTTATTGCAAGTTTCGTTGTAACGTAACGTAAAATACGACCTTTACAGGCGTATTAATAATTTTGGTTTGGATTGACTCTTGTCTCTTGATGACAGATTTGATTAATTCTCAAATTCATTACATCATCTGTTAGGGAAATGTTGTATGTCGTGGTGGCTTTGTTCTTTCTTGTCGAAAGAACAAAGCCAACGTCGTCTTAATAGACAAATAGATAGGGGTCCAAATATCTGAATAAATTATAAGATATAAATAGAGAAATTACATCGGAATGTACTACATTTGTTCGAGGGTAAATGATTGACATCTGTCACGACATGAGCTGCGCACAATAGCGTCACAGTTCTGCTTGCGATTTCCATTCAGCGACAAATAATCCAAGGAGAGAATTAGGAAGGTTATCGACCATCTCGATAATTGGTTCGTTCAGTTTATGTAACTGCATTGACAGCTCAGACATAAATATGTTTATTTACGGAACCCAAGGCCGCGAGTGTGTTTTAAGACGCCGTGCCTAGTGCACTTACAGACGTCGTGTCTTCTTTTTCCAAAAAAACTAAAGTTATCTCCTCTATCCTACGTAGAAAAGGTAGGTAACCCGTAGATAACCCGTCCCAAAGTAGGGCATTGCTGTTATACCTTGTATGAGGTCAACACGAGCGTAGCATGTCCGTCTCACTAAGCTTAGTGAAAAATGCTCAATCACACATTAATCAACATGTAGCGTTCAGGTCAGTCCGTCAAGTAATGAACGCAACGTCCATCTTGTCAAAATCACTAAGCACACTCACTAGGATTACTGACAAGTGACAAGTACTCGTTCACACTTAGTGAACAACTAGCGTTCAATACGGTACAATAATATAGGCAGACTACATACACTTTTTGGGCTGTATTTAGAAATGTACATAATGAAATTGACTGTGCCTGTCATAATTATTGCTTTCTTGCTAAGAAAATCAGTAGATATTCTCATCGAATGAGTAGTATGTGTTGTAAAATTAAGCAACACCGGCCCATTAGAAGTTAAGAATTCTACTTCAGATGAAAATAGTAACAAAAAAAAAATTAATATTTGAGAAAGCTGTTCATAACAAATATTTTTTTATTTATTTATTTACATTTTAATGACCATTTATTTATTTAATTTTTAACATCCATTATTATTTATTACCTAGGGTGGTAACCTATAGATAACCCATCCTAAAATTCGTAGTTAATAACAAAAATGGACGTTAAAATTTAATAAATATTATTACCTAAGAATTTTAGGACGGGTTATCTAAAGGTTACCACCCTTTTCTAGCCAGGGTAGGGCTGATTCCTTTTCTTTTTCCGAAAGAAATACTACCCTTAATACTCACACCTTAACACTCACGGCTAACAGGCCTCCAATTTCCATTTGAGGAGCTTCTGAACAAAAGGTGACACATCCATCAAATCCAAGTTTTCTGGAAACGCAAAAATTAAAAACTCAATAATGTAAAGAGATATTTTATTGCAGTTTTTTAAATATATTCCTTGTAAAATTAGAAAAAATTGGCATACCATCAAATCATTATTCTCAGATATTCTAGTTATTAAGACTTTGTGTTTGGAGTTGCGTTTTGTTCAAATCAAGCATGGAGATGTTACTTTTTGAACAAATCAGTAATCACTTAGAATAATATTCATGTTATCATTACCTTTTTTGTGGTTCTTATTCATAATATAGCACAAGTGGTCTTACATGTGGATCCCCACGTCATATTCTCGACAATATCATCCACCGAGACCTCGAAATTCCCTTTGTCGCTGAATTAGCTAAAACCCGCTTCTCCACTTTTCATTCCAAGCTATCCTTTCATCCCAATCCCCTTGCCCAATCCCTTTCCACAGATGCGATCCCTTCCAATCCCCCGAGACGCCTGAAAAGAAAGTGGCCTAGGGACCAACTGTAACACTTAAAAACATTATTCATTCCTTAGGGAGTGACAGCAATGGCTGCCTTCTCCCCTCTGTTATTCCTTGTGTATACCTATGTATGAGATATTTATTTACTTATTGTATTTATGTATACAGATTGTAAATATTCAATAAAAAAAAAAAAAATAAAATAAAAAAATACTCTCGACAGTCACCGGAGTTTCCATCACAACAAACGAAACTGACAGGTAATAACAACATACATCTGATTGATCAATATGGACCTGTTGCACTTTGTTTCAATCCACGAATATGGAGGAGTTGCAGTTTCCATGAATCATTTATTTTTGATCATGAATTTCATGGGGATCTGAATGTAACCTCATCTAACTCAATTTTGATCAATCATGGAGATGTTACGTTTTGATTAGATGCACCTCATTTATTAACACTCCAATGGTCGCGTGAGATCTCTCAGATACACGGCATATTATGCAGGCTGTGCAAGGTGCGCAAGTGCGCGGTTTTGGCTATACCCTTTACTATTCCTAGAGCAGGTAGTGGCTGATGTGTCAGTACTGGCCTGATGTTCCTGCAAGCAGCAACTATCCACTAAAACTATTTTGTATCTCATAGATACCACGCGACCATATTTGTACTTTTAGAAAAGAGGGCACATTGGTGTCATAAATACCACAAAATAAAAACAACGTCAAAATAAACGTACATAATATCAAGTATGAATATGGATGCAGCGATTGATGAAGTAACAGTGGTAAAAAAGATAGCACTGTAGCCGAGAGAACCAAAACTAGAAAGCGACGCCAAATGTTTTGGGCAAAGAAGACTACAAGGCTCACCCAGTATAAATGCAATATTTATGTCGCTATCATTGCACATTATATTGTCCAGATGGACGTAAAGTGGATGATGTTACAGAAGACGTTTTTTGAAGTTATATATTACTACAAAATATTATTAATATTTCCTACCTACTTGTTATTTGCATATTTCAACTATATAAGTTTACATATAACAAATAAATAACATATAATACAATGCAAGGTGAGGAATAACCCTTCAAAGTTCAACATATACATTTATTATATAATAAAAGTATATGTTGAACTTTGAAGGGTTATTCCTCACCTTGGATTGTATTAAATTATACCCTTCCTCTTTTCGTCAACATATTGAAATAAATAAATTTTTCTTGGTAAATTTACTAATTTTGTTTTATATATTAATCTTCAGTTAACAGTTTTTGTTCATTCTTAATACAATAGATAAAGTTTTTTACGGTAAATGAGACTGAAACTCAGGCGTATCTCTCAGATACGAGGCGACCACCAATGGTAGTTTCAATGACGCGACCATTCGAGTGTTAATGCGAATGAATATTAGGACGGGTTATCCATAGGTTAACACCCTTTTTAGCAGGGTAGTGTTGATGCTTTTTCTTATTTCGAAAAAAAAAGCCACCACCCCTGGTGAGAATCCAGCCCACATCATTACAAATATAAAATAATGGATCATTACAAAAATAATAAATGAGAATTATTCGTGTTTATTGGTTATTGTAAGCACATTTTTCTAAAATGCTAAATAAACTGGTTGCCTTCCAGAAAAATATGCTTTGTTCTTCACGTCCTGCGTGATGAACTTTTTTAAGTTTAATATCGTGAAGGTTGTAAAACTACCCGAATTTCTAAATCCCTTCCCTAGAGTCATGAGCTTACGTATGCACGTCCTTGCTCGTAGTAATTTACTGCCCTTTTCAGCCATTACTCCCACTTCGTGACCCGCCGAAAACAAAGGGCCGAGGAGTGTCCTCGTTGCGTACAGCTGAGCAAGGGAAACGCCGAGAGAGGGCGAAGCGTGCGCTCGTGTCGACATACGCAGGCTCGAGCCGACACAAAAAACCTGTTTTATTATGGTCGCTGTCCGAAAAGGCCCGTAGGCCATTGCGTGACTCCGAAGGGCAACAAGGGGTTGTTGCTGCAGACATCTTGCGTAGTGTTGCTACGGGCACGTCCAGCGTGCTTGTCTGGGGGGTCGCTGATCCCGACTAGGCAGGAGTATGCTCCATTCGTAAGACATGAAAATGTTAATTATTCAATAATAAAGGAAATATGTTATATATTTTCAAAAACAATTCGAGCAAGAGTTTTGATTCATGTAGATTAACAAAACCCACACTGAAAAAAGGTCAACGTCTGAAATCTAAAGAATCTTCGACGCAACATTTCCGCAAGATCCCTTCTGCTGTACAGGGATTAATCCCAACTTATCACTGATAGTAGCGGAATTCTCAATCCTCCTCCCCGACTTCCTCTCATACGTATCTAAAGCTCTATTAGAAATTATAAATATGGCTTGCCTTGTTTCACTCAAAACATTCATTCATATCTGTAACGATAATTTTTTGTCTAATACTTCTTCAGCTCCAATGGTAGACAGCGTTTATGTCTTAGTTTGCCTGGAAATATATTAAAGCAAAACAATAAGCGTAACGATTTTTGTTGCATGAATTTGACCAAAAACAAATCTGATGGTAAACGTACTTGTTCTTTTAAATCTAAGGTTTTTTGTTAAAAATGTTATCGAAATCTGTTCATTTTTGAGCATGAACATGACATTACATAAGAGGCTGAAGCTAGACCAAAAATGCATGCAAATGTTTTTTAGAAAATCCATAATTTACTTTGCTTGTACGCAATATTTTTCAATGTTTCATTACATTTTTATAAATAAAATTTAATTCATTTAAAGGCTAATACACTTTCAATGTTGAGAAGTGTATTAGCCTTTAATTCATTTAAAGGCTAATACACTTTCAATGTTGACAAGTGTATTTTTCCCACCACAATAACTGTTCAAAAAGTTGATATTAATAAAAAAGACTAATTAGCGACAAACTTTGCGTAATAACTGCTCTTCCAAAAACATTCTTCAAACTGCTAAATCTCACAAAAGTTGTAAAATTTTATTGCCTTTGTATCGGTACTCTTAGAACTGAGATTATCTCTAATTTTCACGTTGTAATTCTAAATGTAGTGGGAAAAACATCTAATAAATAAAACCGATATCATGTCCACTTTTGTGAATTTACCTGAAAAAACAAAATTAAAATTAATTATCATAAAATTGGCAATTAAGGATTAGAGAAAGCCTTACATTAAATGTGAATGAAAAAGAAAAGGAATTACTAATTATAAATGTTCCTACAATTGGTCTCCTATTTACAGAACACACGCAGCTTTCACCTTTGGTCATATGATATATCTCTGGGCAGCTTTTACACACGCCGTTTTTCAAATGGATGTTTAAATTCAAGTGATTTTTTTAAATTTTTTTATTGATTTGAAGGGTGCATTCAACTGCGGTAGGTCATGGGCACCAAATGGTTCTTATGATATCATTCAGAATGATATAAGTAAGACATTTTTCGAACCAATGTCCCTTATAGAAGAACTATGACAGCAACACCGGACAGGTTTGCAGCCCAAAGCGGACAAACTATAAAGAACTGGCTCAATCGACATATTACAGGAATATGGACTGGGAGATTTGGTTCTGTGAATATGCCCCGATTTTATTTTTATATGTGTGGTAGTCGGAGTTGTACAAAGTACGCATTTTGGACATAAGCCACCTGATCGCTAGGATTCGCAAATCATTTGTGGAAATTAGAGCTAACCACGAAGAGAGAAGTAAGCTGGACACCTGTACATTAGCTAACAAAGCTTTCTAGTGGCATTGCCTCGACGAGTGCCATATATTTGTACCATTCTGAAGGAGATCATAGAAAGCCTTTGAAGAGATGAAACAATATACGTAGAATTCTGTAATTCTTACTGCATAATCATTTGATTGTATGATATATAAGAACACAAGAGGAAAAATTAACCCAGGTCTTTGATCTATCAAAGAAGAAATAGTAAACAGTCAAAATGATCACGTAAACGCCAGCTGTGACCGCAGAGAGTTCTGAACGCACGAACGGCGTGCCAAAGACAGCAACAGTTCATCGGCCCGACGAGCGCCAAGATAGACCTAGGTCAGTAGTTTCAGCTAGGTCCAAACAGCTCATCCGAGGTCAGTAACACAGGCTAGTTAGGGCACTGACTCCAGCTGGTGTATTTACAGCTGATCGCTCAGTAGTTCATAGCTAGGGGGGGACATCTAGCTGGCTCGCTCAATTACTTTATGGATAGGTGGCAATGATATATTATTTTATTATATTTGATTTGACCAATCGGACCTTACGTGTATTTAAATACGCTAATAAGATAGACATTTGTGTGACTGTATATGTACATACGCATATATATATATATATATATATATATATATATATATATATATATATGTATATATGATTGATTTGTGAGACGGCTTCTCTCTCCAGCGGTGGTCTTCCTCTCCTTTCTGCAATATTTCGTCGGGTTCATCTCCGACTTCTTCAGGCTGCTATGTGTCGTCCTCGGTGGTTGTCAAGGGAATGGTATCTTTTACCAGCGGTCTTACGCCTCCTGTCATCGCAATATTTCGCCTGATTCCTCTCCGACTTCTTCGGGCTGTCACTCATCTTTGCTGCTGAAAACTCCATTCCCTTATCTACCAACCAGCAAGGATGAGTGACAGCCCGAAGAAGCCGGAGAGGAATTCGGCGAAGTATTGCGATAATAGGGTGCGTAAGACCGCTGATGAAAGATGCCGAATTACCAACACACACACACACACACACACACTTTGAAGTGGACCACTCTGTAAAATCTAGGTAACTCTCTCTGTTAACCGTACTTCCTTTTTAGCATAAATATGCTTTAGCGGTGACTAAACGGGAAAAAAACGTTACAAAAAAGTGTTCGCTGGCGTTCGCGCAAGCCCAGTACCGTTAGCGCATGCGCAGAGGCGTTCGCGCATGCACAGTGGCGTTCGCGATGCGCAGTGGCCATGTACGAAAAAGAAGACTGTATGTGTCACAAAAAAGTGTCCGCTGGCGTTCGCGCATTCATAGTGGCCTCAATTAAACCATCAGCGTTGAAGTTTTTCCTAACATGTTTAATTATTATTATTAAATTATTATTGAACAAACAGGCCATGTAAGTTATTTCTTATTCCACCGAATAATGTAGAACCATGCTTGTATTATGAGGTTGAGCACTGTCGTCAACAAGAAGTTCTCTCCCATTTTGTTGCATAAAGAGGCAATTACAGGCCTGACGACGTTGTACAGATAAGTTTTCTAAACAATACATGCCGAGTTTTTAGATTACTCATTAACCCATTATAGTGCTTTCCCAATAAGAGCGTACTGATTCAGTTATACCTGGCTAAATCTCTGGTTTTTATCTCCCTACACTCTAATAAGTCGATCTTGATTATAGAGAACAAATGTCCATTCAATCAATATCTATCAAGTAAATACAATTTTAAAATATCTGATTATCCTTGAGTAGTCCACTTCAATTTTGTGAGCAGTTTATATGTATCTATTTTGAAAACTTCATTCTTATCAAGCTATTTTAATAATTGATTGTAAGGAGTGTTTTAATCCGACTATATGAATAGCTTTTATAAAACCAGGGCCTGAACTTTTATGGAACCTAAGACCTGTTTGTGTGTGTTTGACGTTAGTGGACTTCATGGGCGTATATAGGAAATAATTTCGGGGGGGGGGGGCTTGTACCATTTCAGGGGTATGGAATACTATCAATTTAGAACTTGGAATAGTTTTAGGCAACTAAAAAGCTATTACACCTAAAATAAAATATTTTTTATGAGCTAAGTGATCTTATTTAATTCATTATTAAGGGTTTTATGACGCATTTTTACTATCAAACCAAATTTTTGGGGAGGGGCTGCAGCCCCCTCAGCCCCCCGCCCTTATATACGCCCATGGTGGACTTCTGCTCATCAGACTCACCTGTATCGATGATATCCCGAGAAAATACATTAATGAAGATCAAGAATACAGTTTCTTATTATAAATTTGTATTATATTTTGTAAGTCTTTTCTTATTTTTCGATCAATTTTGTATATTTTTTTCTTAATTACTACTTTATCTGACTAATTCACATTATATTACACGAATAAACGTTTCTTAATTATTAATTAGTGCAATACTTAGTAAGGCTTTTCTTACTTTCAATTTTTTTAAGGCTTAATAATTCACTAGCCTTATCAAAATACAGTTTAATACTAACAATTGGATGACAAAATACTAAATAACTAACAATTGGGCCCTAGAGTCCTTAAAGGACCTGGGCCGGCCATCTTCCACCTTTCCTCTCGGTCTTGACCCAGGATCCACCAGTTCCGAAATCCTAATTTTGTAAGTCATCCTTCAGATCATATAGACACCTTAGTCTAGGCCTTCCACTCCTTGTAGCTCCTCCTGGTGAGCCCCACAAAATATTTGTCGTTACTATATTAGTCTCCATCCTTCCTTCATGACCTAGCCATCTTAACCTGCTTTTCTTAATTGTGCAGAGAATATCGGGTTCACCAAACGATTTCTTAAGTTCGGCGTTACTCCGTACCCCCACCTATTTTCCTATTTCACGGCTCCAAATATCATCTATGGACGCTCTTCTTCCAAACCAGTAGGGCTTGTGTTTTATAATGAATACAGTACACAAGTAGACAGTATATCAGTAATTCGCTTCGCAGACTCCTCTTAAGTTGGAATACCTCCTCGCCTCTTCCAGTTTTACACCGTGGCCTTTCAAATTTCTATTAAAATCGAACGCTAGAACGGTGTTTGGCCGCCGGGGGAACCGGTCCAACAGGACCACTTGTCTTTAGGCCGGGCAGAATTCATTAGCAAGTTTGCAGCAACTGCAGCTTCCTTATGCAACTTTTAGAAATATTCATTTTCTATTTTTAAAAATAAAATTGCTAGCTGAGCGTTTTTTTTTTTTTTGCCTTTATGCAGTAAGGCAAGAAAGTTAGGCCTCTTTATTGAATTTATCATATTAAACAATTTTTAATAATGACGGCCAACTGCCAACGGCAATAGCCAAGTTGAATACACCGGTTCCCGTTGATCATGGAAGTTCAAAAGCAATGTCGAGCGTGAACAATACTTGAATGAGTGACCGTCCACGTGCTGTTGTCATTAAAAAAGGGTGGTAACCTGTAGATAGCCAGGCGCTAATTGTGTACAAATGCCTTAAAAAATTACGGCCAACTGCCATAGCCGGGGTCTCCCGTGGTCTAGTGGCTAGCGCGCTGGATTCATAAGCGGGAGATGGTGGGTTCGATCCCCACCGCGGCGGCAGGAATTTTCTCATCCAGGGCTCGCTGAAAAAAATCCTGGCTGCACCCTGGATGTCGGCGCTAATGGCCAAGAATTGTCGATGCGCCGAAAAAAACAAAAAACACCTGCCATAGCCCTTTTAAATAAACGGTTTCCCGTAGATCACCAAATTAAGTTAAAGATTATGAATGAAATAACCCTCTATTTCATTTTTTTTTTTTTTTTTTTTTGCGTTCTTGCTAAAATTGTTATAGCACAGCTCATTGTTTTTAGAATAATGTTTTATTAATTTTGAAGGACTATAACTAATATCCTAAAAGATTATTTGATGATCTCCAACATTTTCACCTTGACAGAGTTGCCTGATCCTTCATGCGCATCTTAATACATTTCATAGCTACTTTATTAGCATAACCTGATATTAAAAACAACTTTTTTAGCCTTCATGTCACTACTGTTCCTTTTTTTCATCTTCTTTAACTTGTATTGCTTATCTCAGTGATTTAGCTTTAAAACTAGTTTTGTTTCATAAGATTGAGTATATCATTCCAAAGAACCTTTCTTCATTCCAAGAATCCTTTATCAATAAAGTCTACAATTCAATAGTATTAAGCACATTTTACCTATCCTAGAAAACAACTATAACACTTAAATAAAGCATTATTAATTCCTTAGGGAGTGTCAGCAATGGCTGCCTTCTCCCCTCTGTTCTTCCATGTAGCTTAGGAGATATGTATTTACTTATTGTATTATATGTAAACGTATGTATACAGGTTGAAAATATTAAAAAAAAAAAAAAAAATACTATATAGAATTACAATGATGATTCCTATAATAAATATGTATACTCCATTTTCATAGGTAAAATGTATGTTCCTTTGAGAAAGAAACCCAGCATAGGTCAGAAAGCGAAGCTGACCCCACTAAAGGAACAGTCAAGTTAACGAATAACAGAAATTACTATTATTCAATAAATTAACACTGAAATAATAATAATATAATAATAATAATTTTGCTCCTCCGAACAAAACACAGAGTCCATCAGAGCACGAAATAGGCCAGATCTTCGCATCGTTTCATTAATTTTTATTTTTGTTATAAGCGGAAGATCTACCGAGTAATTACTGTCTACAAGTAATTATGGCATATTCCCAAATTTATTCATTTATATTTGAATGAAAAGCTTCATTAAGATATTGTTTGTACATAAAAAATATTTTTGAAAAATATTGTACAATCTTCTTGTCTTGTTTAGAATACATTTCCGAAAAAGATAGTTCCTCTTTCAACTCTAAAGATACTGTATTCTTTCGATCACGAGGATCTCTTCTTTGAAGACTCCCGTAAGTCCGAGGTGAAGTTCATTACCTTAACTTTAATATGTATATAGTACATATATCCACGGTCCAGTAGTTATTTTCATCGTCTTTCTCAGTCCTTACTCCAATAACGAAAAATCAAAGATTTAAGTAAAGGGCCAGCTTAAAAATATTCAATTTATGGAATGTTTTGATATTTAATAGGTAGGATAGATGAATATTTGAAGATATTTTTCAAAAATTCTATAATGAGTGCAACCTCAATAGCTAAATACCTTTCGGAAATTGCTAATAATAAAATTGCCTTACTGCTTTAAATAACCCCCAAATAAAATAATTTATTTTCTATATAATATTTATTTATAATTAACACGGCTTCCAGACCATTCTTTATTTTTATTGTTATCAAAATAAAACAATTCTTCAAAAATAATTTTTATTTCATTTAATCGATTTCGAATATGTCTATAAAAGAGTTTTAATAGGACAATTAAAGATATATTATCTACAAAATAAATTAATTTAATGCCAGTAGGAAGTCTCCTGAGGTAATTTATTTTCTACGAGTTTGCGAAGGCTAATGATATGCAGGTCATGCTCAGATGGCTTAGTAACATTGCAACACCCCAAGTCGATCTAGCTTCCTCCTTCTGGACAAGCAGAACATGATTGGAATAATTATCAGCTGATAATAGTTCGCCATTAGTAACATAACTATGCGATAAATCATAGCAGTAATATTGCTATGTATGAGATATTTCCTTGTTTGTTCTTGTATAATGGATGTCCCTGAAGATAAGATGACCATGGTAACAAGTAAACATTGAAGTGAAAGTTTGGAATGAAACTGAGGGAGAATATTTTTCGAATCTCACAACTTTCCTATTCTAGTCAACACGTCGGCTGTCTCCTTCCCCTGATACCACTATGGTGAGGTATCCAATTTATCTTTAGACTTCGCGGTTCCCACCTCCCTCCATAGGGACGTACCCACTTAACACACACATATATATATATATATATATATATATATATATATATATGGCTGTTCGCTCTCTCACAGGCTCAAAAATGGTCTGATTTTAATGAAATTTGGTACAAAAATAATTTGTATAATTTTTAAGGTCAGTTTCGTTAACCACCAGAATCCGTCCACCAGAATACAGCTTAATGGATGATATTCTCGCGAAAAAATCGTATCATTTACATTTTCGAGTTAATATTCTAGCAGGTATTCGTTTATAGGTTCTGCAACGTAGACAAACGAATGGAACCAGTTTTCAAGCTATAAATGAAAAGGCTATACAACTGCATTCCCCAACTAATTTTTGGTTTGGTTATTCAGTAACGATTATGCAGTTGAAACTTCTTCCAGACGCTTGAAATTCATCTAATCTCAGATATTTAAATTTTGGGTGCTTTTGAAGTTAAGAAACTATGACAACAAAAAATGATTTATTAGGAAACGTTTTCGGATCTTGGTATATTTTCAAAAATATCTCGAGAACGGTTGGGAAATCGTGGTAAGTCGAAAGCTTACTAAATTTTCTACAAAAAGGCTCTGAAGTAATTTTCGGGAGGGCTTCATCAAAAAAGTGCTTAAAACAGTCAGTTTCCTTTTAAGACTCCTACAATTTTCCTTCTCTTAGTGATTTAATTTTATATTTTTCACAAAAGATCAAAACCTGTCAAAAATGTTTCTACCCTTTTACTAATGGCACTACGGATATGAACGGAAACACGGTACGATGGTGCAGTTCTTGCGAGTCGGACATTTTTTTTTTACAACGAGATGTTTTCAAGAGTAGAGCAGCATAGCTCATCAATATATAGGGTTGGCAAATAAGTCCTTTCGGATTTTGTATTCATGTTTTGTTTACAATATGTGACATTTATCTGATGCAATTAATCCCAACAGAGGATTGTTTATCCTATTTGTAATATGTAAACAGTTATGTCTGTCGACACTTGTTAAGATTAGGTCAGTATTGCGTTTGTGATCCAGCTGAGAAGATGGACGGTAATTTATTGCATTATAGGCATATTTTGCTATATTATTTCAAAAAAGGAAAGCGAGCTGCAGAGGCTCATAAAAAAATATGCGGGGTCTATGGGGATAAAGCCTTAACAGAGCGCACGTGCCAAAATTGGTTTGCCAAGTTTAGGGCAGGGAATTTTGACATAAACGACGCACCACGACCTGGTCGTCCACAAGAAATTGAAAGCATTGATGTTAAGGCTATAGTCGATCAAAATCCTTCCCAATCAGTGCGAGACATTGCTGAGGCCCTAGATATATCACATGCAAGCGTAGAAAATCATTTGCGGAAGCTCGGCTACGTTTCTAGGCTGGATGTTTGGGTCCCCCACTCTCTGACCGAAGCCAACTTGGCAAAACGCATTTCCATTTGCGATTCCCTGCGAAAACGTCAAGAAAACGATCCATTTCTTAAAAGACTTGTGACAGGGGATGAAAAGTGGATTGTCTACGATAATGTGGTGCGAAAAAAATCTTGGAGACCTAGCAACGAACCACCTGGAACCACATCTAAAGCGGGATTGCACCCAAAGAAGATAATACTTTCTGTATGGTGGGATTTCAAGGGTGTGATTTTTTATGAGCTGATGGAGAGATGGGGTAAAGTAATAGAAAATAATGGACATTACATTGTACATTAAAATAAAAATTATGTTCAAAATATACAATAGTTTTCTTTCAACTTAAAAAACCGAAAGGACTTATTTGGTAACCCTATATTATATCAAGAAGGAAGTTTTTCCCCCATTCGAATAATAGCCCACATGGATTCATACATAAAACGTCCGTCACCAGTACGTCGTCAGGGCTATGAAACAAACAGGACAAAGTTAATACTAATTTATAAACAGATGAAATGAAAAGACTATAATCAGATTTGTTGTGAATCCATAAAAAAGTAAATACAAATTTTTAAAGAGGAATCAAAACATCTAAAAAATGTCTTAACAAGACTAATCCAAATGAAAAGGCAAAAAAAAAATATATATTAAAAATCTTAAATTTCCTATGACTGTTGATAATATCTTGTTTTTTTTTTATCCTTCTTCAACTTCAAACTTATTTATATTTCTTAGCTTTGATAAAGTTCTTTGTGACTTTTTCAAGTGTCCGAAACAATACTCTTTTTCCTTTTACAAGAGTTCTCACTATCGCTGATTTCTCTCACTGATATTTTCTTTTTAAAAAATGTAGTTTTATTAAGATACCAAGATAGAACCCTGAGTAACTTTCGTTATGGCTTCTATAGACATAACTGGATCGAAGGACGTCAAGTTAGGATGAACGGTGTAAACAAGTACAGACTAGGAAACATAAAAAAAAAATAATTAAAAAAAAAATTAATGTGACCGTTTACCTTTAAGAGACTTTCCAATATCCTTCGTAGGATACCGTTAACTCAAGGAGAACACAGTAATATTCCTGCCTGAGCAGCATTTCAAAATATATATACATTGTTTTTTTGCCTGTTTTTGGCCCAGTTTATTCATGATGAAAATAAACTAATAAAAAAAATTCGATTTCAATAATAAGCCGTTTATAAGAAAAAGTGCGCCTTCCTCATAGCAATCTCGTCCAACAAATGAGAAATATTCGTTCCCTTATATAGAAGCAGGAAATACGACTGGATACTGAATCCCTCTGCAATCTTGCATTTCAGGAAAACCACCATATCTAGTATATTAAGAACTCAATAAACTAAAACTATTAAATTAAATCAAGAAACATTTTCCGGAAGAATGTTGCCATTTAGTTACACTCATCTTCGAACTTTTGAATAATTTCCTCCCTATGAAGGGAGGAGGAAACGCCCTAAATGTTCGAACAAAACATCATAGTATGTGTATTTAACATATGCCTAAAACATATTAAAAGCTGTGATAATTTCTCTTTTGGGTACTTACGTACTAGCTTCATCAGGCTAGAGAGAAGTGGGTCTCGTTCAGTGATGTGGATCAACAGCGCAGGCATTTCTATTGGCTGTCGTTTCTAGTAACCGTTTTGTTCACTTACTGTTTTCAACGCGATTCACTTTTAGATTTGTGTTTTTTTACGCTTCTTTCGGCTAAGAAAATGAGTCTTTGGGATTTATCTACGACTGAAAAAGATGCCATTCAGACAGTTGGAAAGGTAACCAAACTAATCTTCCCTAACTTTTCTTAACTAGCATATAGGCCCATTTTCCAGCGAAAACCAGTGATCTATATTATCAACGAGTTGGATTGACTGGACAGTTCAAAAACCGTCGAAAAACTAATATTCGTTGAAAAACGACGTCAAGATTTTCTTTCTGCAGCAGTGAAACGACAATATTCATTAATTTAAATTTTAACGTCCATTTATAATTTACGCCGAATTCTAGGACGGTTTATTTATGGGTTGCGTTATTTTTCTACCATAACAGAAGGTTATGCATGACGGTTGCACTCATGACGGAATTTTTGAAAACTTTCTTCAAATCTTTATCGATCCTACCTATTAGCCACCGAAAATGACCACCGGTTAAATTTATATATATATTCCTTGGTATTCCTTGTGGCCTTCTTAATAGAAAAATATGTTGTATGACGTGGGTATCTCATGAGAAAGAAGTGTTATAAAAATGAAATAAAAGGGGTCTATCGGAAGGGGAAGGGGTTTACTTGGTACTATGTTTGAATAGAATGCGCCCGTCAAAACGGAGGTTGGCAAAGGAACCAATTTGAGCGCCTCTGTTTTGATATGACTTTATATGGGTTGTTGAGTTCTGTCTCTAGGGGAGCTGTATCCCGTTCTTTTATTATTCAACAAGATGAATTGAAGAAAATTTTTTGTATAATGTAAATTAAAAATGGAAGAGAGCAGAACTATTCATGATTTTATTTTATTTACATAAGTCATTTTAAGCAAATTATTCACGAATGCAATCAGCACTAAACAGATTCTGAGGAAAGTGCTTAGTTATGCCGCTCCTACGTGACGAACGTTTATATTCCTAGATAAAAGCCTCCACCCTTAGTGTGAATCGAAGCCATGTCATTAGACCCGAAATGCTCACGCCTTAGCACTCACAGCCACTGGGATTCCAAAACGGCAATATTTAAGTACATTTAAAACCCTAAACGACGACTGAATTCCCTGACGACTAACGATTGTAGCCTTTATTTTATTTATTATTTTTTTTTTTTTTTTGTACTGTCTATTTATTTATTATATCTTGCTAAAGGCTGAGGAAGACCAAAGTTAACACTTAAGTAACCATTGTGGAAGTGTCTTATTGTGGACATCTCCTCCGGGACACTTCCACAATGGTTACTTAAGTGTTAACTTTGGTCTTCCTCTGCCTCTCTGCACTTTCATTGCTGATGAAGGCTACCAAAGAGTAGCCGAAACGTCCTGAATATTGATTTTTTCCAAAAATCCTATTGAGGTTTTTTAGCCGAATCCCAACTATTCTATCTTTGCTTATCACCTCGAGGGCTAACTATCTAATCTTCATAATTATTTTCAAGTGCCAAGAGTCCTCCGATGCCATGGTTTGACTGTGACGTAGCCCCCTGACAAGCCATCAAGGATTAGAATGCTGCATAGGTGAAAGGCTCCAGGATCAACGATCTGCTACGAACTGCTTCTAAAACCTAGCTACTAATCGGCCGAAGCGAGAACCTAACAAGCCCGGGGTCAAGATCCTAGCTTGGTGAATTGATGAAGAGCCGACGGGATATGACAGGAGACTCGCACATTAATCCTGCACCAGGCAAAGACCTGTCTTAGGAGTCGATTCCGTAATCAGACAATGCACCCGACGCTAATCGAACTATCACGAAGTTAAAGTTCACTCCAACAGCTGATTCCAAAGGATTTAATAGTGGTGTTGTCGTAAGAACGGTAAAACGTCTAGAAATGACGAAAGCAGTCTATCATTCTGCATCATACATTCATAATTATCGTAACGCAAAAATCAAATTGCACCAAAATAAAAATACAACGAAAGCCTGGTCAAATGAACACTTCCTTCGAAGAGATGATTTTAATTTCACCAGGCTTCGAATTGGGCACAATCTTCTTACCCATTCGCACAAACCTCACTCACTAAAAGAACAGAACAGACCCAACTTGTGGATTTTGCAAGGATACTCTGAACGTTAAACAAATACTTACAAACTACACACAAAACAATAACTTAAATATGTCTAACGACTGACAAGACTTACTGACAGAACGTAGTACGCATTTATAGACCAATTAGGAAATAATTGAAGGGGTCAATACAAAAACCAGACCAGTCCAAAAATTAATACATTCAGAAACTTAAAATAAAAAAGCGTTGCTTCATTTATTGCCGGATGAAATAAAAATTGCTT